>OX456985.1:91160223-91760223 GCA_949752695.1 Melanostoma scalare | reverse complement strand
AAAACGAAGAAGATGTTTCCTTTTTAAAACTTAAATTTTCTGAAATTCTTGAAAAAACAGGAAACCGTCTATATGACACGTAGGCCTAGAAGAAGCTCGATCCTCACAATATCGAATATACTATAGTAAACTAAATTTCAACCTACAAGAAAAAAAAAAACTGATAAAATTAACACAATACTCAAAATAAGAGGCGAACTAACAAGTCTAAATTTATACCACATCGTCCTGACCTCCCTATCGAGTGCAACCTTTGCAATCTAAAAGTAAGAGAAGACGTATACCATTTTCTTGGGATATGTCCTATTCTACGTGAACTGCGAAGGATTTACTTTGGAGCCAATCTATTGCAGAGGGAGGATGTTTTGGGGGTTTTGAATGGAGAGCGAGGATGGGAATTTTTATACAAATACACTGTAAATGCGCTGCGATACAGAAAACGAATAATGGAAGGCGACTTTTGAAAATCTATTTATCTCTTTTTTTCCTTTTTATAATAAATTCAAACCGGCACTTTGCCAAACCAATAGAATAAGTAAAATTTGTGTACACAATATGAATTTGAGTTAATAAATCTAATCTAAAAAGTAGCTTTCGGTTCTTTTTTTTTCATTTTCAAAAAACTAAGAAAGATTTTCTTGTTAGGTTTTCTGTGTTTGGCTAGAGCTAATAAGCGCTTTGATTATTTAAGGAAAAAGTGGCCCCTAATAAGGCAAAATTTAAAAATGGAAGAGATGAGAGAAGAAAAAGAGTAGACATCTTGAGTCTCCAAGAAACGAAATGGCGGAATACTGGAAACAGGGCCCGTTTTTCGAATGTAAAGACATATAATATCTATATACATATATCTGTATAATGGAACGGATCGAGGTTAAAACGGAAACATTATCATCCTTACGGAAGAGGTATACTTGGCAGCGTGTTGTCCATTTCGAAGCCTAGTGACCGTTTGATGTGTTTTAAGTTGATGATGGAGAAAAGTTGTAGAATATAGTCGGTGCATAAATGATCCCTTAAATAGATGTTAGCAGGTGGAAAAAGGTGCATTTTGGCTAAGTATTCATTATCTACTTAAGGATATCCCAAAGAGGAGTTTTTGTTTGTTGGTGGAGACTTAAACGGAAATGTTAAGAAGATAAAGAGAATTAAAAGAACGGGCATAAGGGTATGATATACGCTACCAGACACTCTCATATGGTCACATGGTCTTATTTCATTAGATACTATGTTCATCAAGCAAATTGGACACCTTGTTACTTACATCAGTGTTGGAAATGAAATCCGAATTGGCTACCAAACTTATGAAACCTTGAATGAAAGTGTGAAGAGTGATACTTGCTGAAGCTTTCACAACCAGCGACACCGTCTTCTACTGACAGAACATTTTGTACTAAGAAGAGAATCAAGTGGTGGAGAGTGGATTTTGAATTTTCGGAGATATCTATATGGATTATGGAAAACCATCAATACAGTCCGAAATGCAGGTACAACACAAAGTATGGGGGATGCCTGCAACGAGCTTGTTTAGATAGACGTAAATCATCAAACCAGAAATGAAAACAAAGAGCGGCTTTCAAGGCACAGTCCAAATGTTAAGACGAAAAAACTACAGAAGTTGCAGGAAAGAAGAACTGCGCCCTACTTCAAGCAAGGAGCATCAGGAGCTCGAAGAGATTTCTGCCTCAGCTGATGATCCAAACCAAGCTTTGGGATACTTCAGGGATACTATATTACTGCATTTGTAGTATGGGTAAAAGTCTTAGAAGGTAGTGTGTACTGAATAAGAAAATTTTTCTAAGAAGTAGCCTCCTCACCGTTTTATAAAGTATTTTTCAGCACAAAACTAATTTATAAGATTTATAATTTTTACTGTGTATGCAATCAATGAACAAAAATCAATTTAAATCTAAAAAAAACTATTTTTTATTTGACACATAATATTCTATGTGAAAACTCATCAACACAAAACTCTCTCGGAAGGGTAAGTGCTCTTCAGCTAATATAGAAAATACCTTCATTGCTCTCTTACATTACTAAGCTGCCCCTTACATCGCTTCTTAAGTTTCCACTTTCAGGGTTGAAATATTACTTTTTGTACATATCCATTTTTCTATCCAAATACAAGCACAAGCACAGCAATCAATTCATGGCTCACCATTTTTATTTGAATAGCGGCTTAATTTCAAGGGAAAGTCTTTTACAAGAAACAAGGTGAATTAAAGTAACTTTGAAACGTGCTTTAGCCTACATTGAAAAAGGAAAGACGAAACGTAAAAATAAAGTTCAATAAACTCTATGCTAAGTGCATACATATACGCCCATTGAATGCCAAATCAACTTGAAAACGAAACGGGCCGATCACCTATACCTATACCTCTTTGAAAAACCCTACCTTGACACATACTCTCGTGTGGCGATTTTATCTGCCTTTGGAAGACCATTGAAATAATCCATCACTATCTATGAGAGTACGAATAAATAAACAAAGGCATGACAAATAATCGTGCACCCCCAACTGATACCAAATAATTGTCTAACCGTAAAAGTCTAACAAACTTCCAACAACCATGCAGTTTAATGTATGAAAAATGCACTGTAGTCATTTGGCCTGACCAAAAGCTATCATCATACGGCACACAGCCATGTAATAGGGAAAGTTATTTAATTTTTTTTTATTATTGTATTAGCTTTTATTTTCATTGTTTTCATTTTTCAACATTAAAGTTCAATGTAAGGCTTACGTAAAATGCAAAAGTAATAGCAGCAATGACAACTACTTCAGCTACAGAGCACTCGAAACATACATACATAATTGTTAGCTCAATTCAATACGAAATGACTATGGTTGATCTTTTTTCGTCTTTTTTGTTTGTTGTCCGATTTGATAAATTTTTGTTTGTCTTTTGAAGTTTAGTTTTGCGTTGGTCTTGTGAAAGTTACAATGTTAAATTAAGTTCACATCGCGAATTTTTACTTTTATTATTACTTTTTTCTCATGCGTGTACATTTTCGTTGCGAATCAACGAGACATGACTTTTAACAAATTCGTTGCTTCAATTTCATTTTAGAGAAAAATTGATGTTTCAGTGCGTATTGATTGTTTAATTTTTTTCTAATAATAGGTTTTGAAAAAAATTTATACTGAGAAAAAAACCTTGGTCATAAGTTTGATAAAATACACATGATTACACCACGAGCTTGTATCTCAGGAAAAAGAAAACTTAAACCATCACTTGATATATTGTTCATAGAAGCTCGGTGCTAATTTTTGCATTTTCAGTTAGCCTGGCCCAAAGTAAACTTTTTCATAACAGGTTCTTTTAATAAGAGGCTTGGTTTTGGTATTTAAAAAACAAGTAGTTTTTAAATGAAACCATTGCATGTCTTACTTTCTGGCAAAGAAAAGTTTAAATAATGGGAAGCTATAGGTGCGCTTTTGTCGCAAATCAGCAGTCCAAAAATTAGTTCAGCAATGAATTTCACCACAGAACACAAAAATGAATCAATATTGAGCACTTATAGCTCAGTGGTAATGGTAAACATGTCTGCTGTGACGCGGGTAGTTCGAGGTTCAACAAATCCCAAAAACATGAAAAAAAAAATATTTTTCACGGGTATCACATTTCGCGAGAATATCAGTCTGGTAGGTGAAGATGGATTTTGTGATGAATGTGTCGTTAGCGAGATGCACCGACTACCCTTTGAGTCTAAAAGAGACAGACCTTCTAAGGCGGGGGAGATCATTCATATGGAAGTTTTCGGTCCCGTAGAAACGTTAAACAAAAACGCACGAAAACGGTAAACAAAAAATTAAAAAAAACCGTAAAAGAAAACCAAACTAAACTATTGAATCAACCGGAAGTACATCAAAATTCGTATATAAGACTGAAGAGCAAAAAGTCGAAACAAACGGGTCGTATGCTTGAAACACAACAAAACAATCAAAACTATTTTTTTTTTTACTATGCACAAAAATGCTGTAAATGCCGGAAATAAAGTAAAGGGTTTTCCAATAGGTATGATATGATTTTGCAGTGGCGTTTCGGCCATTTGTAGTATGTCATGATCTTTCATTTGTTTTTTATTGCGTTCAAAAGTGTTTACATTTCACCATTGCACCACCGTAAAAGTCGTGAACTTTCTGATTTTGCCTTATAACAACTTGAAAAAGATGACTATTTTTGTAAGAAAATCATCTTTTCCGAAGAGACTTACTTAAACCAAACTTGCGATGAAAATCCACAAAATATTCATGAAAAACCAGTACATACATTCTAAATTGACAGTTCGTTGTGGTTTTTGGGCTGGTGGAATCATCGGTCTGTAATTCTTTAACAATGAAGCTGGTAACACCATTACTGTCCATGGAGAGCGGCATAGATCGATGTTAACCAACTTTTTATGGGCGAAATAGGAAGAAATTGATTTTGACAACATTTGGTTTCAACAAGATGGGGCTACGGGTCACACAGCAAATGCAACAATTGGATTACTGCGACCAAAAACTTTTTTGAAAAGAAACATTTTCGTTGACGTTCGCTAGCCAATATCTCAAAAATGTCAGTAATGACCTGTATTTTTTTTGCATTACTGTAATCTTTAATTGATTACCTTTAATTTGATACATAATTACGCTATCATACACAAAGCCTATCACGTACATTATGCACAGTTCCTAAAAAAAAATTAAATTTATCTTTTTTTTGAGTCACCAAAAATTCATAAATTATGCACATTTTTTCACGCCCTAAACCAGCTTCCCCCTTAAGAATAAAAAAGAAGAATTTGACAAAATGGCGCGCAGTTAAAAGTAAAAGTGACCAGTTTTTTTTTTAATAAAATAAAATATAAAAATTTTACGGAAACTATTTGTTTCAGACTAATCGGTCGAGTACATTTTTTGTGGTCCCCGCAAGATGAAAAAAATTTGTTTCGAAATAAACGTGTTTAATGTTTCAAGTATTGTTCCTTATTTCTAATCAAATTTAACACTTGGTGTAACTATCACTCAGAACCAAGTTAAACTAACGAATATAGCTTGTCCGATTTGAAATGGATTCCTTCTGAGGACGAATCTTGCTTTGTTCCCTCAAATCCCTTGTCATGTATGCACACACGCATCGGAGTCAACGCGCAGGCCTCGGCCGGACAACATCATTTGTCACTTATCACCTTTAGTTAATAAACATAATTATATACATATAGATTGCACTCTCGTCTTTGACTCTTTGTTCTTGTGCATATTTAATGCTGGCGACGAGACACACTTAATTAATGTGCGCGAGACAAAGTCTGTTCTAACGTACAGTACATAGTTTCGATATATAACTGAGATCAGCTAACTGTGCGAAACGAAAACAAAGAAAGAAAAATAAAATTGCATAGCAACAGCAGCCCACAGAGCAAATAGTGCGCGTTCCGTTAGCTTTCAATTTAAGCAGTTAATCTTCTTGTATCAACATACAAGTGAACTCGTGCATTTTTTTGCCCTGCATACATTTTTTTTTCCTGTCCGCATGACAGAAGAAAAGACAGTTTTTCAAAAAGAAGAAAAAGAAGAAAGTACTGAACCATCAAGTGCTGAGTCGATCACATTCAACAATAATCCGACCACACGAGTGATGGCTGGAGTGGGTAGTTTAGAACCCTTCGATTTGGCTCAGCCAAGCAAATGGACTACCTACATGGAGCGATTCAAATTATTCGTTCTGGCCAATGATGTCAAAGAAGAAAGTCGCAAAAAAGCAGCGTTCCTCACGTTAGCTGGAGCTCAACTCTACGATCTGTTGACATTAGCCGAAATCGACAAGTTATTAACCGATCATCTTTCCCCAAAACCTTCGCAAATAACTTCGTTTTACCACTTCCATAAACGTGATCAACGACCGGATGAGTCTGTCAGCAGCTACATGGCGGCGCTACGAACTCTAGCAGTGGACTGCAAGTTTGAAACAGCACTGGACCGCATGTTACGTGACCGGTTACGTGTGCGGTTTGAAAGATGAAGGATTGCAAAAAAGTCTTCTGGCGGAGAGTGATCAAACTCTAACGGTGAAACTCGCCATGGAACGCGCCACTGCAAGTGAGGCTGCCGCAATAAGTGCACTGGCTATGAGGCACTCTATCAAGGCCACCCAAGAAGAGCTTCATAGTAGTGAATCAATTCACGAAGTCAGAACAAACTCACGTGCACAGCAGCGTAATCTTGGCAACAATCACGGATCATGTGCTGGGTGTGGAGGCGAACATCCTCGGAAACAATGTCCATATCGTGAAGCCGTTTGCCATTTCTGCGGCCGAAAGGGTCATCTACAGCGCGTCTGCCGTAACGCTAAGGCAACAAAATCGCCCACAACTGCATCGTTCGCTACATCGCCACGTCAAGAGACAACACAAGGCAAATTCCGTGGAGAATCTTCGATCAACCAAGTCTTTCCATTGGTCAACCAAAAAAAATCCATCTCTATCGTCATCAACGGCCGTACGTGCACTTTCGAAGTAGATTCTGGTTCACCTGTGACGATCATAAAAGAAGCCACGTGCAATAATATCTGGCCTAAGGGAATCCCAGATCTATCCAAATGTGATTTGGATCTTAATGACTTCCAGCGCAACCCAATTCCAGTGAAGGGAGTCATCGATGTGTCAATTCACTACAACAATCGTAAAATTGATAATATGCCACTCATCATCGTCTCTGGCAGCGGCTCAAACTTGGTTGGGTGCAACTGGTTTGACGCACTTGGTATACGCATCGAAGGCATTTACGCCATCAATAGTGGAATCAACATTGATTCAATAGTTCAGAAGTTTAAGCACTTATTCTCTAACGAACTTGGTCGCTATACGGGACCGCCAGTGTCATTGCACATCGATTCAACCATGGTGCCGATGAGACTAGCACCACGACGAATTTGCAATTCAAGGGGTATATGAAGAAGAAATCAATCGGTTATGCAGTCAAGGCGTTCTAGTGCCTGTAGAATATTCCGACTGGGCTACTCCGACAGTGCCTGTCGTCAAGAAAGATGGCTCAATCCGGATCTGTGGAGACTACAAATCAACCTTAAATCGGGCAATCAAACCGCACAATCACCAAATTCCAGCAGTCAGCATATTTTAGCGTCCATCGAAGGGGGATCAATTTTTGCTAAGATAGACTTGGCACAAGCATACCAGCAATTAGAAGTCGACGAACGCTCAGCGTTACTGCAAACAATAACTACGCACAAGGGTGCCTTTAAAGTGACCCGGCTTCAATTTGGTATCTCTTCCGCACCGGGAATATTTCAAAGCTGCATTGAAAAATACTGCAGAACATTCAAGGAGTCTTGCCATACTTCGACGACATCATCGTCATGGGGAAGTCTGAAGAGGAGCTGGCAGTACGATTGAATGAGGTGTTACTCCGGTTTGACAAGGCTGGACTCCGGCTACGAAAGGATAAATGCCAATTTGGTGTACCATCAGTGGAATTTTTGGGCTTCAAAATTGACGCTTTGGGCGTTCGACCATCAGCTGATAAGGTCAATGCCATTCACAACGCTCCATCACCGAAGGACAAAAAACAGTTCCAGGCATTTTTAGGGTTGATAAACTTTTATCATGCTTTCCTGCCACATAAAGCCACCATAGCAGAACCACTTCACCGTCTATTAGATAAAAATGCTCACTGGGAATGGAAGCAACACCATGAAGAGGCTTTTAATAGACTAAAGAAGATCATCACATCAGATGACGTGTTGATGCACTATGATGAAAAACTGCCAGTGGTACTTACATGCGACGCATCACCCTATGGTCTCGGAGCAGTACTCAGTCATCAGTTAGCAGATGGGACCGAAAAACCCACTGCTTTTTATTCAAAAACGCTGTCGAAGCCTGAGCGGAACTACGCTCAAATCGACCGAGAAGCAGTGGCTCTTATCGCAGGAGTTAAAAAATTCCACAATTATCTATACGGACGCTCATTCACACTGGTCACCGATCATCGCCCACTATTGGGGATCTTTACCACAAATAAGTCAGTTCCCAACGTAATATCGTTCCAAATGCTTCGCCGCTCGATATTTCTAAATGCCTACAACTTTAATCTTGTACATCGTGCCGGAACTAAAATTGGCAACGCAGATTTCCTGAGTCGTTGCCCAATATCCACCAAAACGGAGTAGACATCCGAAGAAGTCCTCATGATCGAAGTAGCAGCAGCACCGGTCATAAGCGCACAGTCCTTAGCATCTCAAACCTCGAAGGATCGACAACTTTCCAAAATTTTGAAGTGGGTGTTAAGGGGGTGGCCTAACACAAAAATCGACCGTTCAAGCGAATTGTACCCATATTATTCCCGTCGAGATGAGCTTTCGGCTAACAGAGGAGTCCTTATTTGGGGAAATCGTGCTGTCATTCCTCCACCGGCTAGAGAAACGATATTAAATGCCTTACATGCGCCACATCCGGGAATAGTCAAAATGAAGGCATTAGCACGGAGTTATGTGTGGTGGCCTAATATTGACGCGGAAATCGAACTCGTGGTTAAGAGATGCACACCATGTCAGCAGAATCGAAATGAACAACCACACACAGCAGTACACCATTGGGAATCAGCTAAACGTCCGTGGTCACGCCTACATGTCGACTTCGCTGGGCCCTTCCAAGGCAAAACATTTTACTTGGTCTCTTATTCAAAGTGACTTGAGGTCGTCGTAGTCAATTCAACATCATCAGCTGCAATTAAGTTTCTTCGTCAGCTCTTCGCCACTCATGGACTACCTGACGAACTAGTGTCGGACAACGGGACAGCATTCACCTCAGATGAATTCAAGGTCTTCATGGATAACAACTTAATCCGACACATTCGAGCCGCCCCTTTTCATCCAGCTACGAACGGTCAGGCGGAACGAATGGTACAAAGCACTAAGAACTTTTTGAAGAAGTTGACCCACAACACAAATATCGATTTAGGGTTGTCAAGATACTTGTTCAACCAGCATATAACCCCACATGCCGCTACAAATCGTTCGCCCGCAGAGCTCTTACTCAATCGCGAACTCAAGACATACTTCGATAAAATACAACCACAAGAAATAACCTTCGGTAAGGTCTCTGAACCCATTAACACCAAATGTTTCGTTGCAGGTAGTCCAGTTTGGGTTCGAAATTATTCTAGTGGACCAAAGTGGATAGAAGGCCTGGTGTCTGATCAAAATGGTCCCACTTCCTACAGATTCCGACTAAACGACTCTCGAGTAGTCAAACGCCATCAAGATCAACTACGAAGTCGCGTGACGGTACCATCACCAGACGTGTCTGTTGAGGAGGCCCCATCGGCTGATGATGCTAGAGCCAGCGAGCTATCGTCATCTGTAGAAACGGAACAAGTTACTTTTCCAGCTGCTTTCCCCGTTTCATCATCATCACAGCTGGTATCTACAACAGCGGATCAAGCAGCTACATCACCCCGCAGATCTGAACGAAAACGACAGCCTCCAGAATTTTATATCGCATCTGGGTTTTAAGGAGTGTCATGTATGCATACACGCATCGGAGTCAACGCGCGGGCCTCGGCCGGACAACATCATTTGTCACTTATCACCTTTAGTTAATAAACATAATTATATACATATAGATTGCACTTTCGTCTTTGACTCTTTGTTCTTGTGCATATTTAATATCCCTCTTCTCATAAAGAACTCATTTTCACTGATAGATTTCTTGAATCAGGCCTCTTTCAAATAAGTAGCATCTCCAACAATCTCGGGAGACACTTGACCAAGCTTTCTCATCTGATCCTTTCAACTCCGCCGTCCTTAAAAAATAGCATCTTCTATCCACCCTTGATTATTTTCATTCTCCCCTATAGATAGATACCTTTCAACTTCTGTCTTGGTCATAGCACTCCAACTACTTTAATCTCTTCATTAACCTTTCTACACGCATTGAAATAGCACTTTCCTTTTTCTATTCTTCAATTTTTGCGAGCTTCATACAATGTGTTCCTTATACATTTCAAAAGAAACCTGTGTATCATCTCCTCCCTGTGTACACAGCTTAGTTAAAAAATATCCGTAACATCAGAAACAGGTTATGGAAAATTTATTTTAAATTCCAGACCCCTTCTAACTTCTATTATTACCAACAGGTCTCTTTTAACATCTCAACTTTATGTCCAACCTCTATAACAAACTTATCTTGATAAAATGCAAATCTCTCTCTTCCAAAACGATTTTATCAATTTATTGACTTTCTGCCATCCCCAAACTTTTCAAAAGCATTGTGTGCGACTCTCTGTATTTTCATTGTAAACCAATTGTTTCTTCACTTCAACACGGTTTCTTAAAGGGAAGGTCTAGTACGGCTAACCTTAATTAATTCGTAACAAAGACTCTCTTGGCCATGGAAAGGGGCCACGAGATCGATGTTATTATAATCTATGACAAAAAAAAATGATTGTCCTAAAAAAGCGCGTGTCTAATCAAAGCGTGTCGTTTTAAGAATACAAAACAATTTACAGATTTCCAATATCTTCAACAGTTCCGTTAAAATCGTGCCAACAATTTTCAAAAAAAGTACTTTCGAGAAAACACGTTTAAAGTTAAATGATTATTGTAAGACATATGGGCAGTATTTGAATAGTATTTGAACCAGCATATTTTCGAATGAATCCTTTACAACGCATGTTCCTTATAAAGTCAAGATTCGAGTTAAGCACAAAAAAAAATTGATTTTTTGAAGCCGCGAAGGTTAACGACCCCCTTAAAACAATATTTTTAACAAAAGGAACGTTTATTCAAATATGACCTTTGAGTAAACGATTACCTACAATTTAATTCATTTCCGCCCCTTAAAAATTATAAAAATTTAAATTTACACATGTCAATTAGAGCCAGTTCGATCAAAACTATTCGAATAAAGACATTTAAACTCGCTCTCTTTAATTGTGTTGATATCAACAACAAGCCAAAGCTCCAGTAATCACGTTTTGAATTACTTAATCTTACTTAGGGTAAACGCACTAGTATCCGGACAGTGTTAGTATCCGGACACATTGTGCTTTTTTTGCTATTAATAGATAAATCACACAAAAAAATCCACTAACGTCAACAAACATGGGTCCATCAATGTGTCCTACACATACATGCAAAGTTTTAGGTACTCGAAATGCGTACTTTAAGAACTACGCATCATTTTATTGTTTAAGGTTTGAAGGTGCGGTCTCGTTGTCGATTTGTGTAGAAAAAAAAATAGTGCTAACTCTTTTTAGTAGTAAGCAATTGAACAAGTAATAATTAGTTTATTGTAATGGAAAGTCATTGGTTTCGTTGGAAATATGATTAACTATTGTATATACTATATTAAAACTATTTGCAAAAAACACCAAATTTAATAAAATCTTTGCCATTATTTGTGATGGGGCACTAAAACCAAAATTGAAGATGTTTTTTAGTACCCGGACATGCTGTCCGGATACTAACACTGAACGATTATCATTTTTTTTCGAAACCCGGACAGGGGTTGTTTCTTAAAATTATTGTGTCTGGATACTAAAGCAAAAGTGTTCGGATACTAGGTCATTTTAAGAGGCTTTAGCATTGAGAGATTTAATCATTTTAAGAGACAAGCCCTGTATGGATACAAAAAATGTGCGCTTATCTTATGTTTTCAGTATCCAGACAGGGCTTGTCTCTAATGATTGTGTCTGGGTACTAAAACCAGAGCGTCCGGGTACTAAATTTTGCTGTCCGGGTACTAACACAAATGTAACTTTTCTGAATTGTTATTTTATTAATTTTAACAATGATCTCTTTGCAATTTACTTGAACGCCATATTATTGACAAATGTCTATATTCTTACAATCAATAAAAGTTTCGCGGTAGCATTTATGGTTACAAAGTGGTTTGAAGTCAAAGTTGAGAAAAAAGTTAAGTGTCCGGGTACTAGTGCGTTTACCCTACAAAGATACTTCCAAATCAAGGACCTACTAACAATTTTAAATTTTTTTAATTGCAACCACTTACGGGTAAATTATTTAATCGACACACATTTCCTAAGCTCTCTCACATTATGTTGTTATGCAATGTTAAAAAAAACGCAAGCAAAAAGTGGTTACAGAAAATTATGAAATCCTTTCTCATACTTGAACGTATACCGCAGAAATGTAGTAATGACGTTTGTAATACCTGCCATCTATTACTCGATGTAACACAGAAAAAAAATTAGTAAAACAACATCAAGACCATGCAAAAAGTGAAAATGCATCTCTCCCATTTTTCGCAACTCTATTTTCCAAGTGATAGATTACACACTATCACACTTGATGTAACATAGTATCATCCGTTAGTTGCCTTGCATTAACCTGCCTTAATAGCTAAAAAAACAGTTAAAGCAAAACTAGACAAGACTGCAAAACAAGTAAAAAATAAGAAAAAAAAAAAACGGCCCGCAATGAAAACCCACTGAATGAAGAAAGGAAAAGCTGCTTCCTTGTATGACATAATAAGACAACATCTATCATTTTCAACTCACACGCCATATATTAGTATACACCACCAAGCACCAACAGCTATAGGTAGAGGTACACCGCCAGCATTCCTCGCTCACCAGTCACCACTGGGAATCGTTGAGATTTTCTCTTCATAATTTTTCGTGCAGCTGATGTTGCTGTTATTGTATGGTTTTTACTTTCAAAAGAGTGCTAGTATGTATTTGTTTTCTCGCATTCGCTTTCGATTAAATTCATCAATGCGGTGGCCTGCATCAAACGTACATTGCCGACACACTGAATCGACCGACCATCATTCGCTTCAACTCCCAAGTACTAACTCGTAATCTAATACCCAACACCAGCAACAGCACCATTGCGTGATAGAAAAGATAGCAGCGATAGCAAATGCATGCGGAAAATCAGTCAGCCAACCAAGCAAACGGCCGATGCGATGACTTGACTATGATGACGATGGCTTTGCTATGCCATGTGCTTAGAAAAAATTGCAAGTACAACCACAGAGGAGGAGCAATTTCCGTAGCACCACAAGATCAACACTCTAAGCGATCATCTGGCGGTAGAGCTACTGCTGCATGTTATGTTATTGCACTGATATTACAACATTGGTAAAAGACATATTATCGCCAACGTAATACCATTTATCCTGCTTTGTCGTTGTCGCAGAGCCATGATGCTGCAGCAGCGGCAGTGGTAACACCAACACGACCAGCAGCAACAACTACACCAAAAGACCGGTACTACCGGCTTGAAGCTATGGCATAGATGCGACGCGACAACGACGCTGCTGCTGTTGCTAGATTTGCTTTTAATAAACGATCGACAGCAACTATTTGACGTTATGCAACACACTTGCAGAGTGCATTGCCACAATTCCCCTAAGTGCATGAACGATGAACGTGAAAAGCGGGAAAGTTTTCAACGGCGAAAGGCATGCTCTAAAGTGCACCAATCTAATAGTTGTGATAAAATGTATTCGTCTTATGAAATTAGTTGATGTGATTATGTGTTATCCTGTTTTGAGGGGAAGGTTTTTATGACCAGACTGAAAGGAATACTAAACGAACAACAAATGTAGGCTGTTATACGGTTATATCCGCAATTTCAAATATTTTAGGATATAAAAGCCCCCAATTAGGTTGTTATTTTGTTTTATAAAAAAAAGCAAAAAACAAAAAATTGCACACCGTCACTGTACGAGTTTTAAAATTCTATTCATGACACTAATTCGTATATTAGCAGCAATATGTTCATACAAGAAATAAGTGCCAGTAAAAGCTGAAGAAAAAAGTTTACACTAAAGGACCTGAACTTTCACGTAAAAAAGAGAAAACAATCACCCATCCCGCTAAATTGGTGAATGATGAAAAGTTAAAAACATCGTAAGCTTCTTGGAAACGAATCTTTGAAAACTAAGTTGCAACTACCAAATGAGTTACAAGCTTTAAATTGCCATTGATTCATTTCAACGGAAGTGTCCTCATGCCCAACACAAGCTTACGCAAGTCCTTTGAGGAATAGAAAAAAAAGTACTTCGTGCTATTTCGTTCACACAACCTTTTTGAGTAACTTGAGGTGAAAAAAAAAAAACACACAGCGTGACTCCTTTTGGTTAAATTAAAACGAAACCACTCTTAAATATATATACAGAAGATTGATAAAAGGATTTTCATAGCCCTTTTATCTGAGCGTGGAACAATCTGATGTTTTCCGATGTCAACACGGTGAAAACAACAGTGATGCAGTGGAACGAATTTATTAACGTTTACCATGCAATTGTCTATCGTCGACGATATCATCCAAAAAAATTTTTATGAAGCTCCATTTTCAGAGCTTGAATGCTAGCTTTATAAATTTGGAGAGATTTTCCTTATTTTTAAACAACGTTCCTTAATAGCTAAACTTCGTATACGTTCTATCGTGTATTGAAAGTTATACAAGATTAAGATTATGGACCTTGTATAGGTAGTCAGTAGGTGTTTTTTGTGAGAACTTAGCAATTATTTAATCAGCTCAGAAATGCTTTTTAAAACTAAGCTCCAAAATAAATCATTCCTGAGCTCAGTATAGACTTGTTTTTGTGTTCAGTGGTAAAGTGCTCTATTAAATTGCGTCCAAACTAGGTAGGTAAGGTAAACGCACTAGAAGCCGGATAGTAGGTCTGTTTCTTTACTTTGTGGACAGAAACTCACTTCAATTCAATTCAATTCATTCATATTATAAGGAGTGGGGGTAAAATTCTCTCTGAAACTCTCTGAAAGAGCGTAATTGTCCTAAAAGTAAAGAAACACCTTGAACAAAACATTTGCTCCAACGCTTGGAAAAATGTCTGTTTGACAATTATTATTGTATTTGTTTTGGCTGTGCACGATTCCTGTCCACAGAAATTTAGGTGGCAGAAATTCACAGGGTGGGAAAACTTTTTACTCCCTCGTGAACATTCTCTTTTGTACACTACTACGAAAAATCGCTGTGCTGGAACGGCATTAGACTGACTTTCGCCGAATTTCGGTGCATTTCGTGGAAATCTTCAGTAAAGAAACACACCTAGTGTTAGTATCCGGACACATTGACCTTTTTTTGCGATTAATAGAAACATCACTCAAAAAAATTAACAAGCAACAACAAACATGAGTCCTTCAATGTGTCCTATAAATGCATGCAAGGTTTCAGGTACTCGAAATGCGTACTTTAAGAACTACGCATCATTTTATTGTTTAAGGTTTGAAGGTGCGGTCTCGTTGTCGATTTGTGTAAAAAAAAAAATAGTGCGACCACTTTTTAGTAGTAAGCAATTGAACAAGTAATAATTAATTTATTGTAATGGAAAGTCATTGGTTTCGTTGGAAATATGATTAACTAAAACAATTTGCAAAAAAAAAACCAAATTATTAAAATCTTTGTCATTATTTGAGGTGTCCGGGCACTAAAACCAAAATTTAATATGTTTTTCAGTACCCGAACATGCTGTCCGGGTACTAACAATGTTCGATTATCATGTATTTTCAGTACCCGGACAGGGGTTGTTTCTTAAAATGATTGTGTCTGGATACTAAAGCAAAAGCGTTCGGATACTAGATCAGTCATTTTAAGAGACTTTATCATTGAGAGATTTAATCATTGAGACAAGCCCTGTATGAATACAAAAACTGTGCGCTTATCTTATATTAAGGTGATACAGCGGACCCGGCAAACTATAGAGGAATTTCTTTCTTAAATACATCCTACAAAATATATACATCAATTTTGCAAAGTAGACTTAGAATGTGGATAGACGAACACAAGTTATTGAAAGAATTTCAAGCTGGCTTCAGACAAGGATATTCCACCATTGATAACATCTTTGTACTACGAAGTATCGCAGACTTCTATTTGGATAGAAACAAAAAGCTGTATGTTTTCTTTGTCGATTTTAAGGCAGCTTTCGATACGATCGACCACAATGCATTCATGTACAAGATGTTTGTATTACTAAATACTACAGAAACTTTATCTGGAAACCAAGGCTGCAGTATGGGATGGAGTAAACATTTCGACATGGTTTGAAACGAAGACAGGAGTAAGGCAAGGTTGTATGCTGAGTCCAAGCTTATTTGCACTCTTTATTGAAGATATAACGGATTGTCTTCCAGGAGGAGTAGAATATGCTGGTATGCTCATCAAGGCTCTCCATTTTGCGGATGACTTAGTGTTGTTTGCGTACTCACCAGAATCGTTACAACTCATGATTAATAAACTAAGCATCTATTGTAAAACTTGGAGATTAGTGGTTAGTCTTGAGAAGTCGAAGATAATGGTTTTTCGAAAAGGTGGGGGAAGAGTAAGTAATAAAGAACGGTGGACTTACAATAATGAAAGAATAGAGGTGATTAAAGAATATAAATATCTTGGTATCAATATAACCAATAAAAACAGCATTGAGAAACATCTCGCAGATAAATTGCAAAAATCGAAAACTACAATTAATATCGCATGGAGAAACATCTTCAGTAATAAGAATATAGCTCACAGCAGTAAATACAAAGTATTTGAATCGATAGCGGAGTCAACATTAATGTATGCAGCACAGGTGTGGGGTAGCACAAAATATGAAAGCGTTGAAAAATGGCTACGATTTTATATAAAAAGGATATTTCAATTATCACCGAACGCACCGAACTACATGTTAATACTTGAAACGGGAATCTCTCCACTGTTTATTAAAACACTGAAGTTGAATGTTGACTACATATGTAAGGTCCTGCAGATGTCAGATGAGCGTCTCCCGAAAAAAGCAGCACTACAAGTCATACAGAGGAAATCAGGTTGGTTCAGAGAATGGCTAGAGCTAGCTGAAGAAGAAGGTATAAATCTGGCACCTGAAGACTATCTTACGTGGAAACCTCTTATGTACCAATTGATTGCTGCAGTAGACGATCGATATAGACTGAGGTGCACATCCGAAGCAAAAGAATCCATCTATAGAATGTCGTACAGCAAGCTGGACTACAATCTTAATCAAAGGAATTATTTCAGAGATGACCTAACAACGGGTCAAATATCTATGATATTTAGACTTAGAGGAGAACTGCTCACTCTAAACTTCATTCCCCATAGAGAAGAGTTACCTTTAATGTGCGAATTATGCAATATGGGTGAAAGAGAAAACATTTTTCATTTCATGGGTAGATGTCCAGTGCTACGAGAAACAAGAAGACATGTCTTTGGAACCGATGTATTATCGGAAGAGCTGATCACTCATCATCTTAATGAAGTAGATGTTCCCCTGTTATATAAATATTGTAAAATTGCATTACAATATAGAAACAGAATTATTAACGAAAATTTTTAAAGATTTTTAAAAGACATATATATATGTTTATAAAATAAAAAGTTGTCAATCAGGCAGACGGCAAACAGCCATGCTATATATTTATTTGTAATATTTATGTATGAACATTAAACATTGAAAATAAAATCTAAATCTAAAAAATCTAAATCAGTATCCAGGCATTGCTTGTCTCTTAAAATGATTGTGTCTGGATACTAAAACAAAAGCGTTCGGGCACTAAATTTTGCTGTCCGGGTACTAACGCAAATGGAACTTTTCTGAATTGTGATTTTATTCATTTTAATAATGATTTCTTTGCATTTTACTTGAACGCTATATTATTGAGAAATGTCTATATTCTTACAATCAATAAAAGTTTCCGCGGTAGCATTTATGGTTACAAAAGGGTTTGAAGTCAAAAGTTGAGAAAAAAGTTAAGTGTCCGGGTACTAGTGCGTTTACCCTATACGCCGAGCTGAAATCGGATACCTTTCATTAGGTTTGAATTCGAGTCAACTTTCGATAGGCGGGAATTATTATACCTACGGTATGTGCAGAATGGTGCCGACAAAGTGTGGACGCACCTTTGTTCCCTTCACTAAAAAATGGAATATGTAGGTACATGTACCTATTTTGCACATAAAAAGGCAGTCACCTTATTTTCGAAGACTGGTCAAAACACAAAAATAAAGAGAAAAAAACAGTTTTTTAACAACAGTCATTGAAAAGATACATTTTCGATGCCTTTCTATGCAACAACAGCAAGAGCCACCCTCACCTTTCCCCTACCGCACCGTGTGGCATTCAAGTTCGTCATAAAACAAAAATTACAGGAGTCAGCGACGACGACGGCGACGTTTTAAGTTCGTTTTTCTCTGTCCATTTACAAGTCCAAAGCTGAATTATGCAAGTGCCAAATGAGAGTAAGAGTGTGAGTGAGATGCAAAACAAGCAAGAGCAAAGAGCCCAGAAGAAATAACCGCAAATAAATTGTAATCAAAGGCAGAATAGTGAACAACATTCAGACACACGCTCATCTATTTACTTGTACGTAATAGAAAAGCTTTTTTCGAGGGCGGTGAGGCTTGCTTCGTCTATCTTGCATCAAAACACAATCACACACACACACACACCATCGTTCGCTCTGTAAACTCATTCCAATGTTGCCACTTTACTGCAATTGCAGTAGATCTACTGCTTTTTTTTCCTAAAATGATTCTACTGCCTTAAAAAGATATCTACTGCACTTTTGGTTTTACGAATAAAAACTAAGCTTAAGTAATTGCAATACTCATAAATGAGTGTTTAGTCCATATACTGAAAAAAACCAGTTTCCAAACGCAACCGTATTATAGGTGCACAAATCTTATGGCCATAGGGTTTTCAATGGAGAGAATTAGATTTTTTTTGAAATTTGTTTATAAATAATTTTTTTTTATGTTTTGAAAAGAAATTGATGTATTTATTTGTGTACTAGCTGACCCGCCCGGCGTAGCTTAGGCCCTACGTTTATCAAATTGAAAGTTAAATAAACTAGTTTCCAGGTTTCCATTCTAGTAGCAGAGTGGGGATGAAATAAAAGTCTATGTTACTCAGGGGCAACTAAGCACTCTAACGATGACAGAATTTTTGGAATCGGTCCATTATTTTCCAAGTTCAAGTATGGGGATGAAATACAACTTATGTAACTTGGGAATAACACCGTATTGTAATAGTGAAAACCGTATTGAAATCGGTACAGTGGTTTTTGAGTTCCCGTTCCCATTCCTGTGAGAAAATGGTGATGATATATAGTCTATATTACTCAGGGACAATGAAGCACTCTAACAGTAAAAGAATTATGTTCTTTCTATCGTCCTATTCTCATGGTAGTATGGGGATAAAATATTTTTTAAGATATTTGGGGATAACGTCGTACTGTAATAGCGTTAAAAAATTTATATCGTTTTTGAATTCCCGTTCCTGTGGGAATTCGGGGATGACATAAAGTCCATGGTACTCTGGGCAAGAGATTAAAGATTTTGTAATCACTCTAGTATTTTTCAAGTTCCCGGTTATGTTTCCGTTCCCGTGGGAATATTGGAAAGAAAATCTAACCTATGTTATTTCTCAGGTTCTAGACCATTTTTGTGTTCCAAATTTCATTCAAATTGGATCAATGGTTTTGGTGCCTCTTCAATACAAACACTAAGCTCTCATTTACGTTCCCGTTCCCGTTCTTGAATACTTTTGAGGTTATGTAAATCACTCAATAAAATAGGAATAAGTGATTATAGTCAGCGATTTATTGTCCAATTTAAAAATTAATTTAAAAGAATTCTTGAAAACAACAATCCAATAATCTTATTATTTGTTATTTATTATTTAAATTTTTTGTTGTCAAAAACGATTAAAAAACAAAAGCATTGTTTTAATTTAATTTAGAACAATTAATTCCGTATTCTTAACTACAGTGAAGAATAAAGAAATAGTTGCTATTATAATATTCCAATCCTTTTTTTTTATATTCATTTACCTATAAAACCTTCCCTGAACTTCCACAAATAATTCAAAACCAAAATTTGCCAAATCAGTCTACCCGTTCTCGAGTTATAGCGACACTAACGCACGCAGCAATTGATTTTTATATATATAGATTTAAGATTATAAATGAGTTTCTTTAAAAAAATAATCTACTGCATAAAAATGTAATCTACTGCGCTTTTTTGTAAATCTACTTCGAAAATTTTTTCAAACAGTGGCAACGCTGATCTCATTCACTCCACCACCAATGCACCAGTTCTACGATTTTCATTTCTGTTTTTCTTCCCCAGGCCACAATCCTGATCCTAAAGCAGATTTTCCATTAAACAATACGTCAATGTGTTGGTTTTCATTTTTCCCATCTTTTTCTTTTTACACAATGGAAATGCATTTGCGCTATAAGCTTGTATGATATTGCACATGTGTGCGTTTTTTCTGTTATTTTACATTGCTACGGATTCGACCTCCTACAGGTCTTTGACCCAAACTTTATAACAAACTCGAAAACTAGGTTAGTTTGGTGTTCCGTCTATCGTCGTCGTCGTTGTCGTTGTTGTCGTTGCTGCTGTTGTCGACGTCAATTTTACTGCCCCTGCTGTTGGGTGTTTTTTTATTAACATTTTATTTTTAGTTGAATGCATTGGGTTTTCTGAGTGGGAATCTATGCAACATGTCTGTATGTACTCTAAACAGGCGATAGTGTTTTTATATCTGTGAAACATTGGGCGCCAACCGATGAAGGGGATGGGTGGTAATACTTGGGTGCCGATAAAACGAAAGAAGGAAGATTTTTAAGTTGCACACATAGATAGAGGTACTTTGCTATTAATATGTCTTTGATACTTTTATACTTGTAAAGATGAGTTGCAGACTTTAAATTTGCTAGAATCTGTGTATGTATGGGGACCTATTTCTATAAATCGTTGAAAGTTTTGTTTACACCCATCCATTCGTTTATAGTTGGGGTATTTAAAAGTTGAATTTCAAAATTGTCGTGATTTTTATTTATTACACTCGGTTCTGAACAACTTTCCTTCGCACAGACAGATTCAAGTTTCCGGACTCCTTTAAATGAAAATGACAAAAAATAGGCTGTTACGGCAACGTAAATGACTTCAGCTGATTTGCCCTGGAAAAGCCAAGGAACTCACACTAGAGTGTAAGAAACAAGAAAATTGTCAAGTGAAAGAAACCCAACTTAATTCACCACTTTCCACCCAATAACAGTTTTATGGGTCAACGGATATTAGCTTACTGGTGTGGCCGTCTTCTCTGAAGATTGGACACTAAGTTGGATATATGTGCATGGTATACCTATGTATGTATACGCATGGACATTGGACACCATTAGTCAAAAGAAGAAGATGAAAAATTCACTTTATTTCAATTAATTTGGAATACCTTGAGGCACTACGAGTGTGTTCTTTCCTACATATTTTCATTCAAATAGCGTTTCGGTGAACACATTTTCTTTCCTATTTAAAATTCTTTCAACTGGGAAAGTGTTTTCATGTATGGCAAAACGAGTGCATTTCACTTCCTAGATAGACGAAAGAAAAAAAAGTACTAATGATCTAAAAATTAGGTCGGCTGAAAACTGAGGTTCTGATAAAAACAAAATAGATATATGGAGAATGTGCGTATATGTTGTTCCAATCTTTATATTCAAATTTCGAAAGTAAGGAAAAATTTTGTTTAGTATTTAAATTAATCTGAAAAAAAATTTTGTTTGAAGATATCAATGCTTTATAAACTCGGAAATAACCAAACTGAGTGTGTTAAGAGCTCTTCCGAAACAAATTTGAATACATTGGACCAGAGTAACGTCGGCCGGCGGCGGCGTCGCACAGTGTTTGACCACTGGACAAAAAAAAAACTATGATCAATTCAATGCTATGAAGCCAACTAGAACATCTCAAATAACTGTTATTTGTTATTTTCAATTTTTCAATAAAAGCGAAAGTTCATGAATGATTTAATTCCACATATTTGATTGAAAGGTCTCTGTGAGTGGTTCAATACTTGGACAGGGTATTGGAATAGAGATGGTGACAGATGACTTTCAATGGCCATGTGTGAATTGGGTTAAAGTATGGGATAAAAAAACCGCCTTGCCTAAATTGACACTAGTGAGGTGAATAAAATGGGTAAAATTTATCGACTGTGGAGCAGGTTACAATGGGTTAAAATTTGACGTTTCTCAAGATAGAGAAGCAACAGAAGCACATATTTATTCGTTTAGGGTGTAACGATAAAAAATTACTTTTTGTGATGTTTTGATATTTTAAAAACATAAAACATAAGCCTATTGCTATTCAAAAAATTCAAATTCAAAATGTTTGACAGCTGTGAAGCTGTGTATATGAAGCTTGTAGTGTTCATATACTGTACCAACAAACTATCCGTGGTCGGAATTGATTCAAAAAGATTTGTTTCAAAATGTAAAACAAACAATAAAAACCAAGAAAAATAAACAAAACTGAAATTCGGTAAAGTTTTCTGTATCAAATTACCAACTTTTTACCTATCAAGTTGAATTTAGTAAAAAGAATCAAACAAATAGGACAAAGAAAAATAATTTTGTGTCAAGGAAATTTATAGAATCATGAGGGAATTTTATCTAAAAATTGGGTTGAAATTGTCCTTAGTTTGCCAACATAAGCCTGATATGCACCCACAACCCCACAGAAAGAGAAGAAGATTGTTTCAAGGACTATTTCTACGGACTTCTTAAAGAAACATATAAGCAATGTCGTGGACATTGTGTGAAACTCTTCTTTGTCTATATGGATGCAAAACTAGAGAAGAAGAACCCTTGAAAATACAATCGGTATGCATAGCCTGCAACACAAAAACCTCCGAAAACGGACTAAGGCTAATTGTTAAAATTTATTTTATTTTATTATTTATTATTTTATTTACTTGGTGACATCTATCGACGTCTTAACGCAAGCTAACATGCTTCCTCTATGTATAAAAAGTCAATGCTAGTGCGTAGTATGTTACGCAATCAAGTGAACAAAAACCTCAACCGACTTAGACCTGGAGAGGTTGCCCTGACATAAGACCATACGACATAAGGCCATATTCGAACATATGGCGTTAAGACGCTTTGAATTGTGACTTAAGGCCATATTCGAAGATATGGTCTAATGACGCTTTCGAAAGCGTCTTAATGCCATCATGGTCTAATGACCCATTCTTCCGCGTCCTAGTTAAAAAAATAAACACCAAACATAATAAAAACGAAACTGAATTTTTCTTTTATTCAAAATAAAAAAAACATCTCATTATTTGCAAAAATAAATCTTTGATAATCAAATTAACAATTTAATTTCCAAGAAAGTATTTTAAGAATATATTGTTAAACTATTTTCCACTATTCTTCTGCAAAAAGAAAAGAGGGTTGAATTTTTGATATTATTAATTATTGTAATTTTCTGTTGGCCGAGCAATACACTCTAAACACAATTTAAAGTGCAACAGTTATGAGCTTGACGAAAAATTTCCATTGATCAGAGGAAACTTCCATTCATTCATTCATACCTCCATCAAATCCTTACTTCATGATCAGTTGCACAAGCGGTCGTTTCAATTTATGTAGAAAAAAAATGGAATCAAAAGAGCTTATACGAATCAAAGAGCTTATACGAAGAGCTTATATATGTATATGTATAATTATAATTTTTGCGAAGGTTTTTGAAAAGGCAGCAAGTTGCTTTATATTCCGGATTTCAAACAAGTTTATAAATGAAAAAGTTTCCCAGAGGAGCATGGATGTGTGCTGTAAGAATCAAAATTCGCGCGAATTCTTATCGTTTACCGTTTGGCTTTTTACTCACGATAGAATAATGAAGATAAGAGCGAAGCGGAAAAAATTTTGCCAGAATAGTATGGATGTGTGGTGTAAAAATGAAAATTCGCGCAAATTTTTTCCGTCTCGCTCTTATCTTCATTATTCCAATTATTATCTTCAATATTCCTAGCCAAACGAATATAATTTGCCTCCGGATAGCAACGGGCTTGCTGTTGGTGAACATAAAAAATGTGTTTGACAAAGCGTCATTGTTCAAATATGGCCTTAAGTCACAATTGAAAGCGTCATAGCGCCATATGTTCGAATATGGCCTTATGTCGTATGGCCTTATGTCAGGGCACCCCTGGAGAGAGCACGCCCGAAATCTAAATTGTTGTTGAAAGATGTTGGATGAAGCCTAGATTCACTCCGAACTGTAATACCCATCTTAGTAAGTAAGTAACCCATTTATTCCTCTTTTCCTTACAATTTTTCCTTTGTGATCCAAGTGCGGTGTTGTTGCCTGCAGCTGCACTCCCATTAAAAGTAACCTAACCAAAACTTTACTGAATTATTATTATTCTGTCAATAATAGAGGCAGCAATATTTGGACATTTGTTGTTAATTTAAGAAGTACTACGTCTAATGAGCAGATAAATTCTTAAGTGCATATAATAATATGTCCTACAAGCTCCCACCAACACGATGGCAGATAGAAAGGCCTTCTTTTACAAAAAAAAAAAAATTGTAGGGTTTAGCTGTCAAAGAATGATAAAATATTGAAGAGACATAAATTAAAAGACGACAAAGAAGAAGAAAAACCTACTTCAAACAGAACGCCAAAGCAAAATGGCCACCGAGCACCGACAAATTAAGATAAAAATAAACTCTCCGTTTTGAAATTGAAGTCTTCTTTTCTTGTCTCTTTCATTTTCCCCTTCCCGAGGGAGCTCGTTTTTATTTTGATTTTCCTTTCACTGATTCCCACTCATGTATGGATTGTGGAATATCTATGCCAACGTAATAGATTTGCAAACTTTTCCTGGTTCTCTTCTCTATGTCAACGTCGAACTTCTCCTCTCCACTGTGGCGGCGGCGCTGCGCTGCGCGGCGGACGACGACGTTTCTTCGCCTATTGCTGTGGCAAGCGCAGCGGTCGGCCGAGCCGGTAGGCGCGGCAGCGATGTATGTCGGAACGCACAGTCGTTTTTTGCACTACTCAACCGTCAAGAAATTCATGTTATGCATGCGGATGAAGTTGAGGTTTTCTTCGATTTTAAAATTAGATACGTACATAGAGTCACTTACGATAGAAGCAACGGAAAGCATTATGTAGTGTTGATGTACCTTACTTGCACTTTCTACATCAGTAGGTATACAAATACATTTATCAGTACCATGTAGCATGAATAGTTTCTTGCTTTGCGTGACTGGTTGAACATTTTGATGGTGCTGTTTGCTGAATTATAAACAGATTTTCAACGGATTCATTAAAATGAAGGTATATACGAGTACGAACATACAAACGCATTCGAGAAACATGGCACAAGCACATATATATACAGATACTGTTGAACATGGCCGTTCAACTTGATCGCTGAGTTACGAGAATAGGAGTGCAACAGAGGGCAATTTAGTTTTCCTGGTTCGACTCGATTAGATGTTTTGTTTTCATTTTCTTGTTTTTTCTTCCTTTTTTTCTACACATTCGATTGCATAACCCAGATTTGCTCGAACATAGTGAGTTCAACAATGTTCGAACTGTGAGAATATACCTACTAGGAAGAAGAAATTTTGTTACCAAAGCATTTAAATTAAAATATTATTCTAATTGTTTCCTGAATTCATAAAGATAAGCTTTTTTAAAACCGTCAAGTTCTTTCAAAAACGTCTGCCACATTTTTTCTTAATTAGTTTATATGGTGATATTCTTAACTTTCTGGCAACCCTGACCTCTAGGCACTAATTCACATTCAGTGTCCTTACCTATTAGTTAGCAACCGTCATGCAAAATGTAGGTAGGTACCTACATAATTATCGGCTTTGTTATGAGCTAGCACAAAAATATCAAAAAAAAAAAAAAAAAGATTTTTAAGGCTTGACTTTGGCTTGAACCCTCAAACGACCGCTTGACCAACTTGTTGGAAGATTTTCAAATATTTTTGAACACTTTGAAGTTGGATGGAGCATATAACATAAAGTTGGACGACAAGCTTGATAGTCTGAACGCAAACTACATCCGACCATCCAACATCTGTCAAACGAAGTCTGTCCAACTAATTGTATAGTGTGTACTCGGCTATTATATGAGGGTTTCCAATTATGTTTTAAAAATACCCAGTGCCCAGTGTACGTGCGGCTTCAATTCTTTCACGGTGAAATGGCAAACCAAACTGAGCATAGATTGAGTACCTATATGAGTGGCAATTCCAGATTAATCGCTATCTGCATCAGCATTCAGTATTTTTATCACAAAAAATCTTTCGGATTGAAATTGTAATAGTTTTTGTTTTTTTAACATATATTTATAGGATGTTCTAAAGACTTTCAACTGCAGAAATGAAAAAAAAAATTCCAACACTTGATTTCAATTTGCTTAAGTTAAAAGCAATAGAGAATAAATAAATTTTTAGAAAAAAAAATATTGGCAGATTGAAAACCACACAATCTGGCAATACCTTTTTCGACGCATCGCGCGCGGCATCCAATCTTCGGTCGTCAGGGTACTATGGATAGGTTTCGCACAACGTTTACTCTACTGGATAATGTGCATACTCAAAGACGCCATACAGTACGCACCTAAGACCTAAGGAGCTACTACTATGCTGTGGAGTAGTGTATCGAAGAAGACGCGAATGCGTCCATCCGTCAGCGCGAGTTATATAATCTTTAAAGAATAAAGCAGATTGTACTTTTGTTTATAAAATCATAAAACGATACGACTGTTTGAGTATCGGCCACCAAAGAACCGAATGGGTTCATGATCTAAAAAGTGACTGGATGGTGGTCAGTTGAAGTCGGCTCCTCTCTTAGGGCACTTGTTCTCATAAGTTTATGAATATACATATATTGAAAATAAAAGTTATTTTTTATTACTAAAGTCATAATTCGCGCACCAATTGCAGCTGTGCCCATCTAAGTTATGGAAGATTTTGCAGAAGGGTCTTGGTTTTCTGCCTTACAAAATTCAACTCGTACAGGAATTGAAAATGAACGACCATCAAGAGCATCGAACGTTCGGTGAATGGGCCCAAAACAAGTGGCCACCGATCCTAATTTTCACCAGAAATTTTTCTTCAATGAAGACTACTTTTGGTTAATAAGCAGAATGGTCGCATTTGGACTCATCATAATCCACGAGCCATTGTTGAGACGCCCGCCAGCAGTTTCATCCCTGTTTGGAGTGCTCTATGGCAGAGGGAAATGAGGCTGGTCACAATGTTATAGTGAATAAGGAACACTACATACAGCCATGATTAATGACTTTTTCAATCCAAAATTGGATTCTTGATGTGGACGACCTTTGGTTCCAACAAGACGGCGGGCGTTAAATTCCATATAACCAACAAAACAACCAATTCATTGGTGAAAGTCGCTTGTCCACACAGATAAGCCTGAGACGATTGCCTCTTTGGAAGAGAGTGTTCGGCATGTTGCTGATATACGTCTCAAAATGCTGCAAAAAAATGTAAATTGGACCTATCGGTGGGAATTAATTCGAGCCAGCACCCAAAAAAATATGTTTAAAGTGTTGAAAACCATTGTAGGTGACTACATTAACTGTCATAATCAATTTTTTCACTTTAACAGGTACATAGTTGTGATTTTTTAAACCTGATTATGAAACTTTGAAACACCAAAGTTGTGTAAACTAAAGCATTTTATGTTGAATGTATAGCAAAATTTGTAAGGGACACAAAACTTTAGTGTCAAAACCGTAGACCTTTGTTATATTTTGTCGATATTTATGTAGATACTAGATAGATATTTTATTCACTCATTGACTGTTTGCACACATTAAAAAAGAATATTTTATAAGCTAGTGGCAAGCTTAAAATATTCAAAAGTTAATAATATAAACACAATTAAGTTGAAATAAAAAAAATTTAATTTAATTTATTTTAAATTTTTAATTTTTTTAGTTAATTTTTAATTTTTTTAATTAATTTTAATTTTAATGAAGAATGAGAAAGAGAGAGAGAGAAAGAGAGATAAACAGTTAGCCAGAATGAAGTTGGTAATGTTTGAAGAGTTCTTTACGGAAAAGAACTATGTCACGTAAACCTCTTATTTGCCTCGGTAAGGAATCCCACAGGCGTATAGCATTCACGAAAAAATGCCGTTCTGACGTCAAACAAGAAAATCGAGTAAGTATAATTTGTTCCGATCTGTTAAATGAGGATGTGTGAATTTTTTCAAAGTGGTAGTAAGGCTGATGTGTTAGAAAAACATTAAAAAGTAAAATTAAAGTTTTGTATCGCAATAAATTCCTTTCGCGAGGAATTGGCAAGTCCTCCGTTAGTATTCATTGCCATGAAAAGCGCTTTCTCGACAGTTCGGAACCGGCAGAAAATTGTAAGTCCCCTCCATTCCCTCACAAGGGATGGTTGTGAGAAATGCGCTAGGCCCAAGGGCTCCTCGCTCTGTTGCGCCACCATATTTATTTTTATTTATTTATCGCAATAAATTGTCAAAGGACAAATTTATATACGCTTTTTGAGAAGATGTCGATCGATGTATGATCGTATCATTTTAAGCAGTATATGTACATAATGTGCAACATTATTATAAACGACGTTTAATTTATGTTTGCTGACAGCATCATAGTTAGCAAATATCCCGCAACCATAGGTAAGTACCGGAATAATAAGTGTTTCAGCTAGCATAAGTCGACTTTTAAGGGGCGTGAAATATTGTGATGAATGAAGTTGACGGAGAATTCCGTATGCTTTACCAACAAGTTGATTAATGTAGGTATCCCAGCTAAGATTCCTATTAAAAGTCATTCGCAGATTTTTCGGTTTGAAAATATTTAATTGCAGCAGCAATGTGGGAAAATATGAGAGGGCGAGTGTTTTTCTAGTAACTATAACTTAATAACTAAGCATTTGGACTCGATTGGGTTTAAAACAGACTATTTTTTGGATGACCAGGAAAAGATATTTTGTAAGTCAATGTTAATAGAAGCTGCAGTCTTCGATCAGACCCAGGGGACAACTTTTGTATAGCTGAACATCATCAGCGTACATATGAACAGATGATGTCGTGATTTTTCATTAATATAAAGCGAGAAAAGAAGAGGTCCAAGGAATGAGTCTTGTGGAACACCCCGATTCGTGGAGAGAAAGCTGGAATATTTATTCGCCGCAAAGACAGTCTGTTTTCTACTACTTAAGTATGATTGTAAAAGGTCGATTGAGGAACTAGAGAACTTTTCTATCGTGAGCAATTTATTGCACAAGATAGAATGGGTTATTGTGTCGAAGGCTTTGGAGAAGTCGAGCAGCACGAGAAATTTAACGTGATCCTTATCAAGAACCTGCCTTATATCTTCTACGACATTTGTAAGAGCTGTAAGGTAACTATGTTTAGGTCGAAAGTCCGACTGAATAGGCGATAGAATGTGTTGTGTACGCAGATGAGAGCTTATTTGTTTTTGCATTATTTTTTTCAAATGCTGTCGATAAGAACGACAACACATAAATGGACCTGAAATCGTTAACACAACGCGACTCTAGGGAATAGGGATTATTTTCGATAACTTCCATTGGCTAGGGTATACTCCAGTCATAAGCACTGTATTGAATACATGAGTGATGAAATTTAAAATTATTGGGAGTATTGCTTTGAAGAAAACAGGATGAACTTTTAGATTAGATTTTTATTTTCTTACAAATTCAATACATTTATGGGATACCCAAAATAATAAATTAACAACAAGTAAATAAATAAGCTATTGAAGATGTTAGAAAACAATGGGACATTCTATATTAAATTACAATGTAATAAAAATAGTGATGAATGCCACTTCAAAAATTAATAAAAACAACACTATGTAATTAAAGTAAGTGTGGGTGGGGTGACCCTCAATATATGAACTTTGAAAAAAATTAAAATATAGAATTCGACTTTAAAAAAATTTAAACCAGAGTATCAGAAACAAAAGATTCTATATGTAAATACTCTAAATCCAAGAGCCAGACTTTCAGTTTTTTAATGAAAAAAGCAGGAGTAGTAATAGTTCTCAAGAAAAAAGGAAGTTTATTAAAGAAACGAAGCGAGGAGACAGTATAGAAATTACGAAACGACATTGTACGGAATGAAGGTATAGCTAGAATATTTGAAAAGTTACCACGTAAATTATAATTTGAAATTAGTCTAAGGTTACGGTTTCCAGACTTCATATAAAATGCTTTTAAGATTTTGAAACAATACAGGTGACGAACAGGAAGAATTTTCAGCTCTTGAAATAGTATGAAGCTTGGATGATTTCTAGATTTATGACAGATTACTCTAATCGCTTTTTTCTGAAGAACTAACAATGGTTTTATTTTGTTAAATATGTACCGCCCCAGCAAACTATACCATACTGAAGTTTAAAATGAAAAATTCCAAAGTAAATGGTTCTCAATAGATCTGTTGAAACTATGTTTTGAAGGTGATAAAAATATCTTATCGTAGAGCGAAAATACTTTCCTAAATTAATGGTATGGTTTGTAAATTTCATATTTGAGTCAATAGTAAGTCCTAAGTACTTATATTCACTTACTCTTTCTACTAGGAAACAGTTAGATTTAGATTTAGATTGACGGGTAGAGCTTGCTCAGCTCCGGGCACTGCGGTGTCTGAGTGAAACCTATTGTGCTAGGAAACAGTTATCACAACAGTTATTATGGCTTATAAATGATTCTTTCACAATTGATGAACTACGAACTGGTAGTTTGAATTTCTGACATGCTCTCATGCTAATGAATAAAAAACTCAACATCGAAGTTATCTATAGTAGATAAACTAAAAAACAAAACCTTAGTTTTTGGTCTTATTACAAGCTTATGTTAAGCAAACCAAACTCTCAGTAAATGGAGATCCCAATTAATATCGGATACTAAGTTAAACCGATTATTAGAACCATACGATAAAGCTATATCATCAGCGAATGCAGTAGGTTTACCCCTAAAATTGAGTAAAAAGAGCGAATTAATATAGACCAGGATCAAAATTGGTCCCAAAACAGATCCTTGAGGAACACCTAAATGAAGGTATCCCTTTTCACTCCTTATTCCATCCAATTTCACTCTTCGACTTCTATTCTCAAGGTATGAGCTAAACCAATTCAGCATGAAACCACGAAAGCCAGCTTTTTCCAGTTTTCTTAATGAACAATTATGGTTGACCATGTCAAATGCTTTTGTGATACCAACAAACATACTTGCAGTGCATTTACTACTATCTAAATTGGACATAATTTGGTCATAGAATTGTATCAAAGCATCTTCAGTAGATTTTCCACTAAGAAACCCGAATTGAACCGGATTAAAAAACTTTGTTCTGGTTAAAAAACTAGTCATTCTGTTTTTGATAACTTTTTCATCAATTCCTACTGCATTTGATTTGATCGATATGATACTCTCCACAACATCGGTATACTCCACAACATCCGTATACCCTTGTGAAATGAAAGAGTTCGTCTTGTTCAATGACAGATTCGACATGAGGTACGGGAACATCCGGCACACGAGGAAAAGGCAGGTCTACAAAGCTTTGGTAAAGTCGATTAACATCGATATTTGTCTTAACGTTGTTTTTCTACCAACTCCAATCTCTCGTAAGTTCTTCCAAAGTTGTTTCCCACTCAACGACAAATTAAATCTTTTACTATAGGCCTGCCTTTTGGCTGTTCGCAAACTTCATTACGCAAAGTACGGTACATATCATGAAAGACAAACAGTTTAAATTTTTACCATTGTCTATACGCTTGGTCCCGCTTGAGCATTAGCTGTTGAATTTCGGTAGTAAACCAGGACTGTTGCCCATGTCTAAATAATTTTTTTACACAAAAATTTCTGTTCAAAACCCAATTTTTACTGTCGAACCTACAGCTCAATTTGTAGTAACTACAGGCTTTTGTTACATTTTAACAAATTTCCTGGCCAAGTCGCAACTTTTACTGTCGAATCAACAACTGCATTTGTAGAAACTACGCACTTTTATTGTATTTTCAACATAGTATCCTAGGTGTCTCTATTAATATATACAGACTGTTTACTTTTTTGATGGAAGGGTTCGTATCTTAAGGTCCATGCACATTTGACAGGCCCTGACTTTCTAATACCAGAAGGATAATGAAGCTCATTGCACTATACTGATGGACTTGATTCAGCTTCATTTTTAATTTTGTTTATTTTATCACTGTCACAATTTATTATTGTTCACGTTTTAGATTATGCGATGTTAACTAGTAAAACACCTTAAGCTCCACAATAGAAAGCAATTTATTCTGGATCAGATTGATAAATTCACGAAATAGTAGAATTTACAACTTGAGAAAATTTGTTATTTACTTAAGCACGGGTCACACAGACCTAATTTCCATCCGCTTCCTACCAGCGCAGCGGATGGCAGTAGCAGAAGCAAGCAGTGGCAGCCTGATCACACTACTCGCCAGCTTTCATCACAAACCGTAAGAAATTGGTTTTTGGACCTTATTTTTAATAGTTAAGCAAGTAAGAAATATTAGCAATAAAATTTAAAAGGAAAATTTACTAAATGCTACATATTGCAAAATTTTTTGGTTTTGCCAGCCGCTGCTAGAAGCAAAAATTTTTGAACATGATCAACTTTGCCACCCGCTGCCTAACACTCGACGGCTGGCAGCGAGTGTGGTGAATTTCGTGGTCACACAAAGCTGATCAGCGGCTGGCAGTACGCAGTAGCGACTACTCGATTCACCGCTGGCGAGCAATCGTGTACAACCCGCGCCTAACAGCCATATTATTTACTCACTTCAAAATTAGTTTTTACACAGAAATTTTCAAAAGTTTCCGAGTTTCTTTGAACAAATCGATATTATTCACAAAAAAAATGGCATGTAAGACTCGATATCATAAAACCAGTTTTTGATTAAACTAGAAATTCATGAAACTGGAAACATCTAGTTGTAGTTGTGAAGCTTTTTTGTATTATTCGTCAAAGGCAACAAATAATGAAAAGATTAGTAAAATTTTTAACAATTAAAAATGTTACTAGTCTTTTTATTATTAGATAAAAAAACACGTGGATTATCTCAACTACAAAACTCATCAAAGATAAAATAAATTTCGAAACGTCATCAATTAACAGTGGTCGACAATAACTTTGCCGCCAAAAGTGAACTATATTTTTTAAAGGTTTTCAACTCGCTGAATTTAAAACTGGCCTTAGAATTGCTCTGTCACATCATGTTTTCATTCAAGATCGAATAAATTCAGTTTTTGCTATTTATGAGCCTATGTTTTAACATGAAAAAAATGTTAACACAAAAACAAACCATTGCTTTTCGACCAGTGTAATTCGTGTGAGGAAATAATTTTAACGATGGCGCATATTGGGGCTCAAAAACTTTTTGGAAAAAGAAGATTGTTTCTTTGAAGATTTTTTTGATCCCGATAAAGACGAAACAAGGTGCAGGCGCCCATACACATTGCCAAAATAAGCAGACGTGGAAAAATGGGACTACATATTTGGCTTTTAATAAGAGCTTCAGAATGACAAAGCACACTTTTCAACGTGTTGTTGATCAGACGTTCGGAATCGGCAAAAAATTGTAGTTCCCCTCAAATCTTCACAAAGAATGATTGAGATAGATGCACTTGGCCTTGGAGTCCCCGCTCTGCTACGCAGCCTTTTGTCTTATTATTATAAATTTTTTTTAAGATTTGGATCGAAAGTGTAGTGAGCTACATAAAAGGTAGTATAGATATATTTTAAAGGAGATATTAGTTTTTATTTTCATTTTGTAGAGTCAGAAGCATTAAAGGTTCGAATCCCAGCAAACGCAAAAATGTTTTTCCACGGGTATCGCCTTTCGCGAGGAATTGGCAAGTCCGCCGTTAGTAAATTCATTGCCATAAAAAGGGCTTTCTCAATTAGCCGTTCGGAACCGGCAGAAAATGTAGGTCCCCTCCAATCCCTCACAAGGCATGATTGTGAGAAATGCGCTAGGCCCAGGTGCTCCTCACTCTGTTGCGCAACCCTATTTATTTATTTTATACAGAAGCATTAAAGTACCAACACCAAGTTCTTTCCATGTAGCTGACTTTCAACTACAGGTAATCATCTCTGAAATCCCAGATCCCACAAGCTCAATAACAAGATTAGTCAATTTCCTATCAATTCACACTCCAACAGCGCACAATAATCACAAAGAAAATAAACGAAACAATAGAATCTCAAACTTCATCAGACTAAAGAGTTTTTAAAAGAAACTCTTTAAAACTGCACCAAGCAATGTTGCAGTCCAAGATCATGCGACATGACGTTTGACAATTGCATTAAAAAATTATTATCATAACACCACCGCAATGGCGCTCACGTAACTCGACCATTCGACCAGGATCATGGTCAAATCACTTTCACTTGGCAAGTGCAGTTCACGAGCATGACACGTCGAAATAGTTGTTTCTTCTTTCTTTTTTTTATTGTTTGAAATTTTCAATTTCGTTTTATCTTACTCTTATTTTCTGGCAAAATTTCCCTCTTTTACCAAGTATAGGTACATAAAGGTATATCGCGTCGTCCAAACCACGAGTGCGTGAACGAAATATTTAAATGCTTCAACAAAAGCAAAAGTCATAAGCGTTGTAAAACTCTCCTCCTCCTTCCTATATCCGTGGGTTATCGGTGATGGTGGGCTGTTGGACATGGTTACGTAGATCACTAAGGTTTATTGAACCTCTGGTCATGCCCTAGCTGCTATTGTGTGTGGCAGAGACCCTTTTGTGTTTTGACTTTCTGGCAAAGTATCTAACGGACATAAATAACAACGAATCATGATCATTTGGAGCAGACTCAAAACAAATCACAAAATGAACTAAAAGCTGCGTTATATTAAGTGAAGTAAGTTTAGCTGCCAGGATGGATGTTTAGTAATTGTCTTCGTGGAAACGCAATACGTTGGTGCTTTGAAAAAACGGGTTTATACGATTGTATCTGCATCTGCACGGTTCATTCGATATGGACTCGAACTTGAGGTCGATGTTATCTTTATGTAACTGCAACAACGAACCTGTGTACTTTTGCTGTCGGTGTGCTCGTTGTTGCGTTGCTGTTTGGGCCTTTTTTTAAAGTTTGGATATTTCAATACCTATGTTGTTTTTTTTTTTGCGCTTCTATTTACAGTGTTTTCGTACACCTTTCTCTTTGAGACTGTGTGTGAGCTTTTTTTGCACTGATTGTTGGCTCAATACAATGGATAAAACAGTAAACGCATTTTTTTTGTAGGTAGGTAAATATAATGAAACAGACTCTTTAACGTTGTGTAGGTGTGCTTGACTTGTGTGAAAATAAAATGCGGAGTTTGGCAATTGCTGCTACCAAGTTGTTCCTGCTCAATCAACACAAAAACTTTTTTTACTTCCTCCTCCGAATATAGTATGAAAGTATTTACGATTTTTTTTTTTTGAAGGTCTAAAGAAAGTACGGCTTCTAGTGTGGATAGGTAAAAAAGGTCTGTAGGTATAGGTATGTGTTATCTGTGCAACAGTCAAGGTTACTCAAAAATTTCTTTGTCGCTGAAGAAAGAAATCAAAAAAATCACTACAACAACCACAAAAAAATTGTATTGACCATTGGGAAAATGTTGATCGTAGAACTTGGGGGAAAATACAGGGTTGTCAATAATTTGTCGTTCGTTGGATCACGAGCAATTCACTAGTGTGAAGCAGATAAGTGGGAGCTGGGAGGTCTGTGATCCCTTCGAGATGGCAAAAATTCAACGGCATATTGACATTAAAGTTTAGTATGTACTCTAAAGCCCCGCTAAGGTTTTTTTTTTAAATGAGTGCGTTATGGGAGTTAGCTTAATGGATGAAGATAGATGTTTCGAGGTTTTTTTTTTTTGGTGGTATGGTAGGTATATAAAGCGACGCGACCTCTTTTACAACTGCAGAGTCTGGCGTTCAAACCTTGTTACTTCTTTGTATACATACACTTTTTTTCAGACGAAACTCGATATGTTACAAGTCTCGAGTGTTTCAAATACACCAGATGTAAATTTAGGGTTCATTTTGTTTTGTTTTTTTTTTTTCTGATCTTATGTACACACTTCTAGGTTACTGTATCTCATGTTGTGGAATCTTTGTAATGGGTGCCATTAGTTAAAAAAAACTACAATTTACTGTAACAACAATTAGTTCTACGGCACTATGATTATTGTAAATATGTCTATTAAATCAATGCAATAAATACCGTCGCGTCTTTGGAACAAATATTACTTTTGGGGGCTTTATGGATCAAATACTATAAAGCTCGTCAAACGCTACAAATGTCAGTTCTCCCACTTGGCTGCTTCACATTAGAGATCTGTTCGCTTGTTTTACCAGGAGTTTGTTGTACCACAAGTGTTTTGGTCTGCCTCCCATTTTATTCTTTCGCGTTCGTGTGTGAACGTTGTATGATATTGCCTTTTTGAGTGGATTCTCTGGAACTCTTCTTTGAACATAACTTATCTTCTTTTTTTCGGTTGTCAAAACTACCGAGATTTGAATTTAATTTCATCCTGCCGACATCAATTGATTCAACAAGTGCTATGTTTTCTTCATGCACATCTGGTAGAATCTCTTCATTAATAAATTTATAGAAGAATTTACTCCATTTCAAACAATTCAGTGAAGATGCTTATTGATTTCCAAAAAAATATTTTATGTGATATGTCAGCCTGAAAATTTTTATTTTGAAGGAATAGCTGTGATTTGAACAAAAAAAAACTGAATTTCAGTTAATCGTTGTTTAAATGGAGCTAGCCCAGAAAAATTCACTGGTTAGCAAAATCATTGATTAAAAGCTCTGATCAGAGAGTCCTTGATTAAAAATTTCGTGAACAAACCGAATCCATGATTATTATCTGGAATAATCATTGATTAGAAATAATCAAGCTTGAACAAACCGGCCCTAAGTTTCATTAGAGGAACTAATCTGGATGAAGTACTTTAAATTAAGGAATACGACTTAAGAAGTAGGGGCTACAATAGATCTAAAAAGGTGGAGGTGCAATACAAAACCCCAATTTATTCATTCATTCATTCATCGGTACTTCTAAAACGATCAAGTTTTGATTCTTCTGCTGTCATATGCATCATCTTTATCTCAGTTGCTGTCAGCTAACTCTCATACTTTTTGTACATTGTCGAACATTGTGAACCGTATAAGAGTACTAGATGTTCAACCGCGGTATAAAATGTTCCATTTAGCTTATAGTAGGGGAGCCCAAGAGGGGATTTTGCGCGATACTCGAGCGCGTCAGAAAATCATTTGGGGAGAAACCTTGCACCCTGTAATGCACTCTTACCATATATGAAACCATAATGTTGGGGCGTTCGTTGAGGGCAGCCCGTCAGATTAGTAAAAAAAAGTCGATACTCAGAAAAACTCAAGCGCGTCAGATTATGAGATGGTAGGTTGATTACATCCAGAAGAGTGTATATTTCAATAATATGACAATTTGAGCGGGGCTTAAGTAAGTAGGCGAGTCACAAAGATGTAAAAAAAAATCGACATTCTGAAATACTCGAGCGCGATTAATTTTTCTTTTTTATTTTGAGGGTAATCCTATCAAGATTACGGAAAACATATAATAAGACATTTTGCTTGGGGCGATTTAGGTAAAATCGTCAATAAAAGGTATAATATATGATGGTTTATATCTCGGTTAATATTGATATTAGCATTTTAGTTCGAAAGACTTTTTTTGTAGGAAACTAAATTTTCTACAAGTTTGTAGTTTATAATTTTTCTGTAGCTTTTGTTATTTACGAGATAACTGCGAAATAACGTGAATTTTATGGAAAAATCTGGTTTAGTGCCCCGTACCACCTGGCCGGTATCAGTAAAGACTTTGTCAAAATAAACACTTTTGTAGAACGTTCAATTTTGAGGAAAAACCATCTTTGGTTAAAGCGATTCCATGAAATGCCGCTGAGCTATAGAAATTTAAAAAATTAATCAGAGTTTCCGTGTATTTTCCATAGGAAATCTTCACACCTCTTGATGGAGCACTTAAAATTAATATTAAGGGCTCAAACTTTCTTTGTATTTTTTTAGTATTTTCCACAAAATTTCAAATCAAAATTTGTAAATACATGATATGTGTACATATTTTTTTTTATTGCATCCAGTAGTAAAAATAGAAACAACAAATAATTGTTACTTTAAAATTGTCTGACTAAGAGTACGCCTCCACATAATTATCAGATTATCATCCTGGAGGACAAAGACATCAAGTTGATCACTCTGTATAAAAATCTGACACACTAGAGTATTTCAAGGTCACGTGTTTTTTTACATTTTTAAAAATCAGCCATGATTTATGGCCTCGCTCAAGTTGTCAGCGTTGGGCATCTCTGTGACGTCGTTGTGGCGAATTTTGCGAAAAGATCTTGGCCTGCATCCTTACAAGATTAAATTGACGAAAGAACTGAAGCCAATTGACCACCAGAAGCGTCGTTTGTTCGTGAATTGGGCTGAGCAACAACTTGAAAATGATTCGGATTTTTATCGAAAAATTATCTTCAGCGATGAGGCTCATTTCTGACTGAATGGCTTCGTCCATAAACTAAATACGCGGTATTGGTCAGGCAGAAATCCATGAGTCATCATTGCATTCCGAAAAACTTACGGTTTGGTGTGGTTTATGGGCCGGCCCGACGGCGTCATTGGGCCGTACTTCTTCCGTGATGATCAAGACCGGCACGTTACTGTGAATGGGGATCGCTACCGTTCAATGATAACGAAAATATTTTTTGCCCCAATTGGATGATATGGACATGGAGGATATGTGGTTCCAACAGGACGGCGCGGCGCGGCGCGGCGCCACAAGCCACACGAATGTCACAATCAATCAATTTATTGGAAACCAAGTTTGGAGAACGTGTTATCTCACGAAATGGTCTACTCGCTTGGCCGCCTCGGTCATGCGATTTGACGCCGTTAGACTATTTCATGTGGGGCTACGTCAAGTCTCTGGTCTATGCCAACAAGCCAGCGACGATTGATGAGCTTCGTAAGAATATCGAACGTGAAATTGCAGCAGTATCGGCCGATTTATGTTTGAAAACCGTCGAAAATTGGGTTCAGCGTATGGACTTCTGCAAGCGTGCCCGTAATGGCCAATGGCATCGAACGTACTTTCACATTTCATTAATATCCAAAACTGTTTTTGTTTTATTTAAAAAAAAAACTTTTGTAGTGCTCTTATCGAAAAACCCGATACTTATGAAATCTTTACTAGAACGGTTCCTGGTACCGTATATCATACTTCCATGACGGTCCTCATAATCCTCGTTTGTCTTCCCAACATGTCCGTTTAAATCTCTACCAACAAACAAAAAAACCTCTTTGGGGTCATGGAAAACTAGCCAAAATGCATCTTTTTGCATCCGCTAAAATCCAAGGAGTATTCATGTACTGTAAAATATTCCACACCTTTTACCCGTTTAAGAGACTTCAAACGGTCACTAGATTTTGAAATGGTGAACATACTGCCAAGTAGCTCTTCCGTTTTACCTTGATTCGTTCCATAATAGAAGATCTTGTAAGCTTTTTCCCATACATCTAAAAAACGGACCGTGCTTAAAGTACTCCGCCATTTCGTTTCGTGGACATACAAGATGTCTACTCGCCATCATTTCTTCCAGCTAGGAGAAATAAGACAAGTAAAATCCATTGCTGAGCTAATTATACGCTTGCTGAAAAAAACGAGATTTTTCTGGAAAAAGATTCGGTCCTTTTCTTAATCTTCCGCTTCCTTGATATCATTAAATTTTCATTTAAATTATTTAAATTCCTTACAAATAAAAATCCTCTTATGCAGCCCTTTACAAACAATAGAACAGACATAAAAATTGATCGCTTGGCGCTCTTCAATCTAATTTCTAAATGATAAATTTAGGCAACATTACAGATATATTTGCTTAGTTTTTCATCGATTTAAATGTGAGTTTTATTTTGCAATTACTTAGTAGTCGTCCCGAAATATGATTCTTTCGACTCAGACGAGAGAAAAAGCTCTTTCCACCTACAACTTTATGAATTTCTTTTTTTGTGTTTTTTTTTTTTTACTAACTGGTTAGTTTTTCAGCACGTGGTTCTATCACGTATTCTCTCTCCGTTGGCACCTCAAAGCACGTTTTGTTACGTCGCATTCGCATCCCATCACTTGTGGTCCGGCCACACTACCTAAACCTATACCTACATATGTATATGAAAATAAGCGGGAGCTCAATGCTCAACACATCAAAATCACACACATACAAATTTCATTTTGTTTTCATTTATTATTCCTTGCCTATCCACTTAATTTTATTCACATTCTTATGTATTTTTCTTATTTCTTTTCGTTGCTGTTTTCTTCTTCACTTGTGTTTGTTTTTGTTTATCACACCATTTGTTGGAACTGGTTGTTGTTGCCCGATGTACGTTTGCTTTCACAACCATTCCCGTTGATTTCAGAAATTAGGTCAGCCATTGAACCCGATTGCTCGTCATCGTTTTTAGTATTGTGTGTGAAACACTCACTGATTTAGCTGCATATTTGATGAGCCAGTGGCTTGGGCCTTGGGGTTCGGAGTTTGATATATGTATGTAGCTATATGAAAAAACAGTGTCGATTTTTGATGCGCGCGCAAATTGGTTCTATTTATTGCAATTAAGGAGGTACCTTAAAGAAAGCACTTCATGCAGTCAGTCTCTAAATAGAAAGATTACAATCCCAACGTAGGTTCTACATTTTTTTTGAGTTCTTAATTTTTTTGTTAAGGCTCAACTATAAATAAAGGAAGGCCAACAGAGGGTAATGTCATTGCGTGCAAACACTCATATATCCGACGATATTTAAGTCGTGCCTTACAAACTTTAATTCGACGAATAGTTTGGTAGGGCTTTTAGTCAGTACGGATATGTATGGTAATGCAAATATTACATTTCATGCGGTGTCAGCTCATAGAAAAGTTTGATTCACGGATCACGGTTACCTTTAAACTAAACCAGTCCAACTATTTTTTTGTGAAGTGTGCAAGTTAGCAAACCAACTCGATTTGCAGATTACAAGGTACAATTTTTCAAAAGTCCGTTCAACTCCTTGCTTATACTGATGACATTGACATCATGGGCAGAACAACGCGAACTGTCAGTGGAGCTTTGGCAAGTATTGAAGCGGAAGCGGCAAAGATGGGTTTAACTGTTAACGAGACGAAAACAAAGTTTATGCTGTCATCGAGAAGAGAAGTCCAACACCATCGACTGGTACAAAACGCCACCATGGGTAATTATAACTTCGAAGTAGTCAGAGACTTTGTTTACCTGGGATCCACTATTACGTCGCACAACAACATCAGTACTGAGATCAAACGAAGAATCACACTTGCTAATCACTGCTTCTTCGGGCTTAGAAAGCATTTAAGTAGTAAAGCCCTCTCTTAAAGAACCAAAGAGACCCTATATAAAACCTTAATCATCCCAGTCCTGCTGTATGGGGCAGAGGAATGGACACTGACTAAACCGGATGAATACCAGCTGGGTTGCTTTGAGAGGAAGATTCTTCGCGTGATGTTTGGCCCAGTGTACATTGGTGGAGAAGATTTAACCACGAACTTTACGGGCTCTACAGTGACATCGACCTAGTCAAAAAGCTGAAAATACAGCGACTAAGATGGCTAGGCCACGTGGAGCGCATGTACATCGACGCAGCAGCCCGACGAGTCTTCGATTCCAACCCCCATGAACAACGTGACAGAGGAAGACCTCATCTCAGGTGGCGCGATCAAGTGGCGAATGACCTCAACCAACTTGGTGTGCGCAACTGGTGGCAGTAAGATAGGGACGGTGCTAGCTGGAGAGGTTTGTTGGTTGAGGCCGTGATCCATCCTGAATTGTAAGCCCCATCTAAAGTAAAGTAAAGTAAAGTAAGCCGAACCTCGTTATAAGAATATTAGTTTCTCTCTAAAAACTGGCGCAATGCCTGGTTTAGTCGCACGAACTTGCAATTGTGTACAAGTACCTACAATATCAAAATTTTGGTGCTGAGTAGATGGTTTAAGCATAAGCTCTTCATAATATATTTATTAGTACAGGGTTACCAACTACACATTAATTATGAAAATTGAATACAATAAGATAAAATATGAAAATATAAAAACGCTGATTTTACAGTTGCTAATACAATATATAAACGGTAAAAAATGTGATCGAAATCATTAGATTATTTTTTTAAAAAACCAGCCTTTTACTTCTTACTTTTTTTGAAAACAATTTTTGTCAAATGAAGCTTGCAAATTCTAAGATCCTACAAGAAGATAGATTCACAAAAATTTAAAAAAAAAAATCAAACATAGAAGTCCTTGGTTGCTTAAAAAACAATTAGTATCAACATTTGAAAAATTTTAATTTTTAAGTTTTTATTGGTTTTTTTTTAGTTTTTGATTTTTTGTAATATATTCAGTACCACAAAAAAAATCAAAAGTTAAAAATAATAATAAAATCTTTAAAAATTAAAAAAATTTCAAATGCTGATAATACAAAATGTTTTTAAACAACCAAGGATTTCTAGAATGTGAAATTTCCAAATCATGTATAAAAAAGGTACTATGGGGAGTACCTACAGTTCTTGAACTTATTCCAAAAAAAAATTCACATCATAATGAAACACAATTCAATAATAAGAACTCACATTAAATTTAATGAAAATCGTTAGAGTCGCTTTCGAGAAACGTAAGCAATGTCATATAGGACCTAATTCCAAAAATTCCTCTGTATGTTGTTTCACAGACCTGACTACAAACTTTGAAGAAAATCGGGCAAGCGGTTAACGTTACAGATCCATATACGGACGGACAGACATACATTCATACAGAATTGCAGGACCCACTTTTTCCGTATTCTCTATTATCATAATGTCTTGTTTAATTAATAACTCAAAATTTTTTTCCAGCAATTGCCAAACCTGCCCAATAGTACCCATAGTCCCAACTAAAAGTAGTACGTGTTTAAAACATGTGTTTCGGTTGCATACTACAGGATTTTATACGTGTGGTTTTCAAGAAGAAGTTAAGCGCATATAATTTAATGTTATGTGTCAAATCCAACCGAGAGGCTTAAATTTCAGCCACTTTTTGTAGCATGTAGAGCCGTATGTCAGCAATAACGTGCAAAACATTATCTTCCAAGGCGCTAATCGTCTCGGGCTTATCTGCGTAGACATATACATCAGTTAACGCCCCAAAAAATAGTACAGCGGTTTTAAATAACCAGATCTTGGAGGTAACAATTTCGTTTCGAGACAATTTACCGAACGTAACCACTGCCCAGTCAGCTTCAATTCTGTCAAAGAGACCAAATCTGAAAAAAGTATTGCAACATTGAAAATCACACATCTAAGAAAACACTCTTTACAAAGCTTAATTACTTTGTCTTATTGAAGTGAAACTTCTTTAGAAAAAAAATATGCATCAATAAATCAAATCTTCCAAATATTTCTCGCTATCGCCTCCTTTTGAGCTTATGTTTTATTGTAAAACAAAAAAATCAAACCCTTAATTAAATCCAAAATATGATCTTACAACGACTTTACAGCTTGTTACAACAAAAAATGATACAAGACTCTTTGTACATAAAAAAAAAAAACTCCGAGTGCACAGATTTATTTGTGATCAAATGTTAGACCTCTCTCTAAACTAAATGGAAATTGTGCGAAAGCCTCTCACCGCCATTCCAAAAGAGCTACAACATCAAAATTAAAGTGGCAAAGTACAAATGTGTCTTTAGAAAGTGAAATTCTGTGATGTCGATTCACTTAAAGATTTTGCCGCCAGTATATTTAACTCGTTTTATTATTCGTCGACCATAACCTTTAAAACTTCTCTTTCGCATTGTTGTGCGGAAGTGTGCAGGTGCAAAGTAGTCTCCCCCTACTTTAAACAAAAAGAAAGAAAAAGTGATAAGTCACACACACTCAGAGACTCAGACTGAACTTATTTAAAGGGAAATAAACAATCCGGCATCTCATTTAAATTTTTTTTTCTGCGGTCAATAACCATTGAAATGTGTATCTAATCAAACGCTGGGCGTTGAAATTGTAATAAACAGCTTCTAGGCTAAGGGATTGTAAGTTACATATGCGATAGCGAAAAGTCATTGTATGTTTTTGTGTTGATATTCATCTATTAAACACCGGCAAGAAATTGATGGCGGTTTTCGCTCCATATTGGACTTCGTACTTTCCAATTTTAAAGAATTTCAAGGAGTTCTTATGATACGATGGACACGAGTTGGCGGAATCTTATCAAAATCAGTAATCGTCATGCAATATTTTCCTACGGCGAAAACAGAGGATCGAAACCGTCGGATTCTGAGTATCTTATTGCCTTACCTCGGTTTTTAACAATCTCTAGGTTCCTTCGCTTAGGCCCTTGGTTTGCACAGTTTTGACTACAAAGTGTTTTTTGAAAAAAACTAAACTTGTCCTGAAGGTTGAATTGTGTGTTGTTTTGAGCACTGTGTTTTACTTTAACTCATCCTAACACCACAAACCAACTTTTATTCGAGGCGGAGTTTAATTTTTCACTCGCTTAATTTTGAATATTTTGCAATGCAAACTCAGGAGAATGTTGTTCAGATGTTACTTTATTATATGTAAATTTTTCAATAAACGACAAAAAAAAACTTAAAAATATTTTAAGTTAAGCCAAAAATGCTCTTCATAAATGTACTCTATTTTCGAGTCCTTTTTTAAGGTAGGATAAATCTATGTAAGTGTTTTTCCGGGTGTATAGCTAAAATAAATGATTTATCAATAAAAAGCAGAAATGATTTGCTCAAACTAATCGAATAACTTTCCCACATCCTTACCTTTGACGGAAGTTCAAATAAATCGAATGTCATTTGAGATGAGTTATTTTTTTTTTTTGAAATTTAAAAATTGTAACTTTAAACTTTAAATTTTTAAGGCAAATGTCAATTTATTGAAAGCACGAGGCAAGTCTCAATTTCCTCCTTGAAAACATGTCATCGACACAAACAAAATTCTTGGGAAGAAATACAATAAATGTGGTTTACGTCATATCATTCTCAAAGATCCACATTCGACGCCAAAATACGCACCTGATCTTTCAGCTTTTGAACAAACTTTAATCATTATAAAGTGCTAAAGAATCCGACACACACCTTTCGAATACCGGGGAAACCATAAAAGTCGATGTCTCACTGTAACGGATTTTACTTTTAATATTAAATAATCCTTCAACTCAAAAATTGATATTGCATTCAGAACTGTATGTATAATGAATTAAGATTCCATTAAAACATCAATATGACCGGCATTCATAAAGTTGCGTTGCGTAATTAAGAAGCTAATGCTTTCAGTCAATATCACAAGTTGAACATTTCGTCTATATATGCCATCGTTGGCAAAACAAAACAAGCGCACACCATACTCAATTAAAGAGGTAAACGACCAAGCTGTTTAGCGAGGTATTTAACTCCCCATTCCTTCCATCATCGTCCGACTGTCTGGCCTTGGCATGCGCAGGCGCAGCACCTATTGCCAGTCAAATAAAAGACAAGAAGAAATAAGCTAAAATACATCTCACGCCAGAAACGGAAAAACTTTGCTGTAATTGGATGTTCGATTCAATTTTCTATTCTGCAGATAATAATCAAACACACATATTGAATACATTTTTAAGTGACTAAGGAAAGAACTAACAAGTCCAAAGTCCGGAGTAATTGCCAGTGCTTTGCTAAAAGCGATACCAGTGGAAAAACAATAAAAAGGCGATGCTATCTCAAACAATTTGTAACAAGGAAAGAAAAGTTCATTAAACACCAAAATATTTTCAACGACCGACGCACAGTGGGCTCAAATGCAGTTTCGCGTCTCAAAAATCTGTAACTTTTTTGTCTATTGGAGTAATTAAGTGAAATTTGGAATATATTGTCTTTGATATATGGTTAGGTTAGGTTAAAATGGCTGCCAGGAATACACCCGACACACTTAGACCAATATTAGGTCCATTGTGATACCAATTATAGATATATAGAGAATCATAAAATTTAAAAGTTTTTAAGATCTATCTAGTGTTTTGGTATTTAAAGTTTATTAAAAGTTCAAAAATTACAATATTGACGAATCAAAATGTGGATTTTCAGTATAAATTTTGCTTTAATTTATTATTTATGCTAAGGATACACCTGTTGAGAAAATATAATATCAATAAATTATATGTACATTAAAAATACATCCCAATATGAGACAACTAAAGCAATATATAATATGCAAAAATGTAAACAATTTAGTAGCTGAATGGCTTCCTCAGAAAGCTCTGAGCTTCAGCTGTGTTTTGTTTTCATATACTTTATATAAGAGGATCTGATGTCAAAAACAACCGATGAAAGACATCCTCATTTGTTGCTGTTCTTGAACATTTTCTTGAATGCGTCATCCTTATTTTTTTGTAATCTTTGTTACGTGCTTCTTGTACATCTTCAGAAAGCTGACCGATTGGTAGGACTCCAAAATGTTGAACTATAGCTTCACCGTGAATTATTATTTTATGGACTGAAGATGTATTACCATTTATATTTTTCAACGTAAATGCGAGCTGTATAAAATGCATATTTATCAAATTTTTGAGCATCAATGTGCATTGGGGTGTGTCATTTTTGGGCAACTTTTTTCAACGATAGAACAGGCTTGATACTTTTAGGATGGTATAAAACGAAGCCTCTGAAAATTTGAGCTCCTAATATTAACATTTAGAGGTCCCTGTTTTTAAATTTTAATTTTCCATACAAATAACATGAAAACAAAACTTAAATTCTTTCTTATTTTTATAGCCTGATATTTGAGCAATGTAGAAATAAACTGACAAATTATTTAAGTAGAAGATTGAACGCTCTACAAAAAAGCTCAAAATAATTTTTTTCATAGAGTGAGCCGTTCTGAAGATATTCAGAGTTTTATTTCTAGTACTTCATGGGGTAATGTTGTCATTATTCGAAAAGGGGCAAATTTGGGCAAAACCTTTTTTTTGTGCCTTTTTGTTAATGTATTGAAAACTCAAATGCACTATGCAAGAACACAGCGCAAGGTAGCGCAACCATTTAAAACCTTTATCAAAGATTAATATATAAAAAAAAATAGCATGTTAATTAAAATTTATTAATATATAGAAAAAATATATTTTTTGAAAATAAGTTTGCTGATATTTAAAGCTTAAATTACAAGCTTTCCAACGATATATAACTTTTGCGTAATCACAAAATAAACCACTTCAGATAGCCATATCCTAAAAGTATGCAGCTTTATCCTTTAAATTTTTTTTTCACTGCGAAATTTGACCTTTTCTTGGTTAATTTGCATAAAAAGTTCAGCTCCCACATTACTTTCGAAAAAATCATTTTTGAGACGATAAATGCCATTTGGGCCCACTGTGCGACGTCATGAAGCCCGCCATGACAAACCCTGACCAAATGAACTCTCATGCAAAACTAATGTTAAAATTAGCCAGAATAGTTATTAAAATAACCAGGGCGATTGATGAGCATACATATATAGTGGAGGGCCGTAAGTTTTTTACCTAGGAATCCAGGGCCAGTCCATGGATTTTCATGAAATTTTCGGAAATGTGTTTTGAATGGCGTATAGAAAAAAGTTAAAAAAAAAAAATTTCACCGCTCTCAATTTTTTAATTATTTTTATAATTAATTATTAACTTTTAGAATTTTATTTTATTTATTTAGGGTGTTTTAGATACGGTTTTCCAAAGGGTAACGATAGATAGGTTTGGTCAAGACAAAAAAAAAGTTGTATGAGAGGGGGGTCTATATCCCTCCTCAATTTTATATGAAATTTACTCCATTTTTTTAAAAACTATTAAAAATCAATTAAGCCACTTACTTTCTCATACTTTAGTGTTTTTGAAGGCAATTGCTTTGTTCTTTAATAAAAATTTTAATTTGAGTTCACTTAATGAAAAGTTTTGGAGAGATCAATCCTCTAAGTCAAAATTTTCAAAAAAGAAAATATTTTTTTCTTAATTAATGTTTTCTTCATAATTTTGCCCCACAAAAGGCCAGTTTTTCTTTCCATTAACAACGCTTTTATTAATATTTACTCAGAGCAAAAAACCGAACACTAAAATTTTTCTTGGTTTAAAAGAAATTAAAAAAAACGAAAGGTACTTTTTATCCTTGCTCTACTCGACTTTATGTTCATACTCCCTGTAGGCAATCTAATATGATGTCACAAGGTTGGTGATAGAAATCTTTAAAAATGGTTAAGGCGTCATCTCGTAGGGATAGCAGCTCTCCCACTTAACATCTGCTAAGATGAAACCTTTAAGAATTGTATTTCTGTGTAAAAAGTACACAGACAATTTGGTTTTTTGTTATGAGCTTTATTTTTGAAAAAATATTGTCATTTTTGAAAATTTTTCAAAGTTTTTATTTAATTATAATCAAAATTTCCGAATATCCGATAGGGTGTTTCGGTTGGCTCTAAGTTAAGTTACGTTTTTCGACAAGACCATAAAGCAACCGTTTTGAATGATTTTATCGGATAAAAATCATTTTTTTATCAATGCTGTTGGTGCTCCTGGCGTAATGGTAATGGTGTGCCTGCCTGTTACGTGGGAGATTCGAGGTTACAATCCCAGAAACATAAAGACAAAAAAAAAGTTTTGCAAGGATAAGTCTAAATTCTCCGATAATTATTTTAGGCCATGAAAAGCGCTCTCCAAAAGAAATTATAGGTCCCTTCCATTCCCTGACAAGATGTGGTTGAAAAAAATGCACTGGGCCTCGGGGCTCCACGCACTGTTGCACTACTATACAATATATTTATTTATGTGTCATACTGGTTAACATGAGAAACTCTTTAATATTTCCTTAAAAATCGAATTATTAAAAAGAAGCATAGTGGAAGTTTTGTTCTTTTAAAGCAATTTGAACAAAATACATATGTTAATGTATTATTTTCGTTTGTAAATCAAGTTCTTATACCACTATTGCTCTTGAAAATTTTAAATCCACTCGATCTGCATATTAACAACCCACAAAATTTAACACATGAATGACTTCTCAAATGGCTGGGACAAAAAAAAATCCAATGTCACACTATCCACTCAATTCATCAGTGAAAGTATCACCCGTTTTTATTTGTACTTAATTAGTGTGTCACACAATCTCCATAAAGTTCATTTCTCGGTCACAATGCCATTGAAATAATCCCATAAAAACAAATATTTTATACATACACAATTGTGTCTTTTGAAATCCCCTCCAATGAGTGAAAGAGTTCAACAATACAAGTTTGACAGTGAAATTTCGGAAAAAATATGCTCATTTACAAAATTTAAAATTTCATTATCACCGTTCGTTTTATTCTGACATTGTAAGAGTAAAAGTAATCCAACAACTTAAGTTCCGCGTCTTGATTTTTGTTTTCTTTTTTCATTTCTTTTTCTTTGGATGTATTCAAATTTTAAATAAAAATAAAATGAACGCTTCAGATTATCATAACGTGATGAATGTCACAAAACAGATTGAATATTGATCGGAAGAAGAGGTCACAGCTATACATACATTCAATATAATAGAAGAATTTTCTTTAAAGTTCGATTATTTTTCTCTGCACTTCCTTTAGAACCAATTCAAGAACAAAAAAAAAATGATAGTGGAGAAACTTTTTGTATAAGGGTCTAACGTCTCTTTGAACTTTAAATTCATTTAAGGCAAAAGAAGAAGCTTTTACACTATTTACAGCACCTTCAAATCGTATAAAGAATTACTTTAATTTTGTTGTAAAGAAAACATCCTTAAAACAATCTAAAACTATTACACTTAAATATTTTAAAACTTAACTCAGGATGAAATATTTTCCAAAATAAACATTTTTGAAGGTAAATAAGTACCAGCAATATTAGGTCTTTAGATTTCGACTTGAACCAAAGCATTAACAAATCTCAATTTCGAATTTTGGTACATGGAAATCAATTATAGACATGTTAATAGCCACTGTTTCGCCGGTCGTTTAGGGTAAGTAAGGTTAGATGGGGTAGAGCCGCGCCAAAACCTCACTCGAACAAATATAAACAATGCAGAGCTTTTGTGGAAAGGTCAACAAAGATGCAATCCAAAGTATACGTTTGTAACGTCATCGGATGTGTGCGCTGAAAAATTCTAAAATACTGAAAATGTATATCAAAAAAATATTCTGAGTCCTCTTTTCTTTTTATAATTTCTTTTGACTACATTCTTCTCCTTACTTTTTCAACGTTACAAGCATCGTCATCTCGAACGGATCACAGCTCCCTCACTTAATTGTTTCACACTAGTGGAGTACACCGCCTGACCTCAGAGTGCGTCGGCAAACCTCGATGATGTTTTAAATTGTTCCATTTCTGAGGCCAACCAAATGCAGATTTCGTTTCATTTGTCTGTAATAACAGTATTTTTTCCTGACCTACCTTTTTTTCTTCCCGGACGTGGCTGAAAGTTTTATGATATTGCTTTTTTGACGTACTATCCGAATCTCTTTTCTTTCGATCATTGCCATGCCAACTAAGCCGATCGTGCTCTATATTTTGCAAGATGATGATTTTGACTTGAAGCCTTCCACGGATCTTGGTACGTACTACATACTTCCAATGCGATTAAGCTTTTTTTACTCCTGCTGTTATACCAAGCATTTTCATCTATGTTTGGAGAGGAGGATGTAGGATCCTCACTTGTAATGGCTCAATTATTTGATGTGCTTTGTTGTTCTGAACTTTATTTTGCAGCAGGTAGCCAATAGTCGGCCAGAGTCCTTTGCCAATAGTCGGCAAAGGACTCTAGACGCTCTTTTAACGCACACCCACTGCGAACTAAAATACTTCGGGGAGTCCATATATCCATCTTGCCTTCTTCACTGCACCTTCATACAGATTCTTAATTATCCGCACAGAGGCCTCTGGAACTCCCCGTAGACGATTTAGCTTAAAGAAGACTACAACGCGGTGATGAGCTAACAATCACACAACAAAACAATAAGAAACCATTAAGTAAAAAAAGGTTTTGATAATAAAACTCGAAGACTTGATCAAAAACTCTCAAAAGCATTCCACTGTGAATGCAATGAAATTTTACAATGCTTTCTGACCTCTGCCCTCTGTGATTTAAATTTCAATTTGCTATTGTCCCGCATTGATCCAAACGTTGAGCTTTCCTTCAACAACCACTCGATACCAGATTACTTAGATGTTTTAAATTTAGGATTGTTAAAGAAGAATTACGATCATCTGCGTACCATAAATCGAAAAAGAAGTGGGTGAGTATACCTACTGAGTATTCCCCTGACAGACTGCTTGCCCTAGCTCCGATCCTGATTCATTGGCAAAAAAGCATCATCTTCCACATTTTGTTTGTATTTACTTGTATCAGTTTACCTACTGCAGCATTGATAGCAGGAATATTTCAATGACATTTGATAAACTTAATTGAAAGCCAGACATCTAGTACCCCAGCCCTACTTATAATAGATAACAAAGAAAAACTTTAATCAAATAACACTACCAACTTTAATGAGCCTTGCATGAACACATGAATGTATTGTCAGAAGACCTACATATACAAACGAACTGTTGATATTGCCACAAAACACATACAGTCAGAAAAAAGCAGTTTTAAACTTAATTAAATAACGAATACTTGTCAAATAATATTGTACGTTTTTAGTCTGAGGAGATGAGAAGATAAATGCTATGTTTGTTCAATTGCACACATTACAAGACCACATGGTGTGCAGTGAAAAGCACAAAGCAACCTACACACATGCTTAGCTTGTAGAAACAACTATTGAGATACAGAGTCAGAGTGAGAGACTATCAAAGTCAAATTATGAAATAGAAAAGTCGGTGCAATGAACTTTGCAAAACTATCACGGACACAGTTTTTCATGTGCAGTGTAGCCACAGGGAGTAAGTGGCTGCTCGAACAGTATTGCCAGGTTCTTACTTTTCACAACTACACAAGCTTACCAAAAAAAAAAAAACATTAAAAGGATTCGGGCTGAATGGTGTACGCATTCTAGTTCTAAATTAGATCTTATTTAATTTCGGCTTTCTAAGAGCTCTTCCACATTGCCCAAAAACTCTCAAGAGTCACCGTATTTTTTATAAACCATCTTCTTTCAAACTAAAATCATAAGGTGCTAATAAGTCGTAGATAAGCAATTCTAAATATAATCAACTCAGCCATGCGCTTTACCTCAGGATTGATTTGATTTGTGTTCAGTTTTGAAAAACATTGCTGAGCTGGGTTGGGACGAAATCGCCTTTAATCGAGTTTACTGAATTAATGGTTGTCTCAAAAAGAGCCCCAGTATCCAGTACCTATTTAAGGAACATCTTATCTTATCTCATAATAAAAAAAATAAACCGTGTGAAGATGCATATTATATATCATTGAACAGACGAACGGAATTAAGAATTTGAAAATGAACACCCAGCAGTAAAAGAAATGGATAAGTGTATGGTGGCATTCAGAAGTAGATTCGGACCGAGTAGCTTAAACGTTGAAAATAAACAGTGGATTATGTTTTTTACACTAAAAATTGTAAACACTAAACAGCTTTCTCTCTCTCTGATAAGTACTCAAATTCACACTGAAAACACTGACTTGGCAACACTGTGCACAGTTATCGTTGTTTCAGTTTTGTTGTTGACTCAATGCTTTCGGAAAACCTTTTTTCATTGTATGTACTATTTTTTTTTTTTTTGGCTAGATTTGTGTGATGCTTGTTGCAGTGTTTGTGTTATACTCTGCAATGATGGAGTTTTTGTTTTGAAGTTTTGCTTTTATTTGGTATGCTTAGCTATTTGCGCTTAGGAGTAACACACAAACTGGGTTGAGTGTTGTCGTTTGATTGTTGGGGAGCTTGTTGGCATGGCAGAAAACATGAAGCGTTCAGTGATATTAATGACGTGCCAAGAGATGGAATAGATTATGAATTTGGATTTGCTATGCATGCCATTTTATTTTGTCACTGAATTGTCTGATTTGAGGGACTGCGAAATCCTTATGCAAGGATAAAAGATGTGTTTGCAAAATCCTCTTGACAGGCTTCAAAAATCATTTTTAAATAAATCTCTGAAAGCACACTTCCTCATTGCATAAGACTTTTACTTTATCTTGGACCGGCTCTCGAGATAACTACTGCGATTGCATCATTCCACTTGAAGATGGAAATTCTTGCACTGTTTTGCTTGCATTGCAGCTACTGTAATTGTTTTACGTTTCTTCAGCAGTAGTTGTAGTTGAAGTAAATGTACCTATTTATTCATCGCCTGATCGAAATTAATACATCTACTCAAACAGTATCGTAATAGATGTTTTCGTATCATGTTCTTCTGTTGTTTTCATGTAGAATGCTGGCTAATTGCTGCTTATAGATTGAAATGTGAGACATAGAAATCTGAAATTTTACTTACCGTAGCAGCTAAAAAGTATCTTCCCCTGCAACGAAAAAAAAGTCATAATTTTAAAACAAACTCTTTGTTTTTAAACTCATTTTTATCATTTGCATTTCTTCATTTTACATTATACATACAGCTGCGGTCAAAATAATAGTAGTATAGAGCTTAAGAAACAACAAAATTGAAAAAAACTTATCCGTCAATTCTAATTTAAAAAACCAATAACGTGGTTTTCAAAGTGGGGTTTTGAGCTTTTAATTACAAAAAAAAAAAAAAACATTAGTTTAATATTATTAATATTAATATTATATCGATAGTTGCAAGTTTATTGAACAGATGTTGAAATTCAGCGGTCAAAAAAATAGTAGTGATAGGAAAATCTACCTTGAAATGTTACGAAATCGAAAAATTAGTTCAAAATTTTTATTACAATATGTGGCTGAGTGTTCGTACCTTTAATTAGTATTTAGTTGCATGTCCCTTGCTAGCTATAACAGCAGTACAAAGACGTTAAATAGAGTTTATCAGGTTTCCACACCTTCCTGTGCTTATCGAACTCCATGATTGCTGTAACGCTTCGCAAAGGACTGTGTTTTTGCTTGGTTTACATCTGGAAGCAAATTTTTTTACAGCACTCCATAGGTTTTCAATGTGATTAAAGTCCGAAGACTGCGGGCCACTCCATCACATCTACTTTACTTTCCTGGAAACATTGCTTCTTGCTGAAAGATCCATTCCAGCAAGAAGCAACTTCATTTATGGTAGCATTCAACTTCAGTATACGGTAGCATTACTTCCTGCATTATCCTAACATAGAGATGCTGATCCATAATGCCTTCAATCCGCATTATGGGTCCAACTCCGTAGAAGAAAAAACATGCCCATACCATTATGATTGCAAAGTGTGGATTATATTCGGTGTTTGGAGGTTTTCTTACATATTGACGAGATCCTTTTCCACCCCTTAAAACAATTAAAGTGTAACGGGTTTTCACTATTAACGCAATGCAAAGTGGAAAAATACCAATCTGTGCAATGCTTTTACTCACACTACTATTATTTTGACCGCAACTGTATATGTATACTTTTAGCAAACAAGCAAAAAAAGTTTTGGTTAGTCTTTAATATATCTAGGCTTAGTTTGGTTGGATTGAAACTTAGAACCGTTTTGATTATGAGACGAAAATGCGTAACATTTCTCTGCCGGTCTAAGAGATTCACAAATGAACCTTATGCACATGTCAAATGAATGGGAGTTATATTCCATCTAAGACTTTGTATGTTTTGGTCAGAAGGGTAGAAAAATTTCTAACATTGTGGAAGGAAGCGAAAGATTTTTGCGACATTTTTAGTGATACCAAGAATATGATTATACCACAATCGGTCATTAGTAATGGACAGAAAAGGGATTGATGTCTATTCAGTCAGTTTCATCGATGCTAGATCAACTCATAGGGATAGCAACTATGGGGTAAGCTTTGCTTTAACCATAAGAGACAGCATTGAGTCTTAAATGTATAAAATTCAATACGGTTTTTTATTCCCCTTTGAACAATGCTATCAAGGTCAGAATTTAATGAGCTCAACATTTTATTTATTATTTATTTATTTACAAAAAATAGCATACAAAGTGAATTTAATAAGCTCTTTATGAATTTAAGATATAAGAGCAAATAGACCACAGATATCGTGAAAGAGGAAACGGAAAAAAGTATTTGAGTTCAAACAAATTTTAAAAAAGGAACTAACAAGAAATTTTAAGTTTTAGTTTTATATCTGTTTCCATTTACTATGCTGATCTGGAGCTTCCTTAAAATTCGACACATGACACATGACATATGGCATATGAGTTTAAAAAATATTTACTCTATTTCAGCAAATGTTTTAATGGTGACGTATGCCACTATTCTCGAAATAGGTATTATGTGATGACCTGTTAGGAAGTACATGCATATGTTTTTGCATAATTCAGGTGTGATTTGTCGATACTATCCATAAGATTTATTATGCTGCAGATCCGTCAAGGCCGGTATAAATAAGCAGAGTCGAATGAGAACAGTTGATAGTGTTCGACGTTTTTGAAGATACCAAAAAGAAAGCATCAGAAAACATACATGCAGTTTGTCCAAAAATTTATTCGTAGTTCAATCCTGGCTTAATGAACAAACCAAAAGAGGACATAATCGGCATAGTTTTTGATCTGCATCAAAATCAACCTCTTCCGAATCTTTCTGTTGGAGAAGTCTTTTATTCAAGACCTGTTTGGACTTTCTACATGAGAATCGTCACCCAGAAGAAAAATCAAAGTAAAGAAGTACTTACTCTTTATAAAAGGCTTGAGACTGATAGCCCAAAAGGAGTTTATGAAGCTGCTTGAGTATAGTCAGCTATTTAAAAACTGTGGAACAAAATCTGCTATCAGCATCTGGAGAAATTACAAAGAAGCTCCGCCTGTTTTCTGATTGCTGTGCTTCCCAGAACAAGAACACGATACTAATGGTCACATTGTGTTCTTTTTCGGAAAAGTAGTGTTTTCAAGAAAATCAGTTCTATTTTCAAAACTAAAAATTAAAGCTATGCAGGGGGACGATCTCAACTTGATCAAAACAAAAGTTGACTTATATATCGGCGTTGTGGGAAAACTTATTCCTTATATACAAAATTTAAGCAGAAAAGAATACTTAAAGTTTCCGCATTTGTCAAAATCTTCAGAAATCTTTCAAGACGATGTTATTTCATCATATGTCAATTACTTGGACGCGCTGCACAAAGATTTTACCAATAGGTTTGAAGATCTTTTGAATTTACAAATCCTTGAGTGGATAATAAATCGGTACAGTATGAAAACAATGGAAGAAGCCAAAGTGATAATGCAAAAGAGTTGATGACCACCAAAACTGACGAAGAGCTAAGGAAAAATTTCAACGAAGGCTATTAGAAGTTCTAGTTGCAGGTTGCAGCGCAGCATTGAAACTCAATGTACTTCATTGTGGAACACTGCTGAAAAATATCTCATCGCTTTTCCATCAACATATTTGATTGTAAAAAACTTCAGTGGGGTTGCAAAAATTTTGATGAAATAAAGAAACCATTTAAAAGATCTAGCTAGATTGGTAGAAATTCACTAAATTCATACATTGCATTAAATTTTCTAATTGTGAATTTATTACTTTTTTCTAAATTAAGAGCTCGATTTTAAGTAACTTGCAATAATAAATTATGAATTTCACTTCATGTTTGTTGAATTTCATGCCTGCTTATTTTGTATGATATTGAGGAGAAAATGAGGTTGAGCTCACCTTTCACTTAACCAACTGCAAATTTATAAAATTAAAGAATCATCATATTGGTTAGCAAGGAACATTATTTCAAAATCTAGAGACCCAATTCCAAAAATAACTATAAATTTTGAAGAAAATCAGGCTGTGGTTCCACATACTGACAGACAGATCAACAAACAGACAGAATATATTCTCTATCATCGTAATGTCATATGTTTTATTATTATCTTTAAAAATTTTAAAAGCAAGTAAAAAATTGGAGACAGGATTTTTAAAGTAATTTGGCTATGGGGGTCCAGGGTATCAGTTCAGTTTGCAAAAAGGGTCTCTTGCTCAAAATAGTTTGGTAATCTCTGCTCTAGACACATAACATCGAAAAACCAAGAAGACAAACAGGAGTGACCAGAAGCAAACGTCAAAGTCTACACTTCTTGAATAATAACTATGTATAATGTTCTCCGTTTAGTGCCTCAATTTGAATGTTTCACACCTTGTACACTAAGCTGAGTCATACGAAATAACAAACTTGGAAAACAGTCGTCAAACGAAACATTTTACGCATTGAATTTTTATTTAGTAAGCAAGCAAACCACGTTGCCGTTGCAAACAAGAAACGCATATCTCGTTCTTTTAATATATGTCATAGGATAGATGAGTGTGTGCGTTATCATATCCCTAAGTCGTTTTATTCTGAAGCAGAATATATTTCTCCAATGCACTTATATATTTGAAGTCTCAGATGTATGGTTGGTTATAGCGTCATAAGATTTATTTTTAAAGTAAATCAAAGAAACACAAGGCTAAATGGAAGTTATTTACGCTGGGTGTATTTTCGAGTAAACATCTCTTCATGTTGCGTAAAAGAACACATTTTATAGGCATTTTTTGAAATACTCCCTCTGTCTCTTTCGTACACACTTAATTGCTGATTGATTGATTTATGCATTCAGATATTTAAATGCATCAGCATAACTAATTGCAACAAGGAAATTCAGCCAGCATTGTTCTTTGACCTGATTTTAAATTAGGTTCATTCAGATTTTGTTTTCAAATTTGTATTCTTTTGACCTACAATTTAACGTGTAGTAATCAATGACTGAATTGCTGCGTACGTAGTATACATATTTTGAACTTAAAGTGAGCAAAACGACACACATAAAACAAAACAAAAACAAATATTGGCTTAGGCATCATATTTCGACCTAAACAAGCAATGTCTGATATTGACCTACCTAATTAAAGTTTAAAGTTCAATTTAACCATATCAACCGTGAAAAGAGTAGTTCAACTGGGGCACTAGGTTATTTGACCCACTGCCAACATTAATGACCAAAAAAACAATTACAATATTCTCAGTCGGTTCTTGAAACGCCCAATAGGTAATTCAAAAATAAAATAAAAAATGAGCCCCAAACAACTATAGAGGAAATACTTATCGTTTCGTTGTTCACATCCAATCTGCAAGTGAATACTGAATACAACTATCGATTGCATAGGATTCTTTCGAACTTACGCTTGGTAGTTACTAGAAAGTTGACAGGTCAGGTCATTATTTTTTGAATAAAACGGAAAATACAGGAGGACCTTTTAGTCGACAAATTGATTTTCATTTTAAAGCTAAAAATGTATGTATTTAAGTTCGGGTGTTTCACTTCTTAAAAGTTGTGTAAGTTACGTATACGGTGTTTGTTTTTAGACTGAGTTGGTTTTTTTGACAGTTGTCACTTGATTTATGCTCAGTTTGGTTAGCCATTTCATCATATAAACAATTTGTTGAACCAGCGGATTAGGAGGACTGCCATGGAGGTGTAGGATACGGCATGCACCAAAAACTTATTTTCTGAAGTACACCATGTTCATAAAACAAGACCAAAACAAAGTGAAACAAAGTGGCTTTCAAGGTATGGTGAAATTGCCGCTCAAATAATAAAAATGAAAAGGCTCTCCTCGAAAGGGAATACAGAAGCTGCAAGAAAGAATTGAAGATGAGGTTCGCCCATCTGCAAGCAAAGATCACGAAAGAGATGTATCGGCAACAGGAAAAGATTTCTGTATCGGCTTCTGTTCTGATACTAAGCTGTTCAAGAAAAAAGATAGCTGAACAATGGAGCAACAATCATCGAAAGCCGCTCTAAGAACGAGACGACAAAATTCTGCACAAGTTGTGACAGTATTGTGATTGGCTTTAGAACGACCAGTTTCCTCGAAATACCGGACGTCATAGAAGAAGAAGTTAGGAAAGCAGTTAAGAACACCAAAAGGCTAAAGTGCTGGCCCAGGCGAGATACCATATGAATTTGAGAAAAAGATGGGAAAATCGGGTTTAGATGGTCTGCCTGAGAAATGGAGGAAAAGTTAGTTAGTTAGTAGTCAATAAGTTCAATGATTCGAGCATTGGCAAGTGGCAGCTACACGATATTTTGATCATGTTGTCCCACAGTTATAGTAGCCGACTGTGGAAAATCATAAACATATTTGATAACCATTGTCAATCCGGGTTTGTCGCGGGTAAATGTAAGGATCCTAATGGAAAAGTTGTATTGGTTGACCTCGAAAAAGCATTCGATTGACAATGAAGATATCTGGCTATCTAACACCGAGCAGTTTCAGAGTCCTTTATGCCGTTGACCATGGATATGTATGAAGAAGCAGTGGCAAAGGTAAGATGTCCAATTGGAGTCTCTGAAGCATTCCAAGTCACAGTATAGGTGGACACCAAGGAAGCTTGAACCCTGAGTCGTTTATTCAAATATTTGACTACCAGCTGGAAGATAAAGCACAGCATACCTAAGTTCGTCAACTATTTTTGCTGACGGTGGAGCTATCATAAGCAGACATCTTTTACAACTGCATTAAGCAGTTGTCGTATGCGTAAGAGTGTTGACAGGAGGTGGATACTGTATTAGTAAAAAAAAAAACTGCGTACTTGTGTTGCCCATTTTCTGATCCAGACATTAAATTAAATGGAAATGTACTTTGCAAGTGTGGAAAGTTCAAATATCTGAGATCAATGATCAATAGGGAAGCATCTTGTGACAAAGACATAAATCTTTGAGCAAGCGTTGGGTGCATAAAGTGGCAACAAAACTCCGAAACAGAAGAGTGATAGAAAGATGCTAATCTGAAGGGAAAACTCTACACCGCGGTTGTGCGTTCATCACACGATCACGAAGGGAAAACCAAAGGGGGACACTCACCAATAATTGGTACTGAACCGAGTAGTGTGGGATTCTTACCGCACCTAAACGACCAGTAAAATCAGTACCAATCTTAAGGATGTCAACAAAGATTTTTTTTTATTTATAATATAGAGTGCAAATGGCTTAAGGTCTTAAGGACGTTCGTGAGATTTTCAGCGAATTTGAAGAGCTTTGTTTCGGGTTTCGGGTTCATTTACGATCTTAAAGTCTTGGGGTTTTGTGCCCTAGGTCATTTCAGACGCTTGAATGCTTTCCAAATGGAGTAATCAGCAGAAGCACACGTCTTCAGGCTTTTTAAGAACTCACAAACTTTTGGACTCACAGATTTTTTCCTTAATTGTAATGCTTGTGCAAATTTATACTATTCAAATTTTGATACAAGTGAGCTTATTAATAAAAAGAATAGCTACGAAGTCACGGACCTTTTTTGAAAAAACCTATAACTAGTTATGTGCCCCGATTTTTACTAAATCGTTATTTTCCATTCTGTTTGTCATGAAACCAAATTGACTAGTTAAATTAAGTTGGTAAACCAAAGGTAACCATTCATTTAAAATCGAAGGCTTGAAAAATCGATTATTTTATCTAAATAGCCACACTGACCCATCGTTTGTGTATCAAAACCATTCTACTTCAAATGATTCATCATGACAAAGCACTTCAAATAAAATGTTCTCACAATCATTGCCGTTCATTATTTTGCAACGTTCTAAAAGTCTGCCATGCTATAGCCCAACACAAAGCTTACCTCATTGTATACCCTGCTCGTTGCTTGCAACGAAATTTCATTTGCAACAATATGCCAAATGGCAATATTCGCCCTTGATGTCAATGCAATAGTTATTTGCACCGGCATTAGACGAAAGTATGCACCGAAGCCAGCTGCAGTAGCTACCTCGAGCATAAAACAGGTAGACACTACACACACACACACACAGACCTACACACACGCACTCAGATTCTTGCAGCAGAAATTAAAAAAAAAAGTTAAAAAATAACATCACAGATACAATTATTGTATTCGAGGCAGAAGCTTTACTATTGTTAGAAGCAGTTTACTATGTTGCCCTGTAAGCTTTGTCAATTTTCTGCTCACACAACAACAGACCAATACCGTTTCGTGTAAAGCTATAGCTAAACACATTTTCTAATACTTATTCTCGCATCCAGTGTGCACTTGATGCGGTCACTGACACAGCAGCCTTGCACCAACTTAACAATGTTGGCATGTCTAATGTCGAATGCACAATATTATTACAGAATTATACTTCTACTCGTATCTATATGTACCTTTATTCTGTCCTCTTATATTATTTGCAAATACAATGCACACACTCGATATAAAGAATAAATCATAGCCGAGACCGAGACGCGTGATATGTGAAGAGTGAAGTGTTGTTTTACTTTGCATTTAAAAAAAAAATTATGGATACAAGTTCGTACTAATTGGTTTGATAAGTGAAATCATTTTGTTCTTGGTATTTTGACACATGCATTAACGAATGTGGAGCGAAATGAATACGCGAATTCAGAAAGAATTTATTGACTGGACTAAAAGAGTTTCTTTTGAGCGTTTAAGAAGCAATGAAAATTAGAAAGGACGAATCATTTGGTCTATAAGATAGTTTCAAAATTTTTTGATAGGCTTTGGTATCAAAGGGATTATTTTCAAATTGCCAAATTCCTAGTGTCATTTCACTTCTATTTATTCCATTTTCTTCTACCTTTTCCTTTTTCCCGCGGTGTATCGTGACCTTAAAAAAATACAACCCTTCGATTTGTCCACTAGTTATTCGATCGTATGGGCCATTTGTATGGAAAAGCGGAAAAAATCGATCCATTAAACCAATTTGGATGAAATTTTCAGGGATGAAAGTAATTTTGGGCAGAAAACACCATAACAAATTTTAAACCCACTGCCGACCCGCAAAAAAAAAGTTGAGATAGCTAGATATTTAGGTTCTGTTCCAAGTAAATGTCACCGATAACCCTTTTTAGAATTAAGTTGACCATACAAATCTTTTTTTTATATAAAATATTTTTTCGATAACTACCGAACAGAAATTCATAATAAATCAATAACCAAGCTCAAGAACTAAATCATAAAATTGAATGAGTGAAATGAATAACCTCTAAACTCAAAACTTTAAACTAATATCGTTCTAAAATTCCATGGTGTGTGGACTAAAAACTTTCAACCAATTTACTTGCGATTATAGGTACTAAGGCAAGCCTTGCAATCGTGCAGAAAAAAAAACGAGACAACAATTAAATATGGCATTACGATGATAGGGAATACGAAAAATGTGGGTCCTGCAATTCTGTCTGTCTATCTGTATGTCTGTATATCTGTATGTCTGTATATGGAACTACAGCCTGAACGGCTTGACCGATTTTCTTCAAAATTTGCAGTTATGGTCTCTGGAATAGCCTACAGAGGAGTTTTTGGAATTGGGTCTCTAGGTCTTGAAATAACGGTACCTGCCATATAACCGATATGATGATACGTAATTTTCTCGAAACCGACTCTGACGATTTTGTAAAAAAAAATTTGGTAAAAGTTTAAAAACGGTACCCCCCAGCACCGTTTTTTTTTCAAACCCGACTTTCTAGCTAATGGCGAAAACGATTGTGACGAAATTTCATATTTTAGAAGTCCTAAGCTTTCTAAAAAAGACTGCATATCAACATTTGAAAAATTTTGTTTTTTCGAGTTTTCATTGATTTAAAAAAAAAAAAATTTGTTTTTTCGAATATTTGCAAAACGGTATTTTTGATTTATTTCAAATTTTTTGACAATACATTTTTTAGCAAGGTCTAAAAACTTGTGTACTTTTATTTTTAAAACCTCATTTAAAAAAAAAAGAAACCGGTTTTTTTAAAAAACGGCTTTAATGATTTTGATTTATGAATTTTTAGGGCTTGTACATGTGTATTAGCAACTGCAAAAAAATGAAGTTTTTAGATTTTCGGTTCAAACCTTTAAAATAATTAATTTAATTTTTTTTTAATATTTTGCGTGATTTAATTCAATTTTCAAAATCAATGTGTAGTTGGCAAACCCTGTACCACCAAATATATAAAGAGCGAGTACTAAACACACAATCGCAAGTTCGACCCAGTCGTGCCCATTTTTTTTTTTTTTTTCTATCAACAAAGAATTTAAACCTTCCTGGCCTAAAAGCCCTGAATTTCGTTTTCGATACTTGTGGCTCACTACAGCGGGTCGTAACCCGTAAGTCCCGCCATCACTCTCTTTCACTCTTTATTAACAGATCCGCTTGAGCCTTTTCAATGACGAGCGATTTCAAAACGAAATATCAAAACTAACGGTTTATTGAAAAAAATTATTTGATTCAAAACTGACAAGTGCAAATTTACAAACGCATCGTTAAATATTCATAAATGCAACAAACCAGTAATACCTTTTATATTAAGTGCTAACTGAACGCTTGCATCAAATATTGTGCAAAATTGAAATAGCAGTCCCAAATTACAACGCACAAAATGATTAGCACATTTTTTCAATTTTACAAAAATTGTTTACAAGGAGTACGTATACGCAACAGTACTTTATGTATTTAAAAAATGTTAAGTCTATGAACATTAATTCTTATTCATTCGAAAATGTATAAATAAGCTAATTCAGACTGATGTGATATTTAAGAAATAATATCAAAACTAATTTGACATTGTTTATTCTTGATAATTTAATAAAGATTGTAAAAATACAAATAAAATACAAGTATTTCTTCTAGGAAAACACCATAATGATTTTTTGGCATAAAATTGGGCCACCGACCGTGCGGATTTGATTTTTGCAACTAAGTTTTGTTTGAAAGTAAACTTTGACATGTCTGCTTCAAGAAATTACCTACCTTAGACCGTAGCAACGCACAGCTTTTTTTAAAAGCCTTCCATTTTCCATAATAATGTACTACTGCGATAAACTAAGATTTTTTTCTTGTTGAATTAAGCCGCTGCGCTGTATCGTAGATATTACTAAACATCCTAAATAAGCAAAAAGAAACAATCACACTTTTAGTTCACCTAAAATTAACGTACCACCTTAGGAAGGTGTAAAAAGACTTAAGTTCTGGCACAAACTATTAGCGTACTCATTTACTCTCGTCTAATTTGCTGAAAGTTACATGAATCAGAAATTCGAGATCAGCATTTTTTTCGCCGCATTGACCTCAGAATGAGTCGGCGATTTTGGATTGCTCCATGTCTGAAGCCAACCGAATGCAGATGTCGTTACATTTACATTATTTATACCACGAGTTTTTTTTTGTTTGCTTTCATCATTCCAACTTGGTAGTGTTCCTTTAAAACTCCTAGCAATGGTTTGGCTCTATCTAAGCAAGTTTGTGTCAGGCATTTTGGGCAATGTTGATGGTGTTGAACATACATCTTGCATATTAAAAAAGAATTACCTGAATTTCTTTTACTTTGATTTTTTTTTCTGTTTTTAATTTTTTTTTTTAATTTTTTAAAAACCATATAGACAATGCTTAGTAGACGAAGGTATGCTACAAAGCATCACACAAAGAAGAGACTGAGAATATAAAATATGGTGTAATGTACTCTATCTCATTCTCTCGTGAACTTAATACCGTATTTCTATGTGTTTGTTCCTTTATCGTGACTCATTTTCGTTTCATTGAGTTCGAATAACGAATCTAAACTTATTACATACTTTGAAATCTTCTTCTTGCTCTTCTTCTCTCTTTAACTGCTTCGCAATAGTGATCCGCTCGAGAGGTACATCGCATTTTGAAATAATTTACAATTTCTTTTACATAATTTCAAAAATTAACTATTGAAGCAAATTATTGTCGGAGATAATTACAATGACACCTTAAACATGTTTTTCTCGTAACTGTCTTTTTCAAAACTATGGCTACCATTTCTCGAGTTCTACTGAAACGATTAACCTGAAAATTTTTTGAGAATTTTCCTTACACTCTTCTCTATGGTCGGAACTGAGCTCATCCAAAATTGTTCTATTTATAAAAATTCAAGAAGTCCCAAAAAATTCTAAAAAATTGTTTTTTTTTCTTCGAGGAGTCGCCGTTTTGTGAATATGTAATTCTGTGGCAACTTTTCTGTAGTTCCGACCATACATACATTATTCTTGGCTAATTACCTTATTCGTTTTTCTGTTTCCGATTGCTAGAAGGGTCGGAATCGTAGCCATGGTAACGTGAAAATTTTTTGAGATTACCTACTTTTTGTAACCTCTCAGCTTAATTTTTTTTTCGTATTCATTAAATTTCTGTTGATACCTTACAAAAAAATTAATGGCATGAAGGTATGAAAGTATGTGAATATTCATTGAATACCCAAAATACGTCTCCAAAAAATTTGTGAAAACTCTAAATTAATTCATGAAAACAATTTTTTTTAACTTTATTAAAAAAAAAATTTGTTTATTCTTCCTTTCAAATCCTCTCCTATTTTCCTAAATGCTCGCACTGTGTTCTATAACATTATAAGGGTAGTCATAACCCTTAGATGTGCGCGTTAATTATAAAAAAAAAAAATATAAGTTTTTTCATGAAGTATGTATTTATTTTTAGGAATAAAGATATTAAAATTTTGCATTAATTAAGGGATAAAATCTATTAGTCATCTATCGTAGGTACTGCTATTCGGGGAATGAAAAACCGGCCCAAATTAATAAAATAAAAAGTAGCAGAACAGAAGAAGTGGTGAGGAACTGTATAGTTTCATCAATAAGAGCCAAACTCCCAATAAAGCAATATGTTTTGTTCTGCTCCTCTGATAAGCTTATATGATATGATGATTGTAATATTAAACGTCATAACAAAAATATTTACAACGCTGGTTTTGCCCGCCCTTTTTCAAAACGTTTATAGCTCGTACTTTTTCAATTACTTTTCTTGTTGTTTAAAAATTAACAGTAATCACTTTTGACAATCTACAAGAAACTCTGCATATGTACGACATTAAGATGGGAGCAGCAAAAAATAACTCCCAGCCAATAAACGACACGTTCAATTTGTTTAAGTCAGTGGTGCCAGATCGTGGGGAAAACCCTTTTTGTGGGTATTGGCAAGAAAAAATATGCCTAAAGGGCGAAAGGGCATTTTTATACCTCTCAGTTGGAAAAAAAGGGCATTTAAGCTTCTCCAATTTTGTATGATAAATATTTGAACGTAGCCATTAAAATAAGTGATTGAGTGATTTTTTATTTGTTTACTGAATGATTTCTTTCTATGAAAGTTTTCAACTCCATTCGGATTCGACCCACATCTTGTAATCATTGTATATATTAGGATAGGACTAGTAAACTCCATTTTCATTTTGACTGGTAGCGCCTCCTTCGGCTCAGTCCACAGACCACAGCTTATATTAGGTCTGTTCGTTGAACTTTCCCCAGGGTTGACCCAGGTTTTCTTGACAACCCCATGAGTTGTCAAAAAAAAACTGGGTTTTCCAGTCCTCAAAAAACGCTAAACCACAAATCGCCACACATCTCTGTCATTTAAATAAAAACACATGCCATTTGACAGCCCTCAAATCGCCACAGCAAAAAGTTAGGGCGAGTTTGGGGAAAACCTATGGCAAACCTATGGCTCAAACACTCAATTTGACATTCAGGGCGAATTTAGGTTTCTCAAAAAACGCTTTGTGGCGACCCTAGGGCAACCCCAGGGCTTCAACGAACAAACCTATTATGTTCCTTTGAAAATATGAGGAAGCGATTGGTGCGCCTCCGCGCCCTAGTTCAAGAGCTAGATAAAACAGAAGTTCAAATAAACTGCCTTAACTTTTATAAGACAGCTGTATTTGAAATGGTTACTCGCTTACCTTTCGAAGACGAATCAGTGGCACAAATGGAATTTCTTAATCCCAACATAGCATTTGATGTATCTAAAAGTAACAGTACGACGATCTCCGCTATTTTGAACAGAGTGGGTCTTAGCGACGATGCAAATACTAAAGCTGTAACCGAGTTCCGAAATATATCAGTATTGATCAGCGATGATCAAAAATGCTCTTTCAAAAAACTACCTATCGATGAAATGTGGCATGGAATTTGCAAATTACAAAATTTCAATGACGAGCCATTGTTTCCTAATTTAGGTAAAGTTGTCGAAATAGCACTTACCCTACCGCATTCTAATGCTGAGGCGGAACGCATCTTTTCTATAATAAGTGATATTAAATGTAAAAAGAGGAACAGACTGGGAAAAGAAATGATAAACAGTATTTGTTTAATAAGATCGTCTTTCCAATCAAAAGCAATTACTTGCATCAGTTTTGAGGTTACCAAGAACCACCTTTCATTACTCTGCGCTAAAAATGTGTATTAGTCTTATTAACTTCAAATTGATCTACTAATTATTATCCAAATACTTTAAAATATTGCTACATGATACCTATGTACCTATATCAATAATATGAGATACTCAACCATTTGTGATAACTTTATTTTTTTTTTTAAGTTATTTTGTAATAATTTTATGTTTAGTACATACTTTTATTCTTGTATACTACAAATATATGCCATTTGAATTAAAAATAATTGTATTGACTTTTTTTCAATATGTTTTGTGTTCTTTGGTGTATATTTATGTGTGGGCGACATCGTGGGCATTTGTTTTCAACTTCGAGGGCAGAAAGGGCATTTTTCGTGCAACCTGTGGGCACGCCATCTGAAAAGTCTGGCATCACTGGTTTAAGTCATTTGTAAATATGCACACAGACAAATTCTTCCTCCTATACTCTCACACACAGAACAAAGCCACAAGCAAAAACTCGGTTTCCCATACAAATAGCCCGCATTGAAATGAGCATTTAATCCGCATTAGTTGGCATTCCCTAACCTGAAGTAAAAAGAATTTCCTTGGGGTTGGTTATGGTCCAATTGAAATGCCAAATGCATAAACAAAAACCCTTACACGCTCTGAGAACACTGCTTTACATTGGGGAGATTGATCGGTCAAGAGAGCTTTCAAAGCGCACTTTCTCATTCAACTTTGCTATTTGCAACTGTGCCAAATATTATGGGTGTGATGGGGAGTAGCTGTGTTGCATATGTCAGAAAAGCTCTCGCATCAAGTACAACACAAAAACAAAGCACACACATATAATTCCGCTCGCGAAAATCCATCATCAACATCAACAACACAACGTCATGGGTAGGTCTTCGACCTTTCACCTACTTTCTTCTTCGACAAAACTCATTATAGCGAATGGTTGGAGTACATGTTGCCAGATACATTTATTGTTCATCAGTTTATATTTGTAGGCATTTGTGGTGTGTAGGGCGCACATGCACATGCAACTGAATTATAAATTAAATACTTCACAATAGCAAGTAATGACTATCGGTGAAATAAATTGTGCTCCTTATGTCATGTCGTCGGTCGTCGTCGTCGTCGTCGTAGACGTCGCGTATACTGCTGGGTGGTGGCTATGTTTATATTTACATAATATTTCTATTTATTTATGTAAACCAAATGCAAAAGTTGTAGTTGCTCTAACGATAGAGAAGTAGAAGCCATCTGAAGCAGATGGCACTGCTACGCCAGGGGGATATTTCCTTGCAATGTTCGTTACCTCAATGTGAATGTTTTCATTTCCGGGTATGCACTATTGATGGTACCTAGTGCTTGAACGCTCGATACTTCCTATTCAATTGAATGCTTTACAACATTAACACGGTGCCAGTGCCAATTGAAAGGGAAATTGAACAGACAACAGCAGCCAAGCTGAAGAGCAATTAAGTTTTACTGCAAAATGTTTTTTTTTCCTGTTAGTCACAAAGGAAACAGGGAAAGTTTTGAGCGGAAACTTGTAAAGGATTGTCTAATAGCTACTTATAAATTATTTTACTGGGTTGTGATCGATGAATTCTGGTGATTATCATATGAGTGTCCGACGTAAGTGGGAATACTAAGTTTGTGAAATGAACTTTTTTTCTGTTGGAGGTTCTTAAAATTCCAGCTGGAGCATTCAGACCTAAATACCGGTCCATTGTACTACCAGTTAGCAACCTTCTATTTGTTATATAGCTTTCCAGATGTTCGGAGAAAAACTAAAAGACGCTGCCATGATAAGGAGCCTTAGTTACCAGCTCTCACCATGTCTGCGCCGAGTATCTTTAACCTCATGCGAGAAAAGCAGGACATTTACAAAGGAAGTGCTCTGCGGTGCGGTGTCCTCATCTCCTCCACAAGATTCACAGAGTGTGGTATCACTTAAGCCTAACACGTTTAAATGCTTGGCAAAAGAGAAGTGCCCACTGGCAACGCCAATAAGCTTCCTACAGTTTTTTCTGCTACGAGGTAGCAAAACTGTTCCAGTTTTCTTATTTACGTTGGGAAGCATACGTTTGGTCTGTCTACATCCAATGGAGGCATGCCATCTACGGTTGTGCTCTTCACAGATCAGATCGTTGATTGAAGCCCTCACTGAGGACGCTGGCAGACCTAGCGACGGTTCAGATCCTGAAAAAGCTGTCTGAGATCCTTGCCTGGCAAGTTCATCGGCGATCTCATTTCCAGAGACTCAAGGATCACTTTCGAAGTGGTTAGAGGGTTGAGAAGGGCGTTAAGCATAGCTTAGCTGTCGCTGCAAACACAGATACTTCTTCCCGTCCAGCCATAGTTCGTAACGTGGCTTAAAGCCATTAGAATAGCATACGCCTGCGCTTGGAAAACGGATGCGTATGATCCTAAAGAGGCGTGCAGTCGTATGTCGTCGTTCTCCACAAAAGCACCAGCGCCAGACCCCTCGTCGGTTTTGGAACCATCAGTGAAGATTCGATAGCAGTTCTTTCCAGGCTCAGATTCTGGAGCGAACCAGTCCTGAACCGAAGGAAAGTTGACTGAGTACTTTTGACGCAGTTTGAGCCTTGGGATCATCGTGTCAGACGGCATATCCATTCGATGTGAGTCAAAAGATATGCTGCTTGCGAGTTCCTCAAAGCTCCAGTGCGAATTGTGTCAGGGACCACATCTCTTTAAACGAGAAATGGTCTTGAGAGTAGGTACACCCCATGATGTAGGTATCAAGGGGATCAAGATTCAGCAGTGCGTCGAGAGCAACTCCCGGTGTGCTGGGGAAGGCCCCGTAACACCAAGACAAATTGTTCTTTGAAGTTTGGCAAACGAGGCAATAACGTATTTACGCGAGAGCTTATTCCACCAAACAACTGACGCATAGGTGATGATTGGTCTTATCATAGCCGTATAGATTCAAAGGACCATTTTCGGTGAAAGAAACCATGTCTTGCCAAAGGCTCCTTTACATTGCCATAAAACTGACAGTGCTTTAGTAGTTTTAGACTCAACATGTTTAGACTTTTAAGAGATTAACATTTCGAAAACATAGAGAATTATATTCAATCTGAATTCTGTGCCGGTCCCAACGAATTTGTGATTTCAGCTAAAAAAGCAGTGTCGCAGCAGCAACTTTACAAACATGTAACATAATTTAATACTTTTAACGAAAATTGAGCTAGTTCAGCAGCCGAAGTTTGTTACAACGCTTGTTCACGCCATCTATGGCTTAGAGTATGTATCACTCCTCCTTGCACATCTCTGGTGCTGGAGTGAGCGATACATACTCAACCGCGCCCAACTTCGCGATGGTGTGGACACTGCCGGCTGTCCGGAAATGTCATCCAAGACATGCGTTTTCTCATTCTTTTTTTTTTTGGCATTTGAGCAGCACAAACGTGTCTAATTTCTTTTGGTGGCCTCCCCACATAATATATCATTTTTTTTGATGAAATTGTATATACAGAACTTAACGTAGAAATTGTAAAAAGGGCGCAAAGAAAATTTACCGAATAAAATCGAAATAAATAAGGAAAGAAAATATCTTATCAATTAAACATTTGGTCCTTCGAGCCGGATCATAGGACATTCTTCGCCAACACCGTCGTCCCATTGACGCCATTTTTTTGCACAATTGCATTGCCCACATCGAGACAATATATATTATTTCGTCTTCATCGTCGTCTTCTTGGACAATTTCATCGTCGTCATTGGTGGCCATCATTGCCACACATCATCGTCAAAATTAGAAGACGATTCTACAGCGGTTCTACGATCGCCAAAAAACATCCATCATCAAACCGGATCGTGGCTACCGACCACATCGCGCCAGTCCATCGTCCTGAGCGTCGTCGTCTTGGACAATTTCATCGTGGCCATCATTGCCTCACATCATCGTCAAAATTAAACGACGATTGTACAGCGGTTCTACGACCGCCAAAAATCATCCATAATCATACCAGATCGTGGCTACTGACCACATCGAGCCATTCCATCGTCCTGAGTGTCGTCGCCTTGGACAATTTCATCGTCGTCATCAGTGCCACACATCATCGTCACAATTAGACGAAGATTCTACAGCGGTTCTACGATCGCCAAGGAAAAGGAAAGAGAAACCAAAACCCACTTTCAACTTCGCGCCACCGCACCGTCATCGTCATCAGCATCCATCGCCGCCACCGCACCGTCATCGTCATCAGCATCCACCGCCGCCACCGCACCGTCATCGTCATCAGCATCCATCGCCGCCACCGCACCGTCATCGTCACCAGCATCCATCCCATCGCCGCCACCGCACCGTCATCGTCATCAGCATCCACTACTGGTCGTCTTCAGTAGACATAATCAACACATACGTACAATCGTACATAGCCTTGTTTGAAGCAAAAATTAATAAACTATAGAAATTGGAAAATTTTGTAAAGGTAAGAACTCTGATTTTTTTTTCATTGATTTCGAATTTCATTTTTTTTTAAATCTCATTCGTAACTATATTCATATCATATTTTACATATCGTATATTCGATAGTACAGTTGTGTGTGCGTTTGGTGGTTAGAGGAAAAATAAATTTAAAGTTTTTCAATTGTTAAAAAAAAAAAAATAAATAAAAAATCAATATTTAAATTCATTGATGCCTATGTTGCACAACCCTGCTTACACATCCATAGTGTCATTTTTTCGCTGGTTCAATTTATTTCGTCTCAATTGGTTAGGAACTTTGTTCATGAAAAGAGTGTTGCCACTGCTATTCTTTCTGGGGTAGGAAATTATTTAATGCGTTGCCTTTTTGTGGTTGGTTTTTAAAATTATTCCAAGGTTTTTTGGGAAATTAATTTGAAATAAATATTTCAATTTACTGCCTTTGCAGAACGCGTTGCCTTTTTGTGGTTTGTTTTTAAAGTTATTCCAAGGTTTTTTGGGGAATTAATTTGAAATAATTATTTCAATTTACTGCCTTTGCAGAACGCATTTCCAAATTGAATCGTTTTGAAATAATTTATAGCTTCGATCTAAAATGTCTTTATTAGACGATTTTATTCTTTCCGCTGACCAGTTGGTCAAATATTTTTCTAATGCAAAGGAGATCCCAGTCAAAAACCATACTCTAGCTACAATAGAAGCTCGTAAAGAGGAGCTAAAAAGTTTGTGGTCTGAGACAAAGTCTAACTATACCAAATGCCTTCGCTCTCCATCAGAGGATAGAGCAGATATAGAAACACTTGAAAGGAAATACTCAAGTTCTAATGAAACTTATATATCGTGCTTAGGTCTGTTTTTAGAAATCCAAGTAAATCTACAGAAGGAAGAGTTCAAAACACCTTTGACATCTTCGAGTTCTTCTAATGTTTCTTTAGTGGAAAAGTCGTCCTTTTTGCACTATTTAAAGTTACCTCCCTGTGATACACAGGTATTCAAAGGAGGTTATGTTTCATGGCCGTCGTTCCGTGACATGTTTAAAGCCGTATACTATGATCACCCAAAGTTGAGTGCTGTCGAAAAATTATTCCATTTGAGAGCGAAGACAAGTGATGAAGCTCATGACATCGTTAGTAAATTTCCACTAACCAATGCAAGTTTTGAGCTAGCTTGGGAAGCACTTCGGACACAGTACGAAAACAAGAGAATTTTGGTTAATAACCAAATAAAAATTTTATTCAACCTTCCTAGTTTTAAGGATGAAGTTTCTTCTGCCATTAAGACTCTTCAAAGAAGCATAAATGATTGTAGGTCAGAACTTCATGCACAAGATGTATGCACTAAAAATTGGGATCCAATTCTTATCTTTGCTTGCGCTAATCGATTGCCCACCACCACACTCGCTTTATGGGAACAGTCACTTTCCAATCCTACAGAAATTCCTAGATGGGAAGAAATGGATAAGTTTTTGAGCAACCGTTTTCAAGTTTTGGAATCTATCTCTGATACCACTTCATCGCAAACTTCATCCGACAAATCTAGAATGGCATCAAGACAACATAGTCATGCACCAGTTAAGTCCTATTCTCAAAATCCGAAACATGTTAATCTTTTCCACACAAAGGCACAAGAATTTGTATGCAAAGCGTGCTCTGGGAAGCATTATATCCGTCAATGTCCACAATTCTTAAAATTGCCAGTACTAGAGAGAATTGAACTTATAAGAAAAAACAAAATGTGTATCAACTGCCTGTCACTAAATCATGTTCTCAATAATTGTGCTAGCAAATACACTTGCAATACATGTAATCGACGACACCACTCCTTACTTCACATAGCAAACAATTCTCAGGCCAATTCAAGCAATTTAAACAAAAATTCGCAACCTTTTATACCTCACAATGACTCATCAAGTACCTCGCACTCTCATTTCCTTAATTTGGATCGCAATGCTGACGTCGCAAATACCTCCGATCATAATTCAACTCCACACATACAGTCCATTTCATCTTCCGATACCCAACAAGAAAAACAACAAAATTTTTCTGTCAAAGCTCATCGAAGAGTTTTACTTGCGACGGCTTTAGTTGATATCCGCGGGCAAGATGGTATTCATCGAATAAGAGCCTTAATTGACCCCGGTTCGGAGTCTTCTATTATCACGGAAGCAACTCAGCAGCGTCTAAACTTGCCAACTAAAGATTCGGACATTTCGATATTAGGAGTTAGTGGTGCTCAGACAGCCAAATGTAGTAAAAAATGCCTCATTTCAATAATCAATAGTGAAGATCCAAGCGAACTAATCTCAACAAATGCACTTATTCTTAAAAAACTTACAAATAATTTACCTAGTACGTCATTTTCTTTAATTGATTCACATGAGTTAGAAGGAATTTGTTTAGCGGATCCAAACTTCAATTATTCTTCTCAAGTTAATTTGCTTATCGGAGCAGATCTTTATCCAAGCATTATACGCAATGGTGTTAAACAGATTTCGAAGTCACTTTTAGCTCAAAAAACCGTTTTCGGTTGGATTCTTTCCGGACCAATTCCTAACACAGTCCAAAGTTTTTCTACTAGTATAAAGGAGAATGAATCCCTTACTGAAAGCATCAAAAAGTTTTTTGAGGGGGAAGAGCTTTCTGAACGAAAACATTTTGCATCGGAATCCGATAAATACTGTGAACACCTTTATGAAAACACTACTTTTAGACTTCCCGATGGAAGATATGTGGTCAGCTTGATTTTGAACCGTCTCAATTAGGAAACTCGAGAAATATTGCATTTCAACAATTTTGTCGCACTGAACGCAATCTTCAAAATAAACCTGATCTTCAAATTAAATATTCTCAGGTGCTTACCGAATACCTAATGCTAAATCATATGCGCAAATTAACTTTTCATGAAAAGCATAATAGCAGTAATGCACAACCCTATTATCTGCCACACCACGCAGTACTCAAGCCCGAGAGCCACTCTACCAAGGTAAGAGTAGTGTTTAACGCTTCTAGCTCCACGTCTACTGGTAGGAGTCTCAATGACTGTCTTTATGCAGGACCTACTCTCCAAAGTGATTTACCTTCACTAATACTCAAATGGAGATTTTTCAAATATGCCTTCAACGCCGACATCGAAAAGATGTACCGGCAGATTTTGGTACACCCCGATCAAACAAAATTTCAACGAATTTTATATAGAACGTCACCAGTAGAAAATATTGTAGATTACGAGCTTCTTACTGTAACCTTTGGGGTGAATTGTGCTCCATACTTAGCTATCAGAACACTCAAGCAACTTTCAAAGGATGTTCAGCTTAAATATCCACTTGCAGCAAAAGTCATTGAATCCGACTTTTACGTTGATGATCTGCTTTCTGGTGCGCATGAGCTTCAAACGGCGAAAAGTATCCAACTCGAAGTTATTGAAGCACTCAACTCTGCTGGCTTCCCACTTCGTAAGTGGACTTCGAATTCATCTTTTCTATTAGATCATCTCCCTTCTGATCACGTTTTAAACGAAAACTTTTTAAAAATTGACTCTGACAGCACCACGAAAACTTTAGGGATTCGTTGGAACGCTAAAGACGACTTTTTCTACTTCACCACTCAGCCTATCAGATTTTCTACGACTCCTACCAAACGTGAAATTTTTTCCGAGATTTCCAAGCTTTTTGATCCTGCGGGCTGGTTAGCCCCGATTATAGTCACCGCAAAAATTCTTATGCAGCAAATCTGGATCGAAGAAACTGAATGGGATGAGCTCCTAAAGTCCAACACTTTTCTCAAGTGGAAAGCCTTTGTAGAGTCGTTCAGTGAAATCCAGTTGATTCAAATACCAAGATGGACGGAATACACTCCTTCTGGAGATGTTCAGTTTCATGGGTTTTGCGATTCATCGGAACAAGCATATGCTGCTTGTCTTTACGTACGAGTTCAGCACAATGATGGAAGCATACGTTCACATCTAGTTTGCGCAAAGTCCAAAGTCGCGCCAATAAAATCTATTTCACTACCTAGATTAGAACTCTGTGGGGCTCTTCTTCTTTCGAGACTTGTTAAAACCTATCTTCCGCAAATACCAGTCGAATCTTATCAAATATTTCTCTGGTCCGACTCTTCTGTGGTCCTAGCATGGCTCAGAAAACATCCAGGGACTTGGAAAACTTTCATCGCAAATCGAACAAGCGAAATCATCGAAAATGTTGGCAACAGGAACTGGAATCATGTTAGATCTGGCGATAATCCTGCAGATCTCGCTACTCGGGGTCTCACTCCATCGGTTTTAAAAGATAGTGATCTATGGTGGAAAGGCCCTTCCTGGATAAGCGAGCCTCAATCGCAATGGCCGGCAAGCCTTCCCCTTGAACCAGAAATTCAATTCGTTCAACAACGTCTAATAAGTCAATGTCAGCAATCCTTTTTCTTCGAAGAATTCAAAGCTCTGTCTACAAACCGCAGTATCAGTTCAAAAAGCCCAATTTTATCTTTGAATCCTACTTTGGATTCCAACCAAATTCTACGAGTTCACGGACGATTATCAAATGCAAATCTCTCTTACAGTGAACGCCATCCTATCATCTTGCCTTACGGAGCAAAATTTACCCAACTCTTAGTTGATTTCATTCATGAACTTACACTTCATGGTGGAAACGCCTTAATGATACGGATGATTCGTCAAGCTTATTGGATACCGAAAGTTAAAATTCTTGTAAAATCTCATATTTATAAGTGCAAAACCTGTGCGATCCACAGAAAACAGTTAGGTCAACAATTGATGGCAGCTCTTCCTGATGAACGTTGTAATTACTCTCCTCCTTTTACTCATACCGGAATAGATTTCGCGGGACCTTTCACAATCAAAAGCTTCACGGGTAGAAATTGTCGTTTGACAAAGGGCTATGCATGCCTCTTCGTATGCTTTTCAACGAAAGCCATACATCTGGAAGCCGCCAGCGATTTGTCATCGGCAGTTTTCCTAGCTGCCTTTGCTCGGTTTGTTGCAAGGCGGGGTCTTCCGCATTCTGTATATTCAGACCATGGAACCAATTTCGTTGGTGCTGACACGGCGTTAAAAAATGAGTTTAAAAAGCTTCATTCTTCATTTCCAGAATTAGCTTTAGCCAAATATGGGATTCAAGGCTTGAACTGGAATTTCATTCCCCCAGGTGCTCCCCATATGGGTGGGCTCTGGGAAGCCGGGGTAAAGAGTTTCAAAACTCACTTTCGTAAAATCGGACTTCATACTCATTTTTCTTTCGAAGAATTCGCTACACTATTAGCTCGCATAGAGGCGTGCTTAAACTCGCGACCTTTATGTCCTATGTCGAATGCACCTACCGACTTATTAGCGTTAACCCCAGGTCATTTCCTGACAGGAACTCCACTTTTAACTTTTCCTGAACTGTTGCCCGAAGAAAAATCTCTTTCACTCATAAACCGCTGGGAAAAGCTGAAATCAATTCAGCATGAATTCAGCAAACGTTGGAAGGAAGAATATATCAAAGAGCTTCATAAACGAACAAAATGGCATTACTCTACTGAAGATTTTAAAATCGGTGATTTTGTTTTAATTAAAAAGGGAAAACCTTCCATCCACTGATTGGTGTATGGGTCGTATCATTAAAGTATTTCCTGGTCCAGATGGTAGAGTGCGGGTGGCAACAATAAAAACGCGATTTGGTGAATTTACTCGCCCAATAGTCAAACTTTGTCGTTTGCCTATAACTGATTGAACTAAGGAACAAATGAATTGTCGTAATTCAATACATTCATATTTTAGATGAAGTATCTATAAACTTATATATTTTTTAGATGAAGTATCTATAAACTCAATTTTAACTTTGTTTTTTTTTTGTTACCTAAAACAGCACACACAACTGAGAACACAACTGAAAATTTAATAAGAAATCAAATGAAATCAGATCACTGTTCTACAACCATTTTGTATTACCTTTGAATTGATTAATTAATGATTATTATCTTTTAAAATTGTATAACTTTAGAAGTACACATAAATTTCTTTTGGCACTATATGCCAAGGGGGCCGGTAATGTTCACGCCATCTATGGCTTAGAGTATGTATCACTCCTCCTTGCACATCTCTGGTGCTGGAGTGAGCGATACATACTCAACCGCGCCCAACTTCGCGATGGTGTGGACACTGCCGGCTGTCCGGAAATGTCATCCATGACATGCGTTTTCTCATTCTTTTTTTTTTGGCATTTGAGCAGCACAAACGTGTCTAATTTCTTTTGGTGGCCTCCCCACATAATATATCATTTTTTTTGATGAAATTGTATATACAGAATTTAACGTAGAAATTGTAAAAAGGGCGCAAAGAAAATTTACCGAATAAAATCGAAATAAATAAGGAAAGAAAATATCTTATCAATTAAACAACGCTATTGACAATGCCTCAATGGCTTAAATATCAACATACCAGCACCAGTACCTACTTACTGACAAACCTATTGAATATTGTTTGGAAAAGAAAAAAAAGATACAATTTTACACCAACTTATGGTTCCAAGGTTGGAAGTTGCAATAACACATAACGCGATAGTTGATAGAACTAAACGAAACAAGACTCATGAGAGCAGTCAGAGAATCTGAATTCAGAAGCAAGATTCTTAACTCCATCGACAAAACAACTGTAAAGCCAATAAATTACTCAGTTGCATGACAAATGCTTGCAAATCACTTTCGAAAATCTTGTAAATTGAAAGATAAGAAAAAAAAGAGACAAACAAATCAAAGATTTAGAGAGAAAAATCACCTCTGATTTGGCTGTACACAAGGCTACACGATGGTGCGGCGGCCGCTTTATGTCGGCTTAAGGTTCTCGTAGCCTTTCCAAAACGGTGGTAATGTCACCAAAATCTTCATACTTCTTAAGCAGAATTGAAATTTTCAACTTGATATTCACACCTTCGTCATTCGGCCGTTTGATTTTTTTCACAGATCGATTATGTTGAAATATAACTCAAATTACCGACGACACACAGTCTGTCACCGTGTCACCCGATTGTTGCTTGATGTTGGTAAGACCATCGTCCTATAGCAAACATAAATAAGTTTCTGCAATAGTGTCTTACATCCCAATGCCACAAATCATGCACAACAAACAAGAAACTAACAACACATTTCAGGGCTTGGCAGAGAGTTAGCCAATCTTCTCAAATATATGAAAAGGAGAAGTTAGATCCGTTTTCTAAGGCTGTGTTAATGGCAACTAAAGGTATTGGTAAATTTTTCCCAGTAAGTCGTAGATCAATTTACCAATTCATAGTAGGTATAATCGAAGCGATTCTCAGGATAATTCTGAAGACCATTAGCAGAAAAGATTATTATTACAAGTATGTAATACTTTGATCAACATTAATGTTGTAATACATTTCCATTATTAGTTAACTGTAAATATACTTCTCCACAAACAGTGTCATTATTTAAAATACAAAAACCTGAAAAGAAATAAATTTCTTTAAGGCATGTTAAATGATCGTGAAGATCAACCTTCAACTCCAAACTTGCGTTTCGCCCAGGTACGGCAATGGGCTCATCAGTTAGATGTTGCCGTACCCTTCTAAGACGCAAACTTTGTTCGGAATACACCGACACTTATAAAATTTACTGCGCTTACACGCAGTGAATTTTATATCCAAGTGAATGAACAAGTCATATTGCACTTGGAAAAAATAAACAAAATGTTTGCCATGGTTTGGCTTCAAATTATAAATTAAATAATAACAAAAAAGTTTTGTTATTGTCGTGGTTTTTTTACCTGGGCGAAACGCAAGTTTGGAGTTGAAGGTTGATCTTCACGATCATTTAACATGCCTTAAAGAAATTTATTTCTTTTTAGGTTTTTGTATTTTAAACAAATTACAACTCCAGGACAAAAAAAACCACGACAATAACAAAACTTTTTTGTTATTGTTTAATTTATAAAGTGTCATTATGGTTGGCAAGGATTGAAAAATATTTTTCACGACAGCTGAATGTGTGGTGAGGCATTGACTCACGAATGAGGTATGACCAGAAATGGCCTTTCTAATCTTGAGAATGCTTCAAAATTCTCTACAATAGTTCCTTAATAACGCGACACCGCGCTTTCTTCGTGTGTCCGAAAATTGAAAACAGAAATTGGGGGCATGGGAAATAAACTAACTCGAAATTAGAAAAGCTCTGCAGAAAGCTCCTTGTAAAACAGTTTTTCATCAACATTGAAAATTTACTAAATAAAATTTGTAGAGGTAAGGCTGATTGGTGATACCAAAAAAAATCTTATTTATTCATCTGCATCTATAAATTATTTTGAACTTGCAATGACGTGACGTGAAAAGAAGCGTGTGCTTTATTTGTATAGGTAAGATCGCTTGGGTCATTATAACAACATGATCCTTCTTGTAATGAACCATCAAAATTTTTCACAACACCAACTACCAAATACCAATACCAACTAAATAAAACATAAGAACAAAAGAACTTTGAGCTGCCCGTCACACATCATCTAAATTCTAAATAAACAAAGCAAACAGCAAAAGACCAATCAAATTTTCCATTTCGATTTCATTAGTCAGTGATCCGGAACTTAATCCACAGTAGACGACCTAAAGAATCATCCGGAGTCGACATGATCTTAAGCTACATCATATGGCAGTTTGGTGCAGGGAACTAACTTCACGGGCACTACCTTCACATGGGAAATAACTTCACCTCAAGTGGGAAATAATTTCACTTTTTTGTGGTGAAGATATTTCCCACTGTAGGTGGGAAATAACTTCACCTGAAATTTGTGTGAAGTTATTTCCCACCTGCAGTTTGAAGATTGTAGACATTCAACAAAAGAGAAATTATAGCTTTTGGGCGGTTTATTTCAAACAAAAAAAGTTTTACAAAATAAGCAAAGGTACAAAAATGTAAATAGTTCGCGTTTGTATATCAAAAAAATATATAAAACAACTCAATTCTGGAAAAAAACATAATATTGTCAAACTATATTTTAAAAACAAAAGCGTTTTGAAACGAAGAATTGGAAAATTGAAAATATGCTAAATAAATTTTTATGTAACACATTTTCAAAAACTAATTTGTCGTTTTTATGCATTTTGTCGCTTTAGTGCTATATTCGAGGAAATAGTGAAAAATTCGCGCGATTGAGTTTTACATCTTGTGTCTAATTCTTTTTTTCATCTGCACTAGCAGATGCATGTAAGTCCAACATAAGGCTACTTAGCTGCGAATATGCGTAGCTAAAAACGTCAATTAAATAATGAACATATTTTCAAAAACAGGAATTTCACTGTATATTATTGGATGGCACTCATTTTATATATTAAATGAAATATCTGTTTTTGAAATCCTACTAATATTATAAACGTGAAAGTTTGTATGTTTGGATGTATGTTTGTTCCTCTTTCACGCAAAAACTACTGAATGGATTTCAATTAAACTTTCCAATAATATAGCTTATACATCAGAATAACACATAGGCTATATTTTATCCCTAAATTCCCACGGGAACGGGAACGTATACGGGAATTTAGAAACTACAACACCGATTTCAAAAATTTTTCCACTGTTAGAATGCTTCATTATCCCCGAGTAACATAAAAACTAATTCATCCCCATATTCCTACGGTTCCCTATATTCCCACGGGAGCAGGAACGTATACGGGAACTTTGACACTACAGCACCGATTTCAAAAATTCTTTCACCGTTAGAATGCTACACTATCCCCGAGAAACATAAAAACTAATTCATCCCCATATTCCTACGGTTACCAAAATTCCCACGGGAGTAGGAACGTATACGGGAACTTTGACACTACAGCACCAATTTCAAAAATTCTTTCACCGTTAGAATGCTGCACTATCCCCAAGAAACATAAAAACTAATTCAGCCCCATATTCCTACGGTTCCCTATATTCCCACGGGAGCAGGAACGTATACGGGAACTTTGACACTACAGCACCGATTTCAAAAATTCTTTCACCGTTAGAATGCTACACTATCCCCGAGAAACATAAAAACTAATTCAGTCCCATATTCCTACGGTTCCCTATACTCCCACGGGAGCAGGAACGTATACGGGAACTTTGACACTACAGCACCGATTTCAAAAATTCTTTCACCGTTAGAATGCTACACTATCCCCGAGAAACATAAAAACTAATTCATCCCCATATTCCTACGGTTACCAAAATTCCCACGGGAGTAGGAACGTATACGGGAACTTTGACACTACAGCACCGATTTCAAAAATTCTTTCACCGTTAGAATGCTACACTATCCCCAAGAAACATAAAAACTAATTCAGCCCCATATTCCTACGGTTCCGTATATTCCCACGGGAGCAGGAACGTATACGGGAACTTTGACACTACAGCACCGTTTTCAAAAATTCTTTCACCGTTAGAATGCTACACTATCCCCGAGAAACATAAAAACTAATTCATCCCCATATTCCTACGGTTCCCTATACTCCCACGGGAGCAGGAACATATACGGGAACTTTGACACTACAGCACCGATTTCAAAAATTCTTTCACCGTTAGAATGCTACACTATCCCCGAGAAACATAAAAACTAATTCAGTCCCATATTCCTACGGTTCCCTATACTCCCACGGGAGCAGGAACGTATACGTGAACTTTGACACTACAGCACCGATTTCAAAAATTCTTTCACCTTTAGAATGCTACACTATCCCCGAGAAACATAAAAACTAATTCAGCCCCATATTCCTACGGTTCCCTATACTCCCACGGGAGCAGGAACGTATACGGGAACTTTGACACTACAGCACCGATTTCAAAAATTCTTTCACCGTTAGAATGCTACACTATCTCCGAGTAATAAAAACTTTAACTCATCCCCATATTCCTACGGAAACGGTCACCATATTCCCACGGGAACGGGAATCTTTACTGATATTGAAAATGCGAATGTAGCTATGTCGGTATGTTTTTCGTATGTCTCCCGACATAATAGAATAACACATAGGCTACAAGATATTGTGTGAGCTGTCCTAAATATGACATTAAGTGTCAAGTAACTAGGAAAAAACCTACCTTTCTGCGAGCTATTCTGGCGTGCGTTGCAATAAACGTTAGTATGCTACAATTTATAAATCCTAAATATGACATTAAGTGTCAAGTAACTAGGAAAAAAACTTACTTTTTTGATTTTGTTTTCTAATTAGCAAATTTGAATTGTTTTTTGCCTAATAGGTATTACTTTAATAAGAATTATGCCGCGAAATCGTAAGTCTAATCTTTCCCAAAGTTCTAATAAAGCTCGAACTATTAAAGTAGCTAGACTTAACGAGACGTTTCCACAAGCCGAACAGCGAAGACTTGAACAGGCAGAGCGTCAGGCAGCTCTCAGAGCTGCCGAGACACCAGAGCAGTCCCAAGCTCGGTGTCGACATTATGCTGATTATTTGGCATCTAAACGGACTAATGAGACACCAGAACAGTCCCATGATCGACGTCAACAGCATGCCGAGCATCTAGCATCTCAACGGGCTGCGGAGACACCCGAACAGTCTCAAGCCCGACGTCAACATATCGCGGAATCTATGGCATCTCAACGGGCTTCTCAGACACCCGAACAGTCTCAAGCTCGGCGTCTTCAACAGGCGACATACTTGGCATCCCAAAGAGCTACGGAAACCGCTGAAGCTGCTGAAGCTCGCAGACGCGCTGTTGCTGAAAGGGCACAACAGCGACGACTAATATTTACAAGAAACACCTGGGTTGGATTCGATAAAGCTGCATTTCAGTACGACGAGACACTTGATTACGAAAGCCACAAGCTTATAAAAATAGAAGCGATGAATAAATAATGCAGATTTTGCGGTGCACTTAAATGGAAAGAGGAAGCTGCAGGCATGTGTTGTTCGGGAGGAAAAGTAGCTCTTCCTTTAATAGACGAACCAGTTGAACCCCTTAAAGAACTTTTTTCAAATGAAACAGACGAGTCTCGCCGTTTCCTAAAACACATAAGGAAATACAATACATGTTTCCATATGACATCTTTTGGAGCTGATAACATTGTGTCGATGCCAGGATTTTATCCGACTTTTACAATCCAAGGGCAAATATACCACACGATTGGCTCTTTGCTTCCTGCTACTAATACGCAAGCAAAATTCTTGCAAGTTTATTTCATGGGTGATGAGGAAGCACAAGTTGATAGGCGTTCTGAGTACGTACCAGGTGTGGAAAGGAACACAGTCCAAAAAATACAAAAAGTTTTACATGATCACAACGTTTTAGTTCATGAATTTAAAATGGCTAAAGATAGAGTGACTAGCGATGATTACAAGGTTGTGATACACCCAGATCGTGTTCCACGTGGTGAACACGAAAGACGATTCAATGGCCCGACCACAAACGAAATAGCTGCCGTAGTTGTAAGTAGTGAACAAACTGCGTCTCGGGACATTGTTATTCAGGCGCACGATGGCCGGCTCACTAGAGTTCCGGACACTCATAGATTTTATGATGCTCTCGAGTACCCGATAATTTTTTGGAAAGGACAAGAGGGGTACAGTTTTGATATTCCTCAGACAAACCCAGTTACAAAACAACCCATACCGAACAAAAAAGTGTCGTGCAAAGACTTTTATGCATATCATATGATGATACGTCGAAATAATTTTAATTTATTGCTTCGATGTAGGCTTCTCCTTCTTCAGTTTTTGGTAGACATGTATGTCAAAATGGAGAGTGAGCGCTTAAGATTTATTGCCTTAAACCAAACAAAACTGCGAGCAGAAAACTACATACATTTACAAGACGCGATCAGGAATGATGCGAATTTAGATCCAAACAATTTGGGTCAAATGGTAATACTCCCATCGTCATTTGTAAATAGCCCTAGATATCTTCATGAGTACACGCAGGATGCGTTCACATACGTGCGTAACTACGGGAGGCCTGATTTGTTTATTACAATGACATGTAATCCCGCTTGGCCAGAAATTACTGAAGAGCTCATTCCAGGTCAAAATTCAACGGACAGACATGACTTAACAGCCAGATTATTTAAAATAAAAGTTCAAAAATTGGTTGCTCTGCTTAAAAAAGGTAAAATATTTGGAGACATGAAATGTTTCATGTACTCAATTGAGTGGCAAAAAAGAGGTCTGCCTCACGTACACTTACTTCTGTGGTTAACGGAAAAATTACGCCCTAACCAAATTGACGAAGTCATAAGTGCGGAGATACCAAACCCCGAAAGTGATCAAAAACTCCACGTTACTGTTACGAAAAATATGATTCACGGTCCCTGTGGTGCACTAAATCCGTCATCACCATGCATGAAGGAAGGGAAATGTACCAAAAAGTATCCAAGGGCGCTTTTAAAAGATACTCAAACTAACGAAAAAGGCTATCCTCTGTACAGGCGTAGAGCACCAGGAGATGGCGGCCGTACGATAACTTTAAAAACCCGAGGTGGAACACAAGAGGTATTGGTTGACAATAGCTGGATTGTCCCATATTCACCCCTTCTCTCTAAAATTTTTGATTGTCATACAAATGTAGAGTTCTGCAATACGGTACAGGCGATAAAATATATTTGTAAATATATAAACAAAGGCAGCGACCAGGCTATTTTTAACATTCGACAGCAAGGGAATGTTAATATTGACCCGAGAGATGAGGTGCAAACGTTTAGAGCCGGTCGATATGTTAGCAGTAATGAAGCAGCTTGGCGGATTTTAGGTCTGCCTTTACATGAAAGACACCCAGCAGTCACTCACCTTGCGGTTCATCTGCCTAATGGTCAGCGGATTTACTTCACTGAAAACAATTTTAGAGAAAGAATGGCCGCACCACCTAAGACTACACTAACTGCATTTTTCGTGCTTTGCCAAAATGACGCATTTGCAAAAACATTACTTTATGTTGACGTACCCCGCTACTATACATGGAACGTGTCGTCGAAAGAATGGAAACGTCGATTGCAAGGAACAATTGTCGACGGCTGGCCAGGTGTGAAGGCAGGAGATGCTCTTGGGCGCATTTACACAGTGCATGTTAGTAACTTCGAATGTTACTGTTTGCGAATGCTGCTGAATGTAGTACAGGGCCCCACTAACTTCTTGGATCTAAAAACAGTTGACGGTCAAGAACTTGAAACTTTTCGACAAGCGTGTGAGAAGTTGGGTTTGTTGGAAGATGACAACCACTGGGATGCCACAATGGAAGAGGCCGTGCTGTGTCAATCTCCTTCACAAATAAGAGAACTATTTGCAATATTGATATGCACTTGCGGTTTATCCAATCCTCTTCAACTATGGGATAAGTATAAAGCTGCGTTATCAGAGGATATCTTGCGTAGATATGAAAGGATAGATCAAGTCAACAATGATCTATGTTTTAATGAAGCACTGAGCCATATAGAGGACAAAATAATAATGATTTCTGGTAAGAAATTGTCCGACTTCGGTATACCTACACCGCAGCGTCGAGGAGAGTTGTCAACCGATTTGATCAGAGAGCTAAGCTACGATACCGCCTTATTAGACGCTCAAGTCAGCGAAACTGAACCACGCCTGCTACCCGAGCAAAATGACATATATAACAAAATATTACAACGTGTTGAGCTTGGCGAAGGCGGTCTTTTTTTTCTTGACGCCCCAGGCGGTACAGGTAAAACATTTTTACTTAATTTGATTAATATTAATTAATTAATTTTTTCTTGATGCCATGGGCGGTACAGGTAAAACATTTTTACTCAATTTGATTCTTGCAAAAATTCGTAAGGACCGTAATGTTGCGTTAGCGGTGGCTTCCTCTGGGATCGCTGCAACATTGCTGAGCGGTGGACGGACAGCACATTCGGTTTTTAAATTACCTCTAAATCTGGCAAGCGAAGAAACCCCAACGTGCAACATTAGTAAGAGCAGTGCCCGCGGCGCCCTGTTGCAACAATGTAAGCTGATCGTATGGGACGAGTGCACTATGTCACACAAGCGCGCAATTGAGGCGCTTGATCGCTGTCTACAAGACATTCAAAGCAATCGTAAGTTGATGGGTGGTGTGGTAGTGTTACTGGCAGGGGATTTTAGACAGACTTTACCGGTTATCGAGAGAGGTACTGCAGCAGATGAAATTAACGCATGTCTTAAAGCCTCATATCTTTGGTCTAAAGTTGAAAAGCTTTATCTTACCACTAACATGCGAGTCCAGTTATTCAGCGATATCGAATCAGGAACATATGCTCAGAAACTGCTAGAAATTGGTGAAGGCCTCCTAGACACCGACCAAGATGGCATGATTCCTTTCACACAGCAATTTTGTCATTCTGTGGAGTCAGAAGACGAACTTATTGAACAAGTTTTTCCAAATATGCAACAAAACATTGTTGACGAAAATTGGTTGTGTGAAAGAACCATACTAGCACCGAAAAATGAGACTGTTACGAAAATAAATAAAAAAATCTTGGCCGAAATAAACACCGAAACTTCAGTGTACAATTCTATTGACACAGTTATGTCATCTGATGACACAACAAGTTATCCAGTAGAGTTCCTTAACTCTTTAGAGTTGTCCGGAGTACCATCACACAAATTGGAATTAAAGGTAGGTGTACCTGTTTTGTTGATGCGTAACCTGGATGCACCAAGATTATGCAACGGTACTCGGTTGCGAGTTACCGAACTAGGAAGGCACATTGTGAAGGCCACAATTTTAACTGGAGAAGCCAAGGGAGAAAATGTTCTTATACCGCGCATCCCAATCATACCCAATAACATGCCATTCAATTTTAAACGCCTGCAGTTCCCGTTAAAAGTCGCATTTTCAATGACGATCAACAAATCGCAGGGTCAAACCTTAAAGGTAGCAGGCATACATTTAGGCACGCCATGTTTTTCTCATGGTCAGCTCTATGTGGCTTGCTCACGTGTTTCCAAATCAAAAAATCTGCATGTTTATGCTGAAGGAAAAAAATCATTAAATATAGTTTATAAGAGCATACTGCAGTAGCTAGATAACTATAGGCCTATGATCAGGGTTCTACAGTGCCTAATTACGGTATTCAATTTTCTTATGTTAAAATATTGTCAAGCAGTTATATTTTTCAATTGCGATTAAAAAAATATTTATGTCACAATGTTAGTTTTTTTCTACGCCACGCTAATATAAGCTACTCCAAATACTAATCCTGGAACTCATCACGAGCACCAACAACGGCTATTGTGTTGTAAGTATAAATTATTCCTATTTATTTAATAGAAAATGTTGTTGGAAATGGTGATAAAAAGTTTGGTGCAAGTGAGATCTTTATTAGATTTGAGCAATTTCATTTTTTTTTTCACTTATGAAAGCTCTAACTTCTACATAATTTTAATGGGTCGGGAAAAGGAAAGCGAACCGTGACGGGAACGGAAACTCTAAAACTAACACTATCCCTTTTATATTTCATGGTCATATTTCTACGGAAACGGGAAGCTAGAACTTTTCAGGCATTCTTATACTTAGTCTTCTAAGTTTTCGTTTTTTGACAGTTTTATGTGAACATCGCTTTAAATAAGTTAGACCCGAGCAACGCCGGGTGGGTCAGCTAGTATGTTAAATAAATTTATATGTATTTGCAACACTAAGCCTATAGAAGTCCAATTTAAATACAGTTTTAAAGATTATCATTTCTCCAAAAAATTAAGTCTAAAATTAGGTCTCTACCATCAGTATTGACAGAGAAATCGAATTTAACACAGGTCAAGGTACACCAAAGATAGCCTTTTTTTGAAATGTCAAAAAGTGATGTCAAAGTTAAGAAACGGACTTTACTCTAGAACAATTTTTTTCTTGGAATACGACCAAGAATAATATCCTGAAATATGTAACACGAATTACGTTACACCCTGTATACATATTTTCAAAAACAGATCTGCACTGCAACGAAATGTATAAGTTTTTTCCAAAACATAGCTTCACATAAAAGTGAAATTCGTTCCCACGAAAATGTGAGGTTATTTCCCACCTTCAGTAGGAAATATCTTCACCACAAAAAAGTGAAATTATTTCCCACATGAGGTGAAGTTATTTCCCATGTGAAGGTAGTGCCCGTGAAGTTAATTCCCTGCACCTGGCAGTTTCCCCAAGTTTCAATGCCATTCCTGACAATCCTGTTTATCAACTACAATTTCATAAAAGAAATAAAAGACAGAAAAATTGTGCCGATTCACAAGAAATGGTGCAACAAATAGCAGTTTCTGGATTCCGTCATATTTCTCTTCTGAGCAAGAATAGCAAAATCCTGGAAGGGTTAATTCTCCGGAGACTTGAGGGATGCGAAACCTCATCTCAAACATGCATTTCGGGTTACGGGAGAACCATTTCACTCTTCATCCGATCCTAACAATTGCAGAAGGACGTCGGCGTCGGTCGTTTGGACTATAAATTGACACCAGCTTGCCCTTGGATACTTAGAAAGCATTTAATAGCAATTGGATTCAAAGGCTTCTTTATAGACTAAATCCTCTTAATTTTGCAAGTTAGTTGAGGTTAGGATATAAAAATGAATGTTCGTTTGTCTCGCTAAAACTCGAGAACGGCTGAACGGATTTATCTTATCTTGGTCTTGAAATGTTCGTGGAGGTCTAGGGAAGGTTTAAAAGCGTTTATTTCATTCTTAAAACTACAGACCCAAGCATTCATTCGGGCGGCTCATCTAGTTGTTCAAATAAAATTAACTAACTAACTAACTTGTTACATGGCTTTCCGAGGGCCAATGATTGACTTTGGGTGTCCTGTGGGGTTTAATGTTACAACGTTTCAAATGGAAAAGATTCGGGTGTTTGAGAAAGAGTATCTTGGATTGCACAGAACACCTAAGTCGGAGCACACACAAAACTATCCTAATGTGGTTCTTTACAACGTGGCTCAAATAAACAAAAAAAGACTTAGACCAATGTCCTGGAGTAATAAGCCCCAAATATGAGGGGCTTATTACTCCAGGATTGAATACACGAAGAAAACGTGTCTCAGTAGATTTATACCACTGGAAGATTTTCTTTATTTTGGTTGGGATAAATGCACTAGGCTTTGGCCTTCAATATTGAGCTCAAAGTGCCCCAGTGCTTAGTGGTACAGCGCATCGCTAAGCTGATTATAAGAGTGATGAGTTGCAGCAAAAACACATCTCAGGTTTTGTAAAATATACCAGTAATAAACATATCGACTAGATCACTAAACATACCTAAAAAAAAAGCATTGGCAACATTGATAATATTAGAAGACGTTCTCGAAGTCGAGTACAACTTTCACTCTTGAATTGCTTTGCAAGCGCTCTCAGACACTAAAGAGTTGAATAAGCATGACGGCAAAATACTTAACATAATATCAAATACGGTTGTTAAACAAATTGCATGTTACGTAATTTATGCCTAGGCTTTCATTTTTAATAGTTGTGTTTTTGCAGGTATCTTCCCTTAAGCTCTTAAATGCGCTGACGTTACCTTTGTATAAGAAAGGTTCTGCAATCTCCCTTCTTCCCGTTTTCAGCAAAATTTTTGAAAAGGTCATTAAAACTAGGATGATAAGCTTTTTGGAAAGAACTAAATACTTAAATCCTACCCAATTCGGTTTTCAACAAGGAAAATCTACTGAAGACGCTTTATTACAGTTCTGTGATCAAATAATGACTAATCTTGATAAGAAAAAGTTTACAGCTGGATTATTTATAGATATTACCATAGCTTTTGATATGGTAAATCACAACTTTTTATTGAGAAAATTGGAAAAAGCTGGATTCCGTGGTTTTGCACTTAATTGGTTTAAGTCATATCTTGAGAACAGATGCCAAAGAGTAAAACTGCAAAAGACTAGGAGCCAAATTGGTTACCTCAATCTGGGTGTACCTCAAGGATCTTTCTTAGGACCAATTCTGTTTCTAGTATACATATATAAATATATAATATTTTTCACTTGATTTTAGAGGCAAACCAACTGCTTTCGCTGATGATGTTGCTTTTTCTTACGGTACAAATAGTCGTTTGAATTTGGTGTCTGACATAAACTGGGATCTGGAGTTATTGAGGGTGTGGTTTGCTGAACATAATTTGGTTATTAGCCCAAAAACTAAAATAATGTTTTTCAGTCTTTCTTCAGTGCTTAACTTAGATTTTGATTTCTACTTTCATGCCTCTGAATGCAAAAGCTTTAAGTTACCTGACTATAATCTTTCACCTGGGACTTCTTCCGATATTACTTATTCATGTGACCAAAACAGTAGCGCTAATTGTTTTTTAGTGGAAAAGGTCACCGAATATACTTAGGTCTTATTATAGACTCCAATATGAAATTTTCAAATCATATAGATAATCTGGGAAAATATTTTCGGTGTACATTACGTTATTTTTATTACTTACAAAATATTGTTTCAGCTGAACTTTTAAAAACTATTTACTTTTGTATTTTTCATTCCAAGTTTCAATATGGCATTGTTTGTTGGGGTGGAAATAAAAATAGATATGGTGGTGCAACAGAGCGAGGAGCCCCTGGGCCTAGCGCATTTCTCACAACCATGCCTTGTGAGGGAATGGAGGGGACCTACAATTTTCTGCTGGTTCCGAACGGATAATCGAGAAAGCGCTTTTCATGGCAATGAATTTACTAACGGAGGACTTGCCAATTCCTCGCGAAAGGCGATACCCGTGAAAAAACATTTTATTTCTAATTATAATTTACGAGGAAACTCTTCGAACATTTTGACAGTTCCTTCATTTCGGACAACGACGGCGACGTTTCGTAATTTTTATTCCATCTCATCGCATCGTCTTTTTAATAAGCTTCCATTTTCTTTGAGAATATTTAAATCTCCTGGTATGTTTACTAGTCACTTAAAACTATGGTTTTCAGAATTAGATTATTCAAACTTGGAATCTTTTGTTTCTGATACTCTGGTTTAAGAATTTGTAGTTTTTCAGCGAGTTTTATATATTATTGTTTTATATTCTTTATTTTGTTTCTTTGTACTTTGCTTTGTTTTTCTTTTTTTTTTACTTTCATAACTTTAAATTATAGTCTAATTCTAGTCTGAGGGTCACCCCACCCATAATATTGTTTTAATTAGATGTTCTAATATTAAAGTGGCATTCAAAACTATTTAAATTACATTGTAATTTTAATACAGAATGGTACATTTTTCTTTTATATTTTTGTATTTATTAATATTGCTTAATTTATTGTTATCTTATCAATTTTATAAGAGAAAATAAACTGTATGTATCTATTTATCTATCTATCTACATCACTTTTCTGAATACAGAGACACATATGGGTATCCGTCATTTAACTCGGCTAAGTTTTACATTTTCGCACTATGCTCATCAAAGTTCAACGTTGAACTTTGACTGTACCTTTGCAGCTGACAACTCCCAAGCTGCTTTCGTGGGTGGCTGACTGAGTGTCGAAGGCTTACTGTAAATGGTCTTGTGGGGTTTAATTTTTCTTTTACTTTATTTTCGCTCTCCCTATGCGGAAAACGAATCAGTTTTACTGAGCCCAGCAGGAAAAAAGTCTCAAAAGAAAAAGTCATTAAGAAAAACAAAAATAAAAAAAAAATAGCAAAAAATCGAGAAAAGCGAAAAGCCCATGTTAATTGCGACCGAAACCAGTTCAAAAGTTGACTGACCAGGCAAAGTATAAAAGTTTGCCGTGGTTGGTGAATAAGGTCCTCTGTTGGTGGTGAGCACATTTTAAAGAAATTAAGTCACGACTGAGGTAAGGTCGAGTCTTTGAACTATTAGTACAAAAGGTGCAACTTGCTTGTTCTCTTTTTTATGCACATACCAACTTTTTTGCTGTGATTCATAGGAAATCTGAAATAATTTTGGTTTTATGTTCTCATATCGAGTATTTCATCTAACGAAATTGATGAAGCGGTGTGGTAGAGGTTATGAAAAGTGATTCACGAGGCAATTAATTGGAGTGGGTTGAAACATGTAATAAGTAGGGTATCAGGGACAAGCATCATATGGATTTCATTACATTTGGCATATAAATGTCTCCTTTATAACAACAAACTCTTAAATAGAAAAATGTCATACCTACGACAAAAGCTTTTTTGTTGGCGCAAAGACGTTAATAGCCTTAAGGTTTTATTCAAATCTTTACCAACTATTCGTATTACTTTTTCACATTGTTATTGTTATTTTTCCTGTTTGTTTATTTATTTATTTGTTCACTAGATGTGCCAGCGACTTCGTCCGCAAGAATTGGCATAACTTTTTTATTTATCAACCGATTGACATGAAATAAAAACTAAATGTTAAGTGAAGCTTACCACAATATATTACTGAAAACCCCATCAAGATAGGATAAACCGTTTCTGAGATTAGCGTGCACAAACAAATCTAGATAGATATAGATAGATATAGATAAAGATATAGATATAGATTTTGAACTCTAATCAGGTTGAAGACGTATCTCCGAACAAAAAAACATGCGAAGGTCAATTGAACACGATGGTGTGGTTGAACGTGCACCGAGACGTGAAAGTGTCATCGGAACATGTACCTAATCAACATCATGTCAAAAAAGCTAAGGAGATTTGATATAATGTTATGAACTTTTGAAATGTAAGGTTGAAAGCAGCTTAAATAAATTATCTCACTTATAGTTGCCTATGATAAATGGAATATAAATGCAGCTTGTCAATATGATGTTCATAGATATTTCTTGCGCGTCATACGCTATATTGTTGTAATAGATGCTGTTTACCTATCTATTTTTTTTTGTCTGAGGAGAGTGGTGTGATGGCTGGTACTAAGGACTATTTTTAAGCCTTAGTACACTGTCTTTCATTTTAATCTTTGTTTTGCTATAAAACCGCTTAACTAAAAAAATATTTTTACACATTTATTCTTATTTTTTCATCAGAGACTGAAAAGTAAAAAAAAATCTTTAAAATATTTCACCTACAGTTTCAGCGTTCAAACTCCTCAGGAACGCGAACTAATGTAAAACAGATTTCGTCAATTGAAGCATTTTTCTTGACTGCAATCACTTAGTCGATTGTAAAGAACAGCTGAAACTTTCACCTGAAACTTTTTTCGATTCAGTGAAATTTAAAAAAAAAAAACTGATTCAAAATAAAAATACATTTACAGAAAAATATTTAAGCACTCATAATAAATTAATAATAATAAATAAATAGGGTGGCGCAACAGAGCGAGGAGCCTCTGGGCCTAGCGCATTTCTCACAACCATACCTTGTGAGGGAATGGAGTGGGAATAATAAATTAATACAAATACATTATTCCAAATAGGTTTTAACGAAACCATTCGTTTGTTTCATTTTTATTTATTCAATGGAACGAAAGTACACTTTTCGTAAATCGGCACGATTACGGTATCCGTGGTCCCGCTATTGTAAGCGTTCTACACGCTCAAATCGCATGGGAATGGGTGGAAATGATAGATAAAATCTTCAAGAATTTAATTTTGGGGCAAAAAAAATGAAAATAGCAAATAATTTCCGTATGCAACAGCTTTCCGCATGGCCCGCTTCGCGGGGCACATTATTTGAACCCTGTTTCCGCAGGGTTAGGCTGCTCATGCTAAATATGAAAATAGCAAATAATTTCCGTGTGCAACAGCTTTCCGCATGGCCCGCTTCGCGGGGCTCATTATTTAAACCCTTTTTCCGCAGGGTTTAGCTGCTCATGCCAAATATGGAAATAGCAATTGTTTTCCGTAAGCAACAGCTTTCCGCATGGAAATAATATAATATCGCGGGACCACGGATACCGTAATCTCCCCCGTAAATCCAATATATAATTGCAATCGACTACAGTTTCTGGAGAATCTCGTGAAAACAATTTGTATTCTATGCAAAGCATAAATAGTTCCAAACTAGGGTTCGATAAAAATTTTTTTCACCAGAGTCAAAAACTCTAAACTTAGTTAAAGGGTTGAAGCGAATCAGTTTCTGAACCCAAGAAACTTTTATTTGAGGTGATCATAACTCTCAAACGTAGAGGACCGTACTTCAAATCTATCTGTTTTATCTACTCTCGAAGATATTCACCCTTATTACGAATGGCGTTTTAATAAAACGCCAATAAGATGACTTACCTCTAGGTGCCACAATTGCTGTTTAAATAAAATAACTTTTGAGGGAATGGCAAGAGCAATGAGGAACAGATAGAGTTCTGAATTTATATTTTTATGAAAACAAAAAATATGGCGGCTGGAGCTCTGTCATTTCTTAGGCGTTTTAGTGAAACGCGTATCGCAATAAGGGTGAATGATGACTTTTTTCTTTTTGGCGATTTTAATCTTCCTGGACTGAACTGGATACCTTGCGAAGATAATAACTCAATCTTCGATCCAATCAATATAACGACTGAGCAGCAATCGCTTTTAATTGACTTTTATACCAAAAACGGATATAATTAAATTTGTAGTTTAAAAAATAATTTTTCAAACGTTCTTGATCTTGTGTTTACTAATTTTTGCAATAGCTTTGTTTTAGAAGAGACTTCATCTATCGTTTTAAACAAAACCAGTGTTTTCCACAAGTCATTCAAAAGTCATTCTTTTTCTATAGCGATAAGACTCGTCCGAACATTGATGAGAAGAAATTATTCTTTGATTTCAAAAACGCTGATTATCATCAAACCAACTTACATTTTAATAACATTGAATGGTTTAGTGAACCCTCTACAGTAAATGAAAAGGCTGTTAAGTTGTATGAAGTTTTAAATTCTGTTTGTGAAAATTTTGTTCCTAAAAAGATTATCACTTCTTCTAAAGCCCCTCCCTGGTATGATAAAGTGTTAATTAACTTAAAAAATCGTAAAAATAAAGCTCATCGTAAATGGACAGCCTCGGGCAATTCTCCTGACTACGAAACTTTTCAGATTTATGACGCTGAATTCAAATCGTATGACAAAATATGTTATGACCGATACATGGTTGAATCAGGATCTCTTATTAAAAAGAATCCTCGTCACTTTTATAAATTTATTAACAATAAACGTAATGTAACTAACTTCCCTTCTACGATATACTCTGGAAGTAGTGTTTGCTCGGTAACATCTGATATATGTGAACTTTTTGCTTCTTTTTTTGAATCTGTGTATTCAAATCCAATCACTTTTGACAGCAATGATTTTAATTATGCCAATATTTAAAAACGGAAACAGATGCAACATCAAAAGTTATCGAGGTATTGCAATCCTGTCAGCTATTCCCAAATTATTTGAGAAACTGGTAACTGACAAGCTGAACGTGGAGCTGATTCCAGTTTTAAGCGAGCATCAACATGGCTTTCTTAAAGGTAGATCTACAACTACCAATTTAGCAGATTATTCATTCATTCATTCTTTTAGAAATGGAAAAAGGGAACCAGGTTGATGCTATCTATACTGACTTCAGCAAAGCTTTCGACAAAGTTGATCACAATCTGCTTATTTTTAAATTAAAAAAATATGGTATTCATGACACCTTATTACTGTGGATCCATTTGTATTTGTCGCAAAGGACGCAGTGTGTCAAGTTTTGTGATGTCTTGTCACGTCAAATTAATGTAACTTCTGGTGTACCCCAAGGTAGCCATATTGGGCCACTTTTATTTCTCCTTTTTATAAATGACTTGCCCTTACTGTTTGATGGTTGTAGATTTTCGATGTATGCCGACGACCTAAAGTTGTTTCATACAGTTAAATATATTGCCGACACGCAATTATTGCAGCAATGTTTAATCAGCCCAGTTAAGTGGTGTAAAGCTAAAGGAATGATGTTAAATGTGGAGAAGTGCAATATAATTTATTTTTTAAGAAAAACATGTGCAATAAATTTTGACTACTCCATAGACGGACAAAAGTTAGTTAAAATTGACGTAGTAAAAGACTTAGGAATTTTAATTGACAAAAAACTAACTTTTAAACATCATATTGATAAAGTTCATTCTAAGAGTATGGCTATGCTTGGTTTCGTTAAGCGAAGATCCAAGGAATTTAGTGATCCCTATATCACTAAAGCTATAAATTGTTCATTGGTCCGATCACTGTTAGAGTACTGTAGTGTAATATGGTCTCCGTTGTATGCTGTTGATATAAAGAAGCTTGTCCAAAAGCTATTTTTGTTGTTAGCATTGAGAGGTCTTGGATGGAACCCCGACAGTTTTGTCTTACCTCGTTATTCACATCGACTAAATCTTATTAATATGTGCAGCCTTGTAAACCGTAGAGAGTTGTCCGAAACTTTATTTGCGTTCGATCTTTTAAATGGAAATATTAACTCACCATTTTTGTGTTCCAAAATATATGTAAATCCAAACGTTCGTATTTTACGACATACCAAATTTTTAAATGAGAGCAACTCAAAGACTAATTATGCTTCTCATGAATGTTTCAACAGATGTTCAAAAACATTTAACAAATATTTTGACTTGTTCAATGTAAATACATATAAATAGGGAAAACTTCCGGAGAAAGATTCTAAATAGAATGATGTTTGAAGACTCTTCTTGACTTTCTTTTGTGTATTTTTGTATTAAATCAAACTTTCATAAATAATTAACTACATAAACAATTTCTATAAACAATGTCCAATTTATATAGCAAATCCGTTTTATCAATCAAAAAATTGGTTTTATATAATACTTAGTACAACAAATGTATTTTAATTTATTTTTTTTTTTATGTATTGCAATCTTTGTTAAATCTCTTTTATACTTTTTTTATACTTAATGTTGTCTCACTTTGGCAAAATAAACTAAACTAAACTAAACAAATGTACGGAGTACTTGAGCCAAATCAATATGGTTTGAGATGAGGACTAATTTTTTACAGTGTATGAATTTCCCAATCACATGACAAATTTTCCGGCTTGGCGTTTGAATTTTCAATTTTGAAAAAAAACACACACACACAAAGACTTTTAAATACACACTGACAGCTGAACACTTTGAATGAATGAATGAAAACGAATGTCAAGTATAAAAACTAGAATTATTGAAGAAAGAAAAAGTTTAAAAATTAGGTTAACGCTTATTTGTTTGTTATTTATTGCTGCTATGCACTTTATTTGTCAAACTCTAAAGTGGTAAAAAAGTTTCAGTGTTATCTTAAGTTATTCCACTATAAGGTGTAAAATGGGTGTGTATATGTAAGTTTCTGTGTGATGTACCGGAACGTAAGATTGTGTTGTTAAAGTGCGATTAGTTTGTTTACGCATTTCTCTACCGCAAAGTTGCATTATGATTTATGATAATCAAATATTTATTTTCATTAAACTAGGCCCTGTTTACTTGATATTAATTTTTTCTTTTGTATTTCATTTGATTGACAAAATATAAAAACACTAAGACTATGGTAAAAATTAGAAAAAAAATGTCTTCTTCTATTTCGTTATAATGTAGAGAATAGAAATATAGATGGTATGAAGCTGTAGAAAGTGTTTCCATGCGTAAACGTGAACAAAGTTCTGCTTTACATGTTAAAGCGCTATTTTTATTACTTGCTGAAAACGATAATAAATAACACCGTTTAGCATAGTTAAGCAGAACCGGCTTTCAACTCCTGAAAGCACTGGGAACATTTAGAAATGGGACTGCTATGACCATTTTAAAGCACTTTTTGTAAGAATAGACAAAGAACGTGTAATACAACTTACGACATCATGTAAATCGTAACTGAATAATGTCCAAGCTAGTCAGCAGAATTTATGAAGGATAAATCCCAGATCTAGCTAGTCATACAAGGCTCATCACAATTATTAATATCAAGAAAGCTCCTGTCAGCTTTGAGCTTAGTATAAAATGGGCGCTCAGACGAAGGTATGTTTATCCTGCTCTTCCTCTTCCTCTGCCTCTTCCTCTTCCTCTTCCTCTTCCTCTTCCTCTTCCTCTTCCTCTTCCTCTTCCTCTTCCTCTTCCTCTTCCTCTTCCTCTTCCTCTTCCTCTTCCTCTTCCTCTTCCTCTTCCTCTTCCTCTTCCTCTTCCTCTTCCTCTTCCTCTTCCTCTTCCTCTTCCTCTTCCTCTTCCTCTTCCTCTTCCTCTTCCTCTTCCTCTTCCTCTTCCTCTTCCTCTTCCTCTTCCTCTTCCTCTTCCTCTTCCTCTTCCTCTTCCTCTTCCTCTTCCTCTTCCTCTTCCTCTTCCTCTTCCTCTTCCTCTTCCTCTTCCTCTTCCTCTTCCTCTTCCTCTTCCTCTTCCTCAATCTTTTTCTACCTCTTTCTTTTTCTCTCTCTCTCTCTCACCATAGAGAAAAGAGAACTTATTTTGAGTACGTTTTGGACCATGGCCATGGCGAACTTAACTTTAGCTTGAAAATGAGCTTGCGGCAGTCTCTTGATATTGCCAGAATTTGTGCGAGTTATAAACTATTATTAGGTTTGTCATTTAAATTAAAAGTCAAAATAACTTAATTTTTAATCACAGCACTTGCTGTAAGAAAGCCTTAAAATCCGCACCCGAATAAAAATAATTTATTATAAAATAAAATTATTATACCTTCGCATTTCAATAATAATATTAAATACATTTCAAAACTCGCGCGACCTCTGGCAATACCAGAAAATGTTCAAATCAAACGACTACTATGAGCTCGCGGAAGCCCAGTTTGGTTCACCATCTCAAAGACCGCGATGAAGGATATCCTAATTTTCGAAAGGAAGATTCTGAGACTCTGCACCGGCCTCACTTTCAACCACCAGCGTCAGTAACCAGCATCTGTACGAGACAGCCAAGATGACGCCCTTGGACCAATACGTCTTATCGACAGCAACCACCCTAATCCCCTGGTGAGAAGGATACTTCCGTGCCTGATGCCACCCCTCACAACCTCCCCATAAAGAGGGACAACAGCGAGAACCGGGACAGAACATCCCGAGATAACTCAAGTAAGCCGACTTATAATCAAGAATTCTCTTTCTTTTCAGCTATATAATATGTATTAAGTTATTATTTTCATTCTAGACAATGTATTTGGTTAGGCCCCCTATGTGCCAACATTCCTACATTATTATCATTTCCTTAATTTTTAAATTACCTAGTATTAGTATCAATTGTATATAGATATGTAGTTCAATAAACATAAAAAGTTAAAAAACTATGAGCTCGTTTTAGATTGACCAATTAGAATCCTTTTTTATCAGAAATGACTGTAACCGGTAACACAACTCAATTTCTAGATCGTGAACAAATGTTCTTAGCTTCAAACTCTATTCTTTTTTAATATATTATTTTTTATTTTTTTTGCACCTAGGCAAATTATTAGGTAAATATCCGTTTGGTGTTCATCTTGGGGGATAAAAACTCATTAAATTATTCCCACCCAAGGAAATAAGGAAATCTTAGTACATATTTAGTTTTGTCCTTTTTCATGCAAATGTGCTTGAAAAATTCATACCGAAAAGCTTTAACCTAGTTAAAGGTCAACTGTTTATACTCAAAGAGTTGATGGGCGCTTTTCGTAGAGATGCCACTCTTGTGCCTTAGGTCTGAAGAGTGAATGGTGCCCCTTTGCATATATTCTCTTATATTGTATGGTTCACTACATACAAAATTAAATACTTATGTTAACTTTCGAATCGTTCGAGTTTCAAAATGCACTTCTTTCGAATTCGACTAATGTCAAAATAAGCATGATTGTTTTCTTGTTTTTTTACAAAGGGAAGTCTTTTATAAGTTCATCGAAATCTATTTCATGAACCAACTCACTCTCAATACAAAGCAGAGGTAGTGTATTAACTCAATCCTGCGTTATCATTGTTTGACAAGGAATTTTTAAGAGTTTTAATTGACTAAATAATCTTTCTATAGTCAGAACGTATTTAGGAAAATAAGTTGAGTTAAATCAATTATTAGATTTAAATGAAATTCAGTGTAACCGTAAATAGAGAATCTTCGACAAATGCAAGTCCTTTCAAATATAGATAGGTATAAAAGAACTAAATAAAATCATTAAATAGGGTGTAACAGAGGAAGCCCTTGAGCCAATTTTATTAGTACTAATTCAACACCGACTGACTCTGACTTCTACTATTACAGAGTTTGACTCTTAGAATAATTTGCACTCAGTGCGTGTGAGTTCTATGGCGGTGAATGAAAAATATCGTGCGACATCAGTATATTCAGTGGCTGCATCGAGTTGTTGTTGCTAATGATGAAGTGTTTTGTTGCTTAACTGGTACCTGATGTAGGACAAAGATTTATAACTTCGGTACAAAACGTTATCGTTTCAAAGTTTTTTTTTTAATTTCAATCACCCACATCATCAAATATGATGGCAGCCCTTTCCAAGAAAAGCTTTATGATAACAAAAATGTGTGTTAACAAAAACAATATGGATAAATACATACGGCAGTTGGTAGTCATCTAAGACTGCACATGCATAAGGATAAAAATGCAAAACATAGTATCCTACCTATACTTTTTCCCTCTAAGAAATAAGTATATGTGTGCTCTTCAAAACGCAAAAGCACGCCGATATACCTAGGTACTTCCAACTTCCCTGACACCTTTCCTTTCCCTGATGTACATATGTTCAGTTATCATTTGTTGCGGGATTGCGAATTGACAAATTGAGATAGTAAATCCCAATTGAAGCTCTCCAACCTATGTAATAAATTAGTAACAAGCCAGCAGAACTCCCCATGTACCTAAGTAGGTATAAATAACTTTTTTGATTTTATTTGTTTGCCTTTGAAACTAAGTACCTAGGTACCTACTACATAAATAGATACATACATTATTGCAATCCAGCTCTAATATACCTACTCTTTTCGGCGCGTCGACTTCTCGCCATGACTTTTTTGAAATAAAAAATAAAAAAGTGCAAACTTCTAGGAGCGGACACGAGAGACTGACTAACTGTCTGACTATTACCTATTACGACAAATAGACATCGACGTGGGGCGGGTGTGTGCTGTCTGCTGTGTGCACATGCATACAAAAGTACCTGCAACGAAACAATATGTGTGCAAGAGGAAAATAGCTTGACGGCAATGACAATGTATTTTACGCTTAGTAGGTCAACAAAATTCCGGCCAATGGCCTTTCCCTTTCAGTGTGTCTGTAAGAACTGCCTGTGAATACTAATGTAGATTGGGCTGATGTGTGTCTGTGAACTTTTCATTTCTTTTGAGACTTGTGTAAGTAGTGGAGAATTCATTTGATCGTGTTGGTAATAACAAAGCCGCGTGTGTGTGTAATGTTGAGAGAGCAAATAGAAAACATGTTTACAAAATGAGCTTTTAAAAGAGAGAGAGAGAAAATGAGCTTCCATGTTACAGCTTACAGGTTACAGCTACTAACAATTTTAGACAAAAAATCTGAAGTCATGGCTTTTATGCCTTGTTCTTGTATCTTGTATCTTGTATTTGCTTCTGCATCTTCGCATTCGGAAGGGGTTTGAAATCGAAGAACAATGTTTATAAATATCAATACAAGCTGCACACTGCACTTTGGCTTAAGCATTTGGGTTTGTGTTAGCAACGACACGGTTGCAATTTTTTGATACTAAGCCATACCTTTAACAGAAAAGACAGCCATATTTGGTTTTTCATTTCTTAAACCAGAATTTTTTTCTCTTTCACGAACGAAATTGTTTTGTAATAAATTTTGGACCAAGTTTGAAAATTTCGAAATTCAAAGATGTATCGTGTCCGAAAATAATAATGTAATGCAGGCATTAAGGACATTCAGGCTCGGAAAAATTATGTGAAGGCGAGACTCTTAAATGGGTGGGTATAGCCTTTCCCTAACAAACAAAAATTTAAAACGGTATTTGTTTCAATGACTTTGAAAAATGAATGTGTTTTAACATTTTTACTAGTCATTTATAGGTACTTACTATAATGTTAATAAAGTTTTGCAATCGTGTGGAAAACAATTTGAGATGACAATCAAACATGACTTGCAGCAATTCTGTCTGACTTTCTTTATGTCTGTCTGTCCGTATATGGATCTACAACCTGAACCGCTACACCGATTTTCTTCAAAATTGATCAAATTGCAGTTTGCGTGGGGCAGTTTACAGAAGGGTTTTTGGAATTAGTCTCGAAATAACGGTACCTGCCATACAACCAATATGATATTACTTATTTTTCTCGAAAACGAATGGCTGTTAATGGCTGACAAGATTTTGAAGAATTTCAGTTTTTAAAAGTCTTGTAGGTCAATCACGAAAAATTGCTTATCAAAATTTGAAAACTTTAAATTGTTATCAATTTAAATTTTTTTTTTAAATTTTTTTGAATATATTAGAAAACGATATCTCTTATTTTTCAAATATGTACTTCTTCTGACCAGATCTTAAGACATGCATGATTGATTTTTAGAAAATTCAACTCAATTTCTAGATCGTGAACAAAACTAATTTTATATTATATTTATAACAAAGAAACATTATGGTGAAATAATGTAATAAGAAAAGAACGACTCCAAAGTATGGTCAAAGTCTCAAATAAAAGAGATGAAAAGCCCGTTTTAATAAATAAGCGAAAAAAAGTTCGCCCATTTCCAAGCTGTCAAAGCCACTGCCTAAGCTGTTCCATCTGTCCTACTCTACAGGTCTCTTCCCGATGGATGGAAAACAGCAGTTATCCAGCCAGTCTCTAAAAAAAGGGGAATCTTCCTCACCCTAAAACTACCGACCAATTGCACTAACTTCCCTTCTTTCGTAGCCATATGTCCACTGGTGATTTGATGGTATATCTCACCAAACAGCGGCACAAGCCATTACATCGATTTGGAGAAAGTAAGACTATTGCGCTTGATATTTCAAAAGCATTCGATAATTTTACATCAACCTCTTTTATCAAATATGCGTGCTTTCGGTGAATTCTCCAAAGTCATCCTGCATAGTCGTACGAGCTTTGCAGGGATGCCGAAACATCTGTACAGCTCGTCTCTGTGACCTTTGATGTCGAAAAAGGCTTTAGGCAAGGCGACAAACTGTCATGCGATTTCTTCAACATCATACTTGAACAGATTGTAAGAAACTCAAACGTCAACACCAGAGGAACAATCTTTCAAAAGTCTGTACAATTACTCGCATATGCAGACGATATTGACGTAATGGGAAGAAAAAAGCGTGATGTCATAGGTGCTTTTGCGAGTATTGAAACAGAAGCGGCAAAAATGGGTTTGATGGTTAATGAGGGCAAAACGAAGTATATGCTGTCATCAAACAAGGACACAGAACATCGACGAATTGGACAAAACGTCACAATAGACAGACATAACTTCGAGGTAGTACAGGACTTCGTCTACCTAGGATCCGCTGTAGACACGGACAACAACATCAGTGCGGAGATCAAACGGAGAATAACTCTTGCCAACCGTTGCTTCTTTGGGTAAAGAAGGCAATTGAGAAACAAAACCCTCTCTAGAAAAACCAAGGTGACCTTGTATAAGACCTTAATCATCCCAGTCCTGCTGTACGGCGCGGAAGCATGGACCTTATCGAAAGCGGATGAGGAAACTCTTGGTCGTTTCGAAAGAAAAATTCTCCGAATGATCTTTGGTCCCGTATGCGAAGACAATGTGTGGAGAAGAAGATACAACAACGAGCTGTATGAGCTGTACCGCGACATGGGCATAGCCAGAAGAGTACGCATCGCGAGGCTACGATGGTTGGGCCATGTAGAGCGGATGGACCCAAACGCTCCGGCTCGACGGGTGTTCGAAAGCACATTGCAGGAAAATCGCGGAAGAGGAAGACCTCGTCTTAGGTGGCACAATCAAGTAGATGAAGACCTCAACCGACTTGGAGTGCGAAACTGGAGAGAGCTCGCCCGAGATCGAAATCGTTATAGGAGGATGTTGGTTGAGGCCCAGGTTCACCCCGAACTGTAATGCCCACCTAAGTAAGTAAGTAAGTAAGCGTGCTTTCGGTTTTGATGAGTTTTTGTCTTTTCTGCATTAGAAGCTACATTTCTAACCTTTCATTAAAAGTCGTGTTGGACAGCTATAAGTCTGAAACCCACAAAATAAATGCTGGTGTGCCTCAGGGCTCCGTTTTGTCTCCAACCCTTTTTCTCATTTTCATACTTAATCTTCTATCTGAAACTGCTAATCCATTAAATTGTTTTGCCGACCGACGACAGTACCCTCAGCTTTTCATATTCGTTCTTAGGTTCACATCCCTCCTCTTCGGACGTGGACCTTGACAGCATTGTCCAATGGGGAATAAAAAACCACGTAGAATTTAATGCTTCAAAAACTCAATGCTGTCTTTGTCGTTGAAGCGAAACTTTCTTTTCTTGCCACTATCCATTAGTGGCTCTTGCATCCTCGAAACAGAACAGCTTTCAATCCTTGGTATGTGCATTACAAACCACCTCTTGAGGAGTAACCATATACCTGACATCGCCAAAAATGCTGCAAAGTGCTTATAGGGTTTTCCTCGACGATGCAAGAATTTTTTTTTTCACTGGCAGTCATCTACAAAACGTACATTCGTCCTAAGATGGAGTATAACTCCCATATTTGGGCAGGTGCTCCTTCAGCTCACTTGAAGCTTTTGGACAGTGTTCAGAAAATAGCCTTTAAAATGATTTGAGATATAGGAACACCATTGAAAATTTTACGACACTCGAACATATTCGTAATGTTTCTTGTCTGTCCTTATTTTATCTTATTTTTTACAAGCAAAATTTGTTGATTTAGACAATATACTATATGATTTTTGGAAAAATATGGGGGATATCGGTTTTAGATGACTCACCAATCGCGTCTTTAAGCTTAAAGAGGGTGATAATCTGCCTAAGAAATTGAGGGGAAGTTGCATTCTACCAATGTATTAAGGGAAGGGATAGCTGCCGTTCAATCTAGCTGATGTCTTACACTTTGAAGATTGTTGAGCAAATATTGGGTAGCGGATTGCGGAACATTCCATACACAGGGCTATCATATTACTAATCCGGGTTTTGTTTTGGGCAAGCCACCAACTGATGCAATCCAAAGCATATGGATCTTAATCGAAAAACATCGTCATTACTTAGAAAATTTGCATTAAGTGCTGGTTGACTTCGAAAAAAACATTCCACGAGCTCTAATATGGGTGGCTCTCAGACAACGAGGAGATCCAGAAGCCTGTGTGCGGATGATTGAGGATATGCATGAAGAACCGATTGCGAAAGTAAGATGCGCAGCTGGAGTCACAGAAGCATATCATGTCACAGTGGGTGTACATCAAAAAAGCATATTCAGACCTCTGCTCTTATGAGTGCGCTTGACTACCTGCTACCTGCTGGAAGAGTACAAAACACAAAATTTCATAAACTTTTCTTTGCTGACGATAGAGCTATCATAAATGAGGATCCTAAATCCCTGCAAAAAGCACCATAGTCTTATGTGTAAGAGTTTAAAAGAGTAACAAGTGCTGTATTAGTCCAAAAAAGATTGAAAAACCAACATGCGTTTCAGATGTGTGGCATGATGACATCAATCATCGAGTTAGTGTAGGGGTAATGTAGTGTATGGGATGGTCGGATAACAAGTGTGAAACAATCAAGTAGGAAAGCTGTGATCAATCCGCGATCACAAGGTTTTTATCACCGAAAAAGGAAAAATTAGAAGAGGAACATTGTACTTGGGTGAAGCCTTACTGGCGAATAAAGCCTAAGTAGATACATATTAAGATTGCGACAAGCAAATTCTGATTCATATTAAATTCACTATCAAAAATGTTATTAAATAAGCTGTCAGTTGCACTCAGAAGATATTAAAAACTACCCAGGTACGTATACCTACCACCAAGTCTTCACCGATATTCATGAAACAATAACCTAGTTTCATATTTCTCTGAATGAATAGAGAACTGAACGCAAGTAACCTCAGATGTTGTGCCTCTAGAAATTTGCACTGCTCTACAATATCTTTTCTCCTCATAATCTGTCTACAATTTTCAGGACACAAACACAAAACTCAAAACAAGCAAACAGAAGAAAAAAAATAAAGAGAATAATATAAAAGCTGACACCCGCTATAACTGTTCACATTATGCAGCAGCATGGCTAGCAGAAACAAAAGGCAAAAAGCAAATTAAAAAAGGGTATACCTACATACGTTTATATGTCTTTATATACTTTTTTGTATTATGAAGACAACGAAGGTGAGAAAAAGGAAAAAATGTATACAAAATACATATCAGGAAGTGGTTGTGAATTAACCCAATTCCAATGGCAAAACAAAACGAACCAACAAATTTGGAGCAACATCCTTAAGCTAAGAGCAGTGACACTATCGTGTTGAATATCCTTTCATGATACCACTCAAAAAAAAATTGTACTTATGTGTACATTGTACATATTGCGATGTTCTGCTTTGGTTTATTTGCATGACAACATACATAAGTGGCTTGGTGTCACTTGACAGTCAGTGCTTGGTCCTTACTAAATAGGACTATAAATTGAGCTTATGGTTCATGGAACTTATTTACTGCAACAAGCAATCTTTAGACAGACGACAAAGCAATAACAACAATATTCATGATGAAAGTTACCTTCGGATACGTTAGTGGAAGTGCATCAATTTTAAATGATGGTTAATATGGTCACGACGGCGACGACTTTTGCAACTAAGTAACCGTGTTGCATCAATATTACATTAAACCTACTCCGACTCAGGAAGTGAAAAAGACCATTGGCTTATTCAGGTCATGGAACTGTTTGCAACTAAAACAATGAACACATTCTTTCATCAGGTATGGAGTGTTTCCAAATTCAGATACACTACCCAGCAGAGCATTTTTATAAATCAAAATCAAAAAAGCAAAAAAATTGGTGGAGCAAGTTCTAAGTCCACTACTGCTTGGTGCACTGCACACAGTAAGCAAATGAATAATATTTTCTCTTTTAATATATTTTTATTTAATTTAACATTTGCGTGCTAACACTTTTCGCGTAATCTGGTGCCACGATCCTTGACAAATTGAAGTACCGGGTTGTATAAAAACAAGCGTTGCTAGTTTAAAGTGTTCCCCTAATTTTGGAATTTGTCAGTTAGTTTAAAATCAATTTAAAAAAGAGTACGCTTTTCAATGTTTTAGGTATGTCACAATGGAGAATTTAGAGAGCTTATAAATAAATAAATAGGGTGGCACTACAGACCGAGGAGCCCCTGGGCCTAGCGCATTTCTCACAACCATGCCTTTGTGAGGGCATGGATGGGACCTACAATTTTCTGCCGTTTCCGAACGGCTAATTGAGAAAGCGCTTTTCATGGCAATGAATTTACTAATGGAGGACTTGCCAATTCCTCGCGAAAGGCGATACCCGTGGAAAAACATCTACCTTGCCTCTGGTGGGATTCGAACCTCGAACCTTTGGGTTAGCAGGTGGACATGCTAACCATCACGCCACGGGCGCTTTAGAGAGCTTAACACAAAAAAAGTGCGTGGAGTCCCTCCGCACGGAAGAAGTGAAACTTCACTTCAAAAACTAGGTATTAAATATTTTGTATTATTTCATTTGAGGAGAAAAGAAAACACAAAAACACAACACTGCTTTCAATGAAGCAATCGAAATTAATTTTGCAAGCACAGACACGATTTTCACACACACGGCACAAATTGAAAAACTATTTAGAAGAATTTGATGAGATCTTGAGATTTTTCTTAAGAAATGAATTACAAATATATTAAACGCATTAAAAAGAACAAAGAACTAGTTTCAATTTGATTTTCTCCGAAAATATTGCAAACTTCCACCGAAGAACACATTTCACTACAATTGAATCGACTGGCGGAATGATGAATTGCGAGCAGTTCCGAAAAGTATGCAATTGATTATTCGCGTTAAACGGGTAACGCAACTATGTTTGGAAGTCGCATAAGAAGTTTCACTTCAAAAAAACGACTGAATCGATTTCCATGTTTTCTGTTTTGAAAATAATATTCAAGGTATGTAGATCACGGTAGAGCCCGAACTACGCAAGGCGAATCAGCTTATAATTAAATAATATCTCAATTTAAACTTGATATACCCATTAATTCAAAGAAGACGCTATTATGAATTATAAATATGTACATATATTGAAAAAGTAGAAAAAGTTTGCGATATTGTTTTTCAAAATAAATCACAAAAAAAAAAAAACAATACGTAAGATAATCACTGTTTAAAGAAATAACAAATGCTAAGAGTTCTAAATTAAATTCTGAAAAATAGACCACAATGCATATTTTTCTTCGTTCCAACAAGCATCTTTCATCTATCATATCTATTATCTATTGTTTTTTATATCATATGTCACCTATCAAACATCTTCTGCACCTGTCATTTGATCTCTGTCAACTGTCATCTGTCATCTTTCCTCTGTCATCTACCATTCGTCATCTGTCAGCTATCATCCATCATCTGTCATCTAATATCTGTCATCTGTCATCTAACATATGTCATCTGTCATCTGTCATCTATCACATGCCATCTGTCTTCGGTCATCTTCCAATCTTTCTTTTGCGTTAGCCCAACGTTTCTATATTAAAGAATTCTCAGTTGACATACATATTTATTGCTGTTGTTTAGCAGCAGACAGTATATATTTATGTATGTATGTATTTATTTTTTTCCAGAAATCGAATTCCATTTTAGTTACTTTTTGTTTGAGAATACAATATTATTATAAAGATGCTACATGTCAAGGGTATTTTGCAAATACTTAAGCAATTTTAATCACTACACCATGAATATTTGGAAAATGTCCTGATAAAGTACATTATGTAGGTATAAGTTATAACATCACAATCTCAAATACCTTCCACAGCCATGCAATCAAATTAAATTTAGAACATCATATGTGCACCTACTACGGGGGAAAAATAAATAAACAAACGAAATCCCAGAAGTAATCCAAAGTTCAATGCCCATCTGTATCTGTGTAAAACAATCTGTAAGGCCTGCACTTTTAATGATTCGCCCCAAACCCCCATTCACCCACAAGAAGTACATTTTCCGTCGACGAAAAACAAAAAGTAGAGTAAAAAAATTAAATTAAATAACAACACAAATCCCAGTGCATAAAAATAGTAATTAAAATGTAAAAGTGCACATTTTCTGTGCTAAAAAAATTGCAACATCAAGTATGATGATGGCACAGTGCAGAAAGCAAGACATGAGTATGCACAACCCAACCTCACCCTTTAAGAGCTCTCAGTTGAAGGAAAAAGGTTATTGTTCGGAAAATAGGTAAAGGAAAGCTTTTATCTCGCTAATAGCTTGCTTTCCATTGGTGTGTTTTCCATATCCAACCTCCTGGCTTTGCACGACTACATACATCACCCCAAACTACTGCATTCGCATCAAGTGCGAAAATTGTTTTCAAGAAAAAATTACCAAAAACAACATAAAACGTAAAAAAATAATATAAATGCTAAGACCCGGAGGGTGGGTGCAAGGGAACGAAAATCAAAGAAATTCTCTTTTGATCTCTGCATACACGGCATATCGCACACTAATTCTGTCTCTAGGTTATATTTTTCAGTAGAAAGTCGTCACACCGTACTATACACCCAACCGACCCATCAACTCACAGTTCAGCCCTGCGACAGGCCTTGTATTGCACAGCAATGGAACTGCATCGTTTCCTGCTCCTGACCTACCCCTCGGTACACTATACGCTGAACTACACACACACAATTGGGTGATGTGCATACATGTAGGAGAAAAGTTGGAGAGATAGATGGGCTTTCTTCTCGTTTCGTTGTCGTTGCCGTCGTCATCGTCGTTGTTGATCGTTGTCGACACAGAAACTATTTTCATGTTGAGAGAGTGTGTAACCAATTCAAAAATGCATCGCGCAATAGTTTTGCGTTAGTTTCCGCCAAGAGTACTCCGCCTTCTCCCCACAATGATATGAATGGGCTCAGAGTCGAGGTGCGGGTTCTGCTAGTGGCGGAATAGTGGGGGGTGAGGGTGATTCTTGGTTGTTGTCCCAATTAAGGGTCATTGCTACTCTAGTTCTCTTCATTATATGCATTTTTTATTTCTGACTCGCATAATTGCTCCAACGCTGCAAAAATGTTGTATGTTTCCTAAGCCAAGGATATTCGGGTGCAGGAGGTATGCATGGTTTGTCCGTAGAATAGCTACGTTGTGTGGAGGTTTTATGAAAGAGTCCCCCAACCCTAGACCCCACCCAAAGCACTTCTCGTTAAAAGTTGGTGTATGCTAATGTTAATCCCATAGACCGAGGAAAGAGAGCTTCAGTCATTGTTTTTCAATCCCCTAGGAAGTGGTTTAGTTTCACATGGACTGATTTTCTTTGCGCAGGTTGGGACTTTTTTAGTGTGCTGTGAGAAACTACGTATTCCTCGGGCTGGTGTCTTTGTGCGATCTTCGACCCTTCCCATTGATGGCATAGAAAGTATATCCACACGAGAATCTGTCTCTGCTTGACATAAAGGGGTTAAAAATAATAGTAGTTCCTTGAGTACCTATACCACCAGGAAGTTTGCTGCACCTGGTGTCCACCTGATTTAGTAAAGGCGAAATGGCGATACTGTTTGATTCATGTTCTGCATATAAGTATTATTGTAGAGTTTTATTCACATAAGATTGTGTCCTTTAAGGAGCAAGAGTAGCCCAATCCGATGATGAAGTACACATTCAACGCTGTGCTCATACACATAAAATAAATATAAGGGAGAAAGTAAAGCAGCAATACGAAATGCTGTCATTAAGATAAGTTGGCAAGATAATGAGAAATCTAAAACAATTTTTAAAAGACTCACCTTGTAAACTGGTAGAGTTGATCAGTTATATTCATTGAAATTGTAAAATCCGAATTGGATAGTTTTGCTCTGAAAGTAAGAGAAAAAGAGGAACACTTTTAAAGATATTTCCGAATTTTTGAGGAGCACAAACATGACAGCACGTATAGCTCTGCATATTTAAATAATAAATTTTAAGTACGTAATTATGAAAACTCATTTCCCTAACATTACTGTAGAGACTTTACTAAATTCATCTTACAGCTGATGGGGGAACAGCCATGGCAAAAACTTTATATTTCAAAAAATGGGAAAAAATTAAAAATTGTATGCAATTATTTATTGTTGCTTATACCTACATGCTTACAAAGTATAATTAAAGTTCTCCTCAAATAATAGATACAAAAAAGCTCGTCACAAAGTAGATTACAGAAACTGCAGGAATGAAGCAAAGAAGAAGTCCGCCCAACTCCAAGCCAAAAGCACGGACAGCTGGAGGAAATTTCTGCAAATGAATGAATGGTGCCGTGGCGTAACGGTTAGCATGTCTGCTGTCTGTCCTGTTACGTTGGAGTACTAGGGTCGAATCCCAAAGCATGATATTGTTTTTTGATGGGTATCAACTTCCATCAAGGCCGTAGCCAGGGGGAAACACAGGGGTTTAAACGGTGCGGGGACATAAGGCCACGGGAAATAACCCCACTGATGGTTTTACTTCCCTCTTTGTGGGAAATAAGCACACTTTCATGAAGTGGACTTAATTCCCATGCAAGGTGGGAAATAAGTCCCAAAATATCTGTGTGGTTTTATTTCCCATCAAGTTTGAAGAAATTTTAACCCATGAACAAAAAAACTAACATTTAATAACATAATAATAATTAAATTGCAAGAAAAAATAGATAAATGATACCAAATTTAATCAACAAAATTATAAACATTTCGGATCAAAGGTATAAATATGAACACAAACATTTCCATTATTAAATGACAAAAACTATTGGAAACTTAAATAATTCAAAACAACGAAAATATAAACCATGAAACCATGTCTAAGAGTTCTACGAATTGTTTTTATATTAAAAAAAAGTTCTTCAAGAGCTTTAATTAAAATTGTGAAAAATAGAAACAAATAAAAAATTGATAATTAGTTTTTTAGTAGTTTATAAAACTATAGTGTGAAATTCGCGTGACGGAATTTGGATTTTCTTTGCGTGCGACATTGTATTTTGTACCGAAGATAAAGCAAAAAGCGAAGCGGAAAAAAATTTTGGTCAGGGGAATATGGATTTGTGATGTGAAAATTGAAAATTCGCGCATATTCCCCTGACCAAAATTTTTTTCCGCTTCGCTTTTTGCTTTATCTCCGGTACAAAATACAATGTCGCACGCAAAGAAAATCCAAAGTCCGTCACGCGAATTTCACACATACCGTTTTGCTTCACTAGCGGGGCAAAAGGGACCCTTGAATGGGGCAGAACGAACCACTGATTTCTTTTAACAATGATATCAAAACCAAACTTTATTATAAATACTTATATTTTATTCCTATCATTGTTTTAGAACTAAAATTCCAATTTCATCAACGACTAGTGCGAGCGAAACTTATCAACGAAGTTTGCACATCGGCCGATCCCATCCACTTGGGCTGTAGATTTGCAAACAGGACGAGGAAGAGGAACGAACAGAATTTTCCAACCCCTTTTTTCATACTTCTTTATATCGTAATGTTATCTCAATTATTTTTTTGCACCAATCCATAAAGTGCATGGTAGTATGTAGGTACATATAGTATAGTACCACAATACCAATTCAAATATTTGTATTTGATCGATTTTCGGCTAAAATGGGCGGCATTAGAATTGTAGGTGCTTGAAATGCGAAAAGCTGCCCGAATGCGTTGCACTACCGCAATTGTTTATTATATTACCATTTAAAGTCAAAATAGCCGTTCAAAGAAAAAAAATGCTCAGAAGATTCATTCCCCACAGTTCATGCTCAAAAAAAGCTTCGCAGCAGGGTACATATGCTGTGGTCGAAAGAAAGCAAGCCTGTTGAGTGGAGCTTGTGAACATGTAAACGTCTGAAACCTTACGTCAAAACTTCATAGGCTCTAATGTCTAATCAATGTGGTCTTAGACCAGACAAGACCAAAATTGACATAATTTTCACATTACAGCAGATCATCGAAAAAATCCCGGAAATAGGTACACATTTTTTTTTATCGACCTCGAATCCGCGTATGACGCAGTTTTAAAATCACTCTCATACCGAAAGTTGGTAAGTAAGACTATTCACTCGCCAAGAGCTTTAAATCCAACAGTCTTACCTCCTTCCTGCTTAAAACCCTGAAAAGAGTGGATAAGAATTTCGTTAGAAAAACCTCACTCCAAATACCCTCTCTGTCTCATACTTACCAACGACGAAAATCTTCTGAGACTCTGGCACGATTCGCACTGGAGATTTGAGGAACTCGGAGACAGCATATCTTTTGGTTCACGTCTAATGAATATGCAGTCCGACACGATGATCCCAGAGCTCAAACTGCGCCAAACTTTCTTTCGGTTCAGGACTGGTTCACTCTGATTCTGAGGTGCCTTGGTGGAGAGCGGTGCCATACGACTGCACGCCTCATTAGGCATATACGCAATATACGCTTCTGTATTCCAAGCGGAAGCGTATGCTATCCAAATGGCTTTAAGCTACAGTAAGAACAGTGGCTGGGTGGAAAGAAGTATATGTGTCTGCAGCGACAGCCAAGTTGTGCTTAAGGCCCTTTTCAACCCTCTTTCTACTTCGAAAACGATCCCGGAATGCAACAGTTCTCTGAATGTGATTGTAAGAATAAATTCTTCGAGTCTAGTTTGGGTTTCAGGCCTTCACGGCATAACTGGAAATGAGATCGTCGATGAACTTGCGAGGCAAGGTTCTCAGACAACTTTTTCAGGACTTGAACCGTTGCGTCGCTTGGGCTTAAATCAAAAGTTATTTACAATTTTCCACCGGTTCTAAACGGCTAATCGAGAAAGCGCTTTCCATGGCATGCTAACCATCACGCAACGGGTACCAAAAAGCAACAATTTTATAAGAAAAATAAACAAAAAATAACGAAAAATAAACAAGATTAAACATCACAAAGTATTTGCCAAAAATTCACACTTTCAAATTCATTCAGTCACAATTTGAGTATTGAGTGAAAAATTGTGACTTGACTAGACTATTTTGACTTCGTTATGTATCAAAGATGTCGGGTAGTAAATTTAAACTCATGAGAACCAAGGCAAAGTTTTCTTTTCCTCTTCTTCAAACATTTTTTTTCGATTTCTGAAAAAATTCATAACTATCCATGTACCAGTCCTCTGTCGGAAGTGTAATGTCAATACACTTTTTAGAATCGGTTGTTGTTTTCTAGTTTGAACAAAACTTTTACCAACACAGCTGTCCGCCCCAAATAGTCAAAGTCATTTGTTGGTTCAACTTTAAGCCCTTACCACCAAAATTTGTTTTAAGGAATTTTTATATTTATTTTATTATACGAGTTTGGAAGTTGTGATAGACAACAAGCACTTTTGTTCTCCCTCTACTGATTGATTCCATTCATAAAATAGCGGTTCATGTATCCGAAATTTATATCTCTCCAGTGACACCACCTTCACTTTATGAACAAAAACGTTCAAGGAATCAGTGAAGGATTCAGACCCTGAAAAATTCAAATTTGTTGTACATACAAATCGGATATTCTTGACAAATAAAAAAAATCGAAAAAAATGATCTAATAGATGTAAATGTTTAATAAATCATACAACATTTACGCTAGAACCTTATGATATTCTAGAGGTACATGCTTTCAGATCTTAAATTTCAAACCGTTAAAATATTTTATTTTGAATTTAAACACAAACCCTTGCAAAAAGGCGCGTAACACATTACTCCATCTGGAAGTCAAAACGAAAAACACGAATAGGAATCCCTTCATCGTTCAACTCTGTATGTCTCTTTTTAACGCCCTATTTATCACAACACCTAACATCGCATTTTAAGAGTGCGCATTCACATAATCAAAGCCCAAAAAAATTTAAAACGATTGCTTAAAATCTGTGCAAGTGCAAGCGAAACAAAGTCTTTTCATGTTTTCATTGCATAAAATACGACGAAAGCCAAGAGCGAAACAGAGAAAAGCGATTGCATGCAATGCGGAAGTCAATTCGCTTTCTATACAAAACGATATACGAAATACGAGGCAAACTAAAAAAGAGAATGCACTCTCTTCGGAGACCGTTGACTTTTTATCAATCGGTCAGGTTGGTGTCATTGACGCAGGAGAACTGACGTCACATCTCACATGGGACTTTATTTTAAGAGAATAAAAAAGAAGATATTGAGAGGGAGCAAATATATGTGTGTATAAATAATATAAGAGCACTTCAGGAGAACAAATGGGATGGGGAGGGGAAACCGAAATTCCTCTCTGTTTGGGATTTTGCATGTTTTCTTTTTTTTATTCAGTTGCTTAAAAAAGAGAGCGTGTAAATAAATGCTGTGTGTGTCAATTGGTTTCATTAACCCCAAACGTTAAGGGTCAACGTCATTATGACGACATAAAAGGGGATGAACCAGTGACTTTAACTTTAATTGTTTAACAGAAAGGAAAAATACATGGGTATAGGTAGGTGTAGGTTCCTAACTAATGACAAATATAAATAAAATATATTTTTGAAAGAAGGTTGATATGAGTAAAAATTGTTTGGAGCTAGATTTTTAATCAGGTTTTGAGGCTGTCTACTGTTAATTTCGTCTTTTGACATTAATGCCTCATACCTACTCCTTTCCACTTCAGAAAAGATATTATTTAAACTCAAAAGTGTTTCGTTTCGTTTTCATTTATTGAACAATTTAGATGTTTCAATTTTGCAGTTCTTAAACGATTTACAAGTAGGTAGTTTACCTAGGTATGCTAAAACAGAGACATGTATTTCAAACATGTTTATGCTTTTAATAAAACTTCTTTCCTTCTTAAAAATAACCAAATCGACATTTAAACACATTCAAAATTAGTTATTATGCACTCAAGGATAAAAGTAAGAATTTCGACAAAACTTTAAGCCAAGCCTTTACCATCTAAAACCTACACCAAAATAAATCTTTCTTTCCCAAAACAGGTCATGAAGATATTCGTACTTCGCGGGCTTTAAAAACTTATAGTTAATTGTAGATGGTGAGCAAATTAACCAAAGTAGTTTCTTGGTTAACGTTTCCGTGGGAATATGGTGTTGAAATGTACTCTTTGGTACTGGGGGATTAGGAAAGAATACTTGAGGAAAGTTCAGCATTTTCTAAGTTCCCGGTTGTGTTCCAGTTCCCGTTTCCGTTCTCGAGGGAAGATGGCAATGAAATATAACCTGCGTCATGTCTTACGGCTCGCGTACACTGAATCCGAATTATCGGCCTATATCGGATTGGAGCTGTTCGGACGACAATCTCGGACGTTCGTCTGCATACATTGCTGCCGTTCTCTGACTGACAGACATCCTGTTATTGAAATTATTTCAATTGAAACTTCTTTCCATAGATTTTTAGTGACATCTATATAATCCTTTGAAAACTTATTCCGCAGTGATGTCTTACTAAAAACTAAATTTATTAACTTCTCACTATCCATTGCTTGTATTGTATTTCAGAGTTCGGCCGACAACGGCCGATTATAATTCGGACGATGTCTGATTTAGTGTACGCGAGCCGTTAGGCTCTAGAAAACATCTGTGTCCCAGATGAAATATAGCCTATGTTATTTCCTCTAAGCCATCTCTGTTCTCGAGCCTATTTGAAATTTGATACAAATAACTAAAAAATATTTCATTTTATAAAAGTGTATAGACTAGCTGAACCGATAAAAGTTGTTCTGACTTACAAATTATAAAATCGAGGTAAGTATAAATCGAGGTTTGGTAAGGTTAAGTTAAGACCAATGACAAATCCGTAGTGTTGCGTTAACACATCACAATTTGACGAATTGGCTCACTATAATACAAAACTTTTGAACCATCAACAAAGCGACGGAGACTATAGAAAATAGATGTCTATTTTGCTTAAGCACGAGCTCTCTCAAATGCATTTTACGTCTCTATGAGATATGACATTACAGAACCAACGAGAAGCCTGCTATAAGGAATAACAAACACATCATTGTAAGTTTTGGATAAAGGCTTGGCCAGATCTTTTTGGTAGACAGGTAGATGCTAATGTATGTTCAGCTGGTGTTTGTCTTCCTCTTGACATCTTTTTAGCATGAGCTTTCACGTAGTGACATGTATATGCCAATGTTCATCATGTTGGATGACATAGGCATGGGAGGTCCTTTTCTTGTGTGTGTTCATCAGCTCTGCAGTTACCCGGAATGTCTCTGTGCAAAGGTATCCACAAAAAATTACTATTGACCAATTCAGATAAGAGGCGATCGATAGTTGCAGGCGGTTATAGAGGTTGTGGAAACTCGGCTATCCGAGAAGATGACGTTCATATCACGTTTTCTCTGAGTCGTGATTTAATGCCCTTGGGAATCTCCGTTTGTAACATACGGCGCGCGTCACGTCGCTCCCAAATCCATCTTCGGTTTGTGAGCCGTTGGTATAAAAATGAATTGAATGATCTCGCAGGAAATCCTTACCGTTCCACGTGGACTTTGGTGGGAAAGATATTCAAATAAAAAGGTTGGTACAACAAAGCCATAGAAATCACGACTCCTAACGCATTTCAAGAAATTCAATTTTTATGTCAATTCCGAAAAGCTAAGTGCCTTTCATGGCAATGTGTAATTTACTCTCGAAGGGCGTGCCAATCCCTCACAAAAAGCGTAATTTGAATCAGAAGAAATAGATCTTATTACCCGTGTCGTGTCGTTTATGACGAAATCACTCAGTCATTTTTGATAAAACAGGTTTTCTATTGGTTAGGCTAAAAAATTCATCTCGCGCTTTCGCTTTTTAATCATTTGTGTAGTTACCTACGTTGCTTTAGTAACTAACAAGGCGTGATTAACAGAAAATCAAAGTGCCTACCTTCGCAGAAAGGTAAACATTTTCGTCCTCGCTTGTGAAGTCATGTGACGGCGATACTTTTCAGCAGCCCGAACCAAATTTAAGCTAAATAGCTGTGATGATTATTTCTACTAAACTTAACTTAGGTATCCATACTTTAAATACTAGAACTTGAATTCTTTCTGCTGCATTCATTGCAAGAACCCACCTATCTATTTCAGTCATAATAAGACATTGAACCGCAGTCCTCATCATTTACCTATACCTAGCTTCTCCTGAAAGGTAAAATTACTTTCTTTCCTATAGAAAAAAAACAACATCCATGCAAAGAACCTAAACGGATGACAACAATACAATTTCTCAACAAATGCAGCTGTTCATTGCAATAACACTTCAACTACACATGCACATGCATAAGCACATGGCACAAAACTCTAACACATAAGAAATAACCATACACATACACATTTTCTCAAAACAGTTTTTTTTCTACATCTTAATATCGTCGTTATCAGAATCTTTCGAGCAAAGTTGAATAACCGAAGTCGACCCTGAGGCGAGGTCACCAACCCCTATATAGTTAATGACACCACACTCGTTATCCTATATACGAGAGAATTATATGGACTAACTTCAAACAGACAGACATAGGCGAAAAGCGAATGAACCGCCAACATCAACAACCATCCATCCCTACAGCATGGTTGTCGGCTTCAGAAATAAGAAATTATGTGGAACACTTTTGGCAGACATGCGCCTAAAGGATTTTACCACACCAACTATATCAGTTGAAGCCAGAGCTCTTCGTTTTACAGTAGAGCCGTAGTAGCAGTAGGGGTGTATTCTGGCTCTATCTAAGGTGAATTTGTGTTGTTTCTTTACTTTTTTGGGTGCATGCAGTGCATGTGCAATATGATGAATTTTTGTATACATTACAGCTATGCCATAGTTGTGTAATATAGGCATGCGGTATTTACGGAAGAGGAGACAGTTAATATAAACAGTTATGTTTTGTCTGGGTATTTAAGTATTGTGCAAATGTTTGTAAGCGGCCCTTCACGTCGTTTTTAGGTTGACTAGGTAGGTAGGCAGGCATGTTTTGACTTTTTTTTATATTGGTAGGTATTCCTTCAAGGAGTTTGCTGAAAAGGACTGTTAAAGTAATTGAATGTAAGGCTTATAAGAGTAGAGCCCAAAGGGTCAACAAACTGCAATGCTAAACTTAATTTAGGTTTGTTTGTTGAGTCTGTTTGGCTTCATTGAACTTCCATGCCATTTCAGGACATTTGGTAGCAAGTTGAAAAACTAGCTTATATCGAGCTCCGATGATCGTGGATATCTACGAAGGAGAAGTGGCAAAGGTAAAACTTCCATTTGTTACCGGTAAATTGCAAGACACAGTATGTGTACACCAAGAAAGCGTCTTGAGTACTTATGCTCTTTATCACAGTCTTTGACAACCTGCTAGAAATATAATCATTCGTTACTGACGATTGAGCCCCATAAGAGATGATCTTATATCTGTGCAAGTAACACTTAACTTCTGGGTAGAAGTTTTAGAATGTAGTGGGTACCGTAAATCCGTTGTCAACATTTCTCGAGAACTCTAGCCGATCTCGAAGAAACTAAATACAGTTTTCGACGACAACTAATTTTTACAAAATAAAAAATTTATAGGTACATATTTTGAAATTTAGTTTCGGTTTTCTTCTTTTTTCTTTTTTAATATACATAAATATATATATAATGTTACTAGTACTTGTTTAAGTCCGTCCGTAAATAATTTAAGCATAGGTCATTTAAATATTACCGTATTAGAAGTAGAAATTTCACTATCTGGTCTAAATGACGATTGCAATTCTGGCCCGGATGGCATTCCACTCATTTTATTAAAAAAAATGTTCAACTGCACTTTCCAGACTTTTAAGTTTTATATTTAATTGCTCTTTAACATATGGTGCATTTCTGCCCAAATGGAAAACGTCCTTTGTTACTCCTATTCATAAAAGTGGTCCAAAACTAGAAATAACTAACTACCGCCCAATCAGTAAACTGTCCTCAATACCTAAGGTATTTGAAAAAATAAGTTTGTGATAAATTGAAATTCTTATTGAAGGAAACCATATCCCCTTATCAACACGGGTTTGTATCTGGTAGATCTACGTCCTCGAACTTAACCATTTTCACGAATTATATTCTTAACTAGCTGAGCCACCCGGCTTTGCTCGGGTCTGTAGTTTTAAGGTTCCAGTTCTCGTTTTTACTCTCCAGTACGAATTTGGGGAAGAAATATAATTTGTCTTACTGTGGGACTAAGTGGTATCCTAATGCTGAAAGAATTTTTGAAATCTATCCAGCAGTTTCTAAGTTTCCGTTCCCTACCCCGTTCCTGTGGGAATTTTCCGTTCCCATGGAAATATGTGAATGAAATGTAATTCTATGTCACTGAGGGATAATGTAACATCCCAGAGTTGAAAGAATTTTTGAAATCGGTCAAGTAACTTTGTGGTTCCCGCCCTCGTTCACGTTTCTGTTCCCGTGGGATTATAGGGATGAAATATAGTTTAAGTTACTGATGAAGGGAGATAATGTAGCACCCCTAGTGCTGAAAGATTTTTTGAAATCTGTGAAGTAGTTTCTAATTTTTCGTTCCCAACCCCGTTCCTGTGGGAAAATGGGGATCAAACCTTGACAGGAACCATCTCTGAACTAAACTATGTCTACCCTGAAAATTTCATAAAAATCCGTTGGGTTGTTTAGGAGTTTACCCCGGACATACATACATACATACATACATACATCCTACTTTATATATATAGATTTATTAGAAAAGGGTTATCAAGTGGACGTCATCTAAACAGACTTCGCAAAGGCAAAGGCAAAGGTGCATCATACAATTCTATTAAAAAAATTTGAGAATATAGGTTTTCATTCAAATTTACTCAAATGGTTGTCAAGCTATCTAACAGGACGCAGTCAACATGTTTCTATTGATTCGATTATATCTAATTCAAAAAAAATTTACAAGATTTGCAGTTAACAAGCTAGGATGGAACATTGAAATGACTTCATATAATGCTAGATGTCAGCTTATTGGTATTCAATCATTAGAAAACCGCCGTAAGATGTTCGCTATAATTTTTATCAGTGATATTTTATCATACCATATAGATTGACCTGCTCTGTTATCGCTAATAGATCTATACGCTCCTTCACGAGAACTCAGAATTCGTACCCTATTCCGAGAAAATACTCATAGAGTAAATTATGCTTCTAATGAACCATAATTCTAATTACTTACTCGCAGTGTAAGGGAGATTAATAATATTTCAAATAACATCGATTTCAATTTTCATTTGAGTAGAAACTCTTTTAAAAATATGTTAAGTTTGTACTTTTTAACAAATTGAATTTTTGTAATGCCTTTATTTTAACATTTATTTTAGTTTTTCGTTATCTATCTGAGATTGTTAACTCTAATTGATATTAAATAAATAAATAAAAAAATATATCAATAAATTTTACTACAGAAAATTTCAGAAATGGTTTTGAATAAAATGTGTATCTTAAGGACTGTAAAAAAGTTTAAATAAAATATTTCATTTTCTACATCATAAAAAAAATATAGAAAATAGATAGTTTTGTTGGGTATTTTCTTAATGTGGGCCAAGCTAGGACACTCACAGATCTTCATCTCTCTCTTCCTCTCTCCTCCTCCTCTTCGTCTTGGAATCCTCAACATAAGTCGGATGTGCTAATGCCCATTCTCGAGTTGTGGTCCTTGAGAATGCCAATCAACAGAAAGAGCCGAGTACCGCTAAGCTGGAGTAGAAATTCTGTTTTTTCTTGGAAATATCTGGCCAAAGGTCTCTGGAGACTCGGCATGTTTCTAAAGATGGCCATACCTGTCATTGAGGGTTTTTAGAAATATATGATTCTGTTTTTTTCATGTTCTATAGTCGCGTTAGAACTGAGGTCTTCGTTTCGCTGGATTCGAGTGCTGACCCGATTTTAGCCGGCTTATCCGCCATTTCATTACTGATTATGTCACGATGTCCTGGAACCCAGGTTAAAGTTGAGGTGCTTGTTGCTCTAAGCAGTCTAAGATTAGTGCGACAATTCTCTACTAATCTGGATTTTGTGATAATGGATGAGATAGCTTTAATGGCCGCCTGACTGTCTATGAAGAAGTCCTTAGTGTGCTGAATTCAAATTCAGTCACAGAATTGTTACACACCAGGTTCTTAAGATTATGGCCAGAGTAAGGTCAAGACATCAATGCTTTATTCTTTGTAAACTTGGCGTTGGAGAGCGATTCTCTTACTGGATTCGAATTCAGCACACTTATAATCGTGCACACATGAAAAATAATAAAGTAACTTGTGGTGACGACATCAATCATCCAGCAAGTGTAGGGTAACGAAAAATCCCTGCAAGGCCAAAAGGAAGACCCTATATCGTGGTTGTGCGCCCAGAACTCACCTGCGGTTCACAATGCTGGACAAAGTGCAAAACGCATGAGAGTAAGTTGACAGTAGCTGAGATAAGGATGCTCTATAAGACGGCAGTAGTAACAAAACTTGATCGTCACGTTTAGGAAAGTATAGACAAAGAAAAGTCTTTTATTGTTTTATTTGTAAAGTTTTTCTAAAAGCCGAAAACATAAATAAAGGCTTTTCGTCTTTTTACTAAACTGCGGCCATACTGGCGAAGCAACGGCAAACGTTCAACTCAAAGCTGGCCGCCTTTCATTTGAATCATTATGAACAAAAACGTCTATCGAAGCTTTCTCTCCTGAGCATTGAAACTGATTTACTTCGGAAACTGGATTTTATCAAAATCGTCAAAGATTTTTCAACGAAAAAAACTCAGAGAGGTCCGTTTGTCAACAATTAAATTTAATTTCAGATAATTCTTGATTGCGATTATATTTAAAAGTTTGTTAGATAATAAAAAGATTTGCATTGGTTTCCCAATAAATTATTTGTTAGAAAACTCGACTGAAAAAAAACTGATGAGTGATTTTGATTTGAACTCTTTCTATCGAATTCCTTTTGATTTGTGGGCAGCTCATGGGTACTGGATTCTTGCACTATTTATTTTTTGAGAAACTTACGGCCCCTTTCAATAAAAACATTTTGGGTTAACTATCAACAGTTCTCGATTATACCGCAACCCGTATATGATTTAGTTGTAATGGATTATGCATGTGGATGAAATATAATAGGAAACTAAAGTAAAGACCATGTTCTATTATACGGTTCACTTAAAAAAATACACACATTACACGCAGTTTTAATATAAGTAAGTTCTCTGTCGAGATGAACTGCTAGCATAATCCTTACTCTCAGTCTTTAATGTTGGAAGCTGAGTGATGAAAGCTGAGATAAAATTTTTATTGTAGGAACCTGAAAACTAATTGTTAATCAAGGTGTTAACGACAACAAATCAAATCCAAACAATAGATTTTTAAAGTGTTTCAAATAGTTCTTTTCTTTTGTGTTTTTGCAGGTCCGTAAACAAGGAAAATTTAATGAACAGTCACATACAAGTTCGTTACTCCTTAAGATTAATAAAAACGAAAATTAAATAAATTTCGCAAATAAGTTGCAATTTTTGCAATTTTGTTCTTAAAATAGTATCCAATGCAGATCGAAATGCAATTCATCTTTTTTTTACCAGCTGCAACAAGAAACTTTCAAAACTTGTTTTTGTGTTTTCGTTTGCAACTCGTTATTAAAAAACAACTCTTCCTCCATGTTTAAGGAACACATCTAACAATGTACCTTGTATGTATTCATTGAACTCCTTCTTTCACGTATTCTTTTCGAATACGCACATCCTGTTTGGATATATGTAGATGCCATTAGTTCAAGAGAAACGATTTAAATTTAATTCAGAAAGTACATACCAACATGGCACATTGGCACATCACATCAAACCAAATTGCATGAAGGGCTTTTCAAATAAATTGAATAAATACTTTGAGAATGAACCTGAATAAAACCGGCTGCATATCAGCGAATGCATTTTCCTTTCTTTTTGTTTTCAAAAAGAAGAATAAAAAACTCTTCAACTGTCAATCTAAATTTCAATACATTGAATGTTGGATCACCGAGAAGACAAAATGTTCATAATAACCCATTTAAGAACTTGTTTGAAAAGGACATCATGAATATGATAGGACCTTTGTTTGTTTGAACAAAAGGAAGGAAAACGCTTTGACGACGAACTCGTAAATGCCTTGGTAATACCGAGTAGTCGAGGGTTGATTCGAAAGATGCAAGCGCTTTCCCATTTATAATCAGTAAATATTTTCAAAAGATTATGGGTTATGGGATGGGACGCATGTATGTAGAAATATGAGAATTAACGAATAATGCACAAAACCAAATATGTTTTTGACATTGTTGATGCATTTTGACGCCCGGCCCGTCCGTCGGGGTAACGTATTCAAGACATGAACAGGAACACCTAGAGGTCTAAACAAATTTGCTATAGAAAATTAGGTCAACTGACTATTGCGAACTCTGTGCACAATGGCAGGAACGAGATTCGGAAGATTTACCAAATGGTAAAAAGGTCATGCTATCATGCTAACCCAAGGGTGGCAAGCCCCGAACTCAAGACTGTAAAGACCAGCAGGGAAACATAGTAACAAAGTCACAGTCGCTACTGAGGATCTGAAAAGATCACTTCTGTAGGCTGTTTAACGGCGATGAAGACACAAATTCCGCTGTCAACTTGAACGATGATCATGAATGCCGTCCTTCCGACCTAGAAAAAGTTAAGTCTGCCATATGCAAACTTAAATCAAAAAAGACTGTAGGTGCAGATGCCCTTGATGCAGAACTTTTTAAGTCAGCTGGAGACCAGTGCCTGGTCCGCCCCGGACTGTAGCGCCACCTTAAGTAAGGAGACCAGTTGAAAAGGAGCTGATCTGCATGATTTGGTCGGAAGAAAACATGCCCGATGAATGGAACCTCGGTACCGTATACCCGATCCTAAAAAAGGGAGACCCTCACAATTGCGCCAATTACAGAGGTATAATCCTCCCTAACGTCGCTTATAAGATTTTGTCTGCTGTAATAATTATGAACGTCTGAAACCCCACGTCAACAACTTGATAGGTCCTCATCAATGTGGTTTTAGACCAGAGAAGTTCACAATAGACTAAATTTTCACATTACGGCAGATCTTGAAAAAAACCCGAAAACATAATATCGATATACACCATCTTTTCATCAATTTCAAGGCCGCGTATGACAGTATTTACAGAGACGAGCTACACAGAGTCATGTCTAGTTTTGACCTGCTCCGTCAAGGTCGCTAGAGAACTCACCGAGACCTTTGATATCGAAAAAGGCTTTAGGTAAGGCGACAAACTGTCTTGCGATTTCTTCAACATCATACTAGAAAAGATTGTACAAAACTTAAACGTCAGCACCAGAAGAACAATCTTTCAAAAGTCTGTACAATTACCCGCCTACGCAGACGATATTGACGTAATGGGAAGAAAAAAGGGTGATGTCATAGGTGCTTTTGCGGGTACTGAAACAGAAGCGGCAAAAATGGGTTTGATTGTTAATAAGGGCAAAACGAAGTATGTACATATGTGTAGAACATCGACGAATTGTACAAAACATCACAACAGACGTTCGCTATGGACGGAGAATAACTCTTGCCAACCGCTGCTTCTTTGGGTTAAGAAGGCAATTGAGAAACAAAATCCTCTCCAGGAAAAACCAAGATAACCTTATATAAGACCTTGATCATCCCAGTCCTGCATGGACCTTATCGAAAGCGTATGAGGAAACCCTTGGTCGTTTCGAAAGAAAAATTCTCCGAATGATCTTTTTTTTCGAAAGCACATTGCAAGGAAATCGCGGAAGGGGAAGACCTCGCCTTCGTGACGCAATCAAGTGGAAGAAGACCTCAACCGACGTAGTGTGCAAAACTGGACAGAGCTCGCCCGAAATCGAAGTCGTTATAGAAGGATGCTGGTTGGGGCCCAGGTTCACCACGAACTGTAATGCCCACCTAAGTATGTAAGTGCACAATTTATTAAAGAAACTTAACTTTTGATGTGACATAAGTCGCCGAAAAAATCATCATGATCTACGCCGCTTTAACAGAATTTGTTATGTCCCGTGTAATAATAGAAGGGAGGTACAACAGAGCGGGGGCATCAGTACATTTCAATCAACCATATCTTGGTGGTGCCAGTGACGTAATGGATTCGAATCCCAACAGAAAACAAAAATGTTTTTCCACAGGTATCGCCTTTCGCGAGGTATTGGCAAATCTTCAGATAGTAAATTCATTTCCATGAAAAACGCTTTCTCAATTAGCTATTCGGAATCGACAGAAAATTATAGGGCCCTTGATTCGCTCCCAAGGCATGGTAGTGAGAAATGCGCTGGGCCTCCGGGTTTCTCGGTCTGTTGCGCTACCCTATGATATGTACGTACATACAGTTGCGGTCAAAATAATAGTAGTGTGAGTAAAAGTATTGCACAGATTGGTATTTTTCCACTTTGCATTGCGTTGATAGTGAAAACCCGTTACACTTTAATTGTTTTAAGGGGTGGAAAAGGATCTCGTCAATATGTAAGAAAACCTCCAAACACCGAATATAATCCACACTTTACAATCATAATGGTATGGGCATGTTTTTTCTTCTACGGAGTTGGACCCATAATGCGGATTGAAGGCATTATGGATCAGCATCTCTATGTTAGGATAATGCAGGAAGTAATGCTACCGTATACTGAAGTTGAATGCTACCATAAATGAAGTTGCTTCTTGCTGGAATGGGTCTTTCAGCAAGAAGCAATGGTTCCAGGAAAGTAAAGTAGATGTGATGGAGTGGCCCGCACAGTCTTCGGACTTTAATCACATTGAAAACCTATGGAGTGCTGTAAAAAAATGTGCTTTCAGATGTAAACCAAGCAAAAACACAGTCCTTTGCGAAGCGTCACAGCAATCATGGAGTTCGATAAGCACAGGAAGGTGTGGAAACCTGATAAACTCTATTTAACGTCTTTGTACTGCTGTTATAGATAACAAGGGACATGCACCTAAATACTAATTAAAGGTACGAACACTCAGCCACATATTGTAATAAAAATTTTGACCTAATTTTTTGATTTCGTAACATTTCAAGGTAGATTTTCCTATCACTACTATTTTTTTGACCGCTGAATATAATAATAATATTAAACTAATGTTTTTTTTTTTTTTTGTAAATAAAAGTTTAAAACCCCACTTTGAAAACCACGTTATTGGTTTTTTAAATTAGAATTGACGGATAAGTTTTTTTCAATTTTGTTGTTTCTTAAGCTCTATACTACTGTTATTTTGACCGCAGCTTATATCTTCGTGGGAAATGGAGGTCACCTAAAATTTTTTGCCGATTCCAAACGGTGAATCGAAAAATTGCTTTTCTTGGCAGTGAAATTATTGTCCGAAGACCTACCAATTGTTGGTGATAACAGTGGAAAAACAATGCGTCAGTTGTTTGGTGGATCAAATAAGGTAAATACGTTATTACCTGGTTCCCCAAATTGACCAACATATCTTGGATGTACTGGGGCTTTCTAACAACGCTCCCAGTGCTGCTCTCCACGCAATGCTGTATCTTCTTCAACTATAATAACTACATCACAAGATGTATTCTCAAGACCATTTCCCGCTTCAAAAGAAGTACTCCCTGGCACAATTATTGCACTGGAACTTTGAGGAACTCGCAAGAAGCATATCTTTTGACTCACGCCTAAGGAATATGCCGTCTGATACGATGATGCCAAGGCTAAATCTCTGTAAAAAATACAAAGTTAACTTTTTCTCTGTCGATCAAGGAATGTAAGGGCTCTCTGAATGCGGTCGGAAGAATAAATTCTTTAAGTCTCTTAAGGCTTTTAGGCCTCCACGGCATAACTCAAACGAGATCGCCGATGAATTTGTAAGGTGCTTGTTCTGCCAGGTTTTCAGTTAGGGCAGACACACCAAATGTATGCTCCCCAAGGTTAATAAGAAAACTTCCCCATTTAAGCCATCTCGTAGCAGAAAAGACTGAAGAAAGCTGGTTGGTGTTGCCACGGGGCACTTCTCTTTTGCCAAGCATTTAAATTTGTTAGGCTTAAGTGAAGCAAATTACCACACTGAGGCACTTCTGTTCTGCATCTGGTAAGCTATAACAGAAGAAGGTTGCTATCTGCTAGTACAATGAACCGAAGGAAAAAAATGTCGAACCTTTCCTTCATGGAGTATCGACTGTGTGAAAACCAATATTCGATCTGCTTCTGGTAAGACTGGACCCTTACGCGTCTTTTAAACAGAGTCGTCCTCTATTTTTATGATCGTAAGCTATAAATTGAAAAAAACATCAGGACAAGATAATGTCATATTATTACTCGAAAACCGGTCTACATCGGTTTTGTTCCTCCGAGTGTTGCCAGAAATCATTAAAAAACCACAGGAAATAAAACGTAAATCTTGAATCAATGAATTTTTTTTTTTAATTAACTACACACCAGACAAGCCGCCCCAGAGATGAGCTGCCTGAACATATAACATTTTTGGAAGTTTTATTTAATTGCCACCGATGACTATGTGGATATACAAAACAATTATTTTAAAATAAAAGCCACAACTTGGTGACAAATGCTCTGATATTTAAAGTTTTCTCTAGAAATTAAAATAAAGCTTTCGTTCTTAAAGCGCTTTTCATACTACATTTATGTTTGTATATATGTATATTCTTGCTAGTCATTGCCCTTACCAACAGAATAAATGGGCACGACTGGGTCATATGAACTTGCGATTGTGTGCTATGTACAATACCAAAAACTAAGGCTTTGTAAAAGGTTTAAGTATTAGCTCTAAATATGGTTTTAGGATTGCCAATAGAACATAAATTATGAAAATTGAATTTAACCACATAAAATATTAAAAAAAAATTAATTTAAATATTTCAAAGGTTTCAAGCGAAAGTCTAAAAATGCCATTCTTTTGCTGTTGCTAATACACATAAACACTGAAAGTTTGGCCAAAATCGTTAGAGCCGTTTTCTTAAAAAAACCAGTTTTTATTTTTGTTTAAAAATTAGATTTTAGAAATTCAAGTACACAAGTCTTAAGATCTTGCTAAATGATGTATTGACAAAAAATTTGAAATAATTCAAAGATACCGTTTAGAAAATATTCAAAAAAAAAAAAAAAACAATTCGGTCAAAATCGTGTCAGCCATTAGCGAGAAAGTCGGTTTTCAAAGAAACGGTACTATGGGAGGATACCGTTTTCAGACTTTTTCCAAAAAAAAAAATTGCATCATAAGAATAGCTATTCAGAAATAACACCTCACCTAAGATTTTATCAAAATCGTTAGAGACGTTTTCGAGAAAAATAGGTATTATCATATAGGTTGTATGGCAGGTACCGTTATTTCAAGACCTAGAGACCCAATTCCAAAAACCCCTCTGTAGGCTGCCCCACAGACCTTAACTGCAAATTTTGAAGAAAATCGGTCAAGCGGTTCAGACTGTAGATCCATATTTAATTGTTATCTCAAATTTTTTTTTCTGCACGATTGCAAAACTTGCCTTATAGTAACTACCTATAATCGCAAGTAAAAATTGGTTAAAGTATAAAAGTAGTACCGTAAAATTAACGAGGGAATTTTTTTTTATTTTAGATAGTATCATCGGTCATATTGAATCGGTCGCAACGGAAATATGATGTAATTTTCAACTCTCTGAAAAAATAAACCCCTCATTGGGAAATCAAAATGTTTCGCAATAACGGCTTTAAAAAATTCATTTCTTTCACTCTGATAAATATAATTATATAATTATTATATATAATTATTAATAATTATATATGTAGAGCGTAAAACCATTTGACCGAAAATATACCAATTACCAACTCATTCCGAGTGGCGTATTAAAAATCAACAGAATCGAACAAAACACTTCAGTTTGATCCTTCAGCTGGTCTAATAGGTCATCGCCCCCAATGCGCATTGCATAACTAAATAAAGCTCTCAGTCGCACATTAAACTGCAATTGCACTAATTTTCTTTCAACCCCTTTGGCCGAGTGTACAATCCCGTGCATCCACCAGAATTTGCTAACGAAAGAGAACAATCAGGATTCACTTGAGGTAGGTCCGTCCGTCTGCTACACATTTTAAAACAGAACTTTGTGCGCGTCAGCCAGCAATGGCTGTGAGAACGAAGACGAAGGCATTGTTGTCCTGTCCCTATTTGCACGTTCGTTGTTCTATTCTTGGAAAGTCAACCCCGACAAAAAAAAAGGTTCTGTACAATGCACTGTATTACCCTACATTGAGATGGAACGGGTTATTGGATTGCATCCCTGGCTGGTTTGTTTCTGAAATCCTGCTGATAGTGTGTACGTATGTATGTATTTATGCCGATTCCCTCTTTGTTCTATGATATTTTTTTTTATTTTATCCGCCATCATCGTGGTTAACCATTTTGAAGGGTCTTGCATAAGAATTGTTTTTGTTTTATCGGTTCAAGAGTGGTGTAGGGTAGGTTATTTGATTCTTTGTCTGGTAAATAACAGTGAAGCCATAGGAGGTCATTGGATTGGTTTTAATTCGAATAGAAATTTGTAAAAGAAATAGCCATTGACTTGCTTAAGGACAGTTTTGTTAAGATAGGTTTTAAAGTAGGGGCATTCATTTAAAACGAAAATGAAAAAAATATATACACTTCAACGAATGGGCAAGACTTAGCCCAGGTGCAAATTTGCAGCTGCCTCTCAGAAATGTTGTTATTTCTTAATTTAAAAAGGAAACGCGGTTCTCATACAGAAATTTCAAATTATATATTTATGATAAAAATTTTGCAGACACGCCGAAAGTTTTTGGCAAACTCCACTGTTCTCTATCACAACACGTAAAAATGCAGTTAATCTCATTGAACTCAGTCTTTGTCTTTGTCCCCGAAGCCCGAACACAAATACTAATTTACATTAAATGTGGTAAAATTTAAAAGTTTGAAGTTTTGATTTTGTGGCATTTGTCATTATCTCATTGAAAAGCTTTCGGTGCATGGCGTAAGGATAACGACAGCATTAAACATTAAAGACTAGCGGCAGCGATGCCTACAACCCATCAGAAACCCAACCTCTGATGTTCTGGGTTTCATTCGGCCACCCGGCAGATTGGCCCGGCTATATCGAACTATGGGACTGCAGCCTAACAAAAAACACCATAAATGTTGCAGCAAAAGATAAAAAGGACTGCATTTGACCATTAGACCAGAAAAGTCCACAATCGACCAAATTTTCACATTAGAGCACATCTTGGAAAAAGCACGGGAATATGAGATCGATATACAATTATACATATACCATTTTTTTATCGATTTCAATGCCGCGTTGCATTGGATAAAATAAAACGAAAATTTCAACATGTTGAAAACAATTAAAAAAATGTAGACTTAAAATAAATACGTATAAATGCGAATTAACATGCTCCAGTGGTAATAGACATTATCTTGCAGTAAAAGAAAGTTAAGAACTTTCATTTATTTTTAATGATTCTTCTGCGCAAAATTCAAAATAGCAATCAGTGCAGTTTTATTTACCTAACCTACCTAGTTTTTTCAGTTAACCGTCAACTCATGATCAGACAAACTAGATGCATTTCAATTTCAAACTTGCATTTAACACGATTATAAGACCTAAATGCCGTCTCTGAGCTCCGACGCGACGTCCCAGCAATTTGACGTTTGTACAATTCTATTTACCTCTCACTTTTACGATACATATTCTATCTCTTTTCAATTTTTGTAATGTCATCACTGACTTCCTTTTGCGAGTTCTTTATTTTCTTTTTGGTTGCTGCAGAATAAAGAAGTACATTGTGTTTTTGTAATCAAGTGTTTTATTTCCAACCCTGTAGAACAAACACTAAAATTAAAATGGTTCTTCTGTTCTTGGTTCAGAAATCAATCTTGTTCTTCAATCATCATATGTCGTCAGTCGTCTGTCGTCGGTCTCCTGTCGTCCGTCGTCTTTTGTCTATCGTCTGCGTCCTGCCGTCTATTAATTTATATTTATTTATTTATCTACGATATTATGATCAACTAACATGCAATTTAAAATGAATTAAATAAAAGCGCTAAGAACGCTATCAATAAATTTTTGAAAACATTTCTTTTAAAACTGATATCTAAACAATAGAAGACGTCATTAAATAGCTTACAACAATGACACAAAGGTTCTCGTAAACCATAGCAAGTTGTGTGAGTTACTTCAAATAGTAGTAGCCTAGGTGTTAAGGCTCTGGAAGGAGCATATATCGTCTGTCGTCTTTTTTAGAATACTCTCAATTTTTTTGGTGAGTTGAAGTAAAAAACAGAGTCTTATTTGAATTAACGGCTATATCCGGCTTCAATCAAGTTATATTATTCCTTTGTTTTTACTTAAATTGCAAAATAAAATAATAAAATGCTAAAGCGATTTTGCTTTCGCTGTTACAGGACTTCTATCCTGCTGTCTTCTTTTTGAGCAAAATCAATTTTGTTGTCTAACTTCATCTACGCTTATAATGACATTTTCCTTGTACACTTAATAAGAGCTTGATTGCTTTACAATTTCCTTTATTTCAGGTGGCAAGAAAACAAACATTAGGATTCAATACTACGAACACAATTTTTCGTACACGTATACGTTCGTATACACGAGCTAATCAAAGTCGTTTTATCGTGCGTTTTTATCGTACACTTTTAACGTATTCTCGTCGCTTGCGTTCGGAAAACATTGTGTTTTCGCCTTAAGGAATTCTTATTTGGTGTGTATTTTCAATTGTTGTTATTGTTTCACAGCAAAAAAAAATTATTTCGGGAAAATTTGAAAAATACAAATTGTGCAAATTCCTTTTTCTCTGACAAATGAATTTTTATTTGTGTTTGTTATGGGATAATAATTTTTGAATGTACAGACACAAATCCATAGACATTCTATATCGTTTTTTTTTAGAAATTTACTTGCCATAGTGAACTTCGTTCCAAAAATGGAACGAATCAGTTCACATCCTTAATTGGTTCACATACTGATCAGAGCTTAAGTGACAACTACTACTTATATCACCATTTAATTTTCTGAATGAACAATTTATTTCTCTTCTGAGACCATATTCAAAAAGGACAATTTCCATACCGTTGTTTTTATATAGTAAAAAAATGGTTGCGAGTAACTGCCCCATTTTAAACTCAACATTAGTATTAGAAAACATAAGCCTTTGGTTCTCTACAGAATTAAATTATATCGGATCTGACAAAAGTTATTGTGTTCACATATTTATAAAACGACAATACCTTACGCTTAACGATAACCACGCAAAGGAAAGATTTAGAAAAATGAATAGTTCCATAAGTTTTATGTATATGTAAGTACCTCGCAAACGAGAGAGGGGGGGAGAGGTGTTCCCACTAAGGCACCTCTTCTTTCATCCAGACGGCAGCGGAGGAATTCCCTAGATGGAATCAACGGTGGCGTCTACAGTTCCAGTCAGGTTGAACTACTTAGTGAACACCTTATAGGGCTACTACAACATATTTGGAGCTCAGGCCTATAAGGAACGGTTTATCCGGCTCCCCATCTTTGGAGTTATACAAGGATCTGGCCCTCCAGGTTGGGGGTCGTGCTGTCGGGGTGACTTCCCGGCCACGTAAAGAAACTGTTAGTTGCGAAGCACCAACAAGCCTCGGATACGGACGGATTTACTGATGACGAACCAAGCAAACGAAAAACGGACAACGAACTTCGGATCTGTACGTGGAATGTTAGGTCCCTTAATAGACCACGTGCAGCCGAACAACTAGCGGAAGCCCTAAACTGCTACAAAGCAGATATTACCGCTATCCAAGAAATGCGATGGGATGGACCAGGTAGACGCAAATTAAAAGACTGCGATATCTACTACGGCGATTGCTACCGAGAGCAAAAGCAGCGATTGTTTGGATGTGGATTTGTTGTTGGAACTAGACTCAGGCAAAAAGTCTTGAGTTTCAACTATGTGAACGAGCGCATAGCAACAATCCGCATCAAGGCTAAATTCGTCAACATAAGCCTCATTTGCGCACACGCCCCCACAGAGGAAAAGGATGAAGACACCAAAGACGTATTCTACGAGCTCCTGGACAAAACATATGAGCAGTGCCCTGGCTATGACATTAAGATTGTTCTAGGAGATTTTAATGCCAAGCTAGGAAGAGAGGATATCTTTGGTGGAATAATCGGAAGATACAGCCTGCACGACAACACCTCCGATAACGGATTCAGGCTGATCGATTTCGCTGCGGGGCGAGATGTTCTGGTAGCTAGTACGCGGTTCCAGCACCTCAATATCCACAAAGGGACATGGAAATCTCCTGATCAATCAACCGTCAACCAGATTGACCACATTGCGATCGACGCACGACACTTCTCCAGTATAGAGGATGTCCGAACATTCCGAGGGGCCAACATTGACTCGGACCACTACCTTGTTGTAGCCAAGGTACGACTGCGGATATCCCGATCCAAGCCAACACAAGGAAATACTGTGAGAAAATTCGACGTTGGACGACTACAATCGCAAGAGATCGCCAAGTCCTTTTCCGATCGAGTCTCTTACAACCTCTTAAGGAGTCCTTTGCCGCCAGCATCAAGTATAGAGAACCAGTGGCAGCACTGCCAATCAGCCATCAGAGATGCCGCCTCTGAAGTGCTGGGTTTCACACGGCCACCACAACGAAACCCCTGGTTTGACGACGAATGCCGGCAAGCACATGCAGCTAAACAGGAAGCATACAAAGCGGCGCTGCACAAAAAGACTAGAACTGCTTACGAGCTCTACAAGCAGAAGAGGAGAGACGAACACCGGCTTCTCAGACGGAAAAAGAGAGAGCATGAGAAGCGCGCGATCGAGGAGATAGAAGGGTGCCACAGCAGGAATGAGGTTCGGAAGTTTTACCAAAAGGTAAAAACAACAGCCTCGGGCTATAAGCCCCGAGCCGAAGCCTGCAAAGACGACCAAGGGAACATCGTGGTGGAACCGCAGTCAATGCTGAGGATATGGAAAGACCACTTTTCCAAGCTCTATAACGGCGATGATGAACCCAATTCCGCTGTTAGAGAGATAGAACCATTCGATTTAGGCGACGTAGACCAACAATTCCGCCAACCCGACCTGAACGAAGTGAAGACAGCAGTATCCAAGCTAAAGTCCAACAAAGCTGCTGGAGCTGATGGCCTCACTGCCGAATTGTTTAAAGCGGCAGGCAATGACCTGGTCAGGAGTATGCACCAGCTCATTTGCAAAATATGGTCGGAAGAAAGCATGCCCGATGAATGGAACCTTAGCATTGTTTCCCCGGTCCTCAAGAAAGGAGACCCTCTGAACTGCGCCAACTACAGAGGTATCAGTCTTCTTAACATCGCATATAAGATCCTCTCTGCCATATTGTGTGAGCGTCTGAAGCCATTCGTCAACAACCTGATTGGTCCTTATCAGTGCGGCTTTAGACCAGGAAAGTCCACCATAGACCAAATCTTCACACTACGGCAGATCTTGGAAAAAACCCAGGAGCTTCAAATCGATACCCACCACCTTTTCATCGATTTTAAGGCCGCGTATGACAGCATCTATAGAGAGGAGTTATATAGAGCCATGTCTAGTTTTGGCATCCCTACCAAACTTGTCCGATTGTGTAGGATGACGATGGAGAACGCACGCTGCTCCATCAGGGTCGGAAAAGATCTCACCGATACATTCGATGTCAAAAAAGGTTTTAGGCAAGGCGATGCACTGTCATGCGATTTCTTCAACATCGTTCTTGAAAGAATAGTGCAAAACTCCCACGTCAACACAAGAGGCACAATCTTTCAAAAATCCGTTCAATTGCTCGGATATGCCGACGATATTGACATAATTGGAAGAACGCAGCGTGATGTCAATGGCGCGTTTATGAGCATTGAGACGGAAGCGAAGAAGATGGGTTTAGTGGTAAATGAGGGCAAGACCAAGTATATGCTGTCATCAAGAAAGGACACCCAACACCGACGTCTTGGACAAAACGTCACGATTGACAGCTATAACTTTGAGGTAGTTAAGGACTTTGTCTACCTAGGCGCCGCTATTAATTCAGACAACGACACCAGCGCTGAAATTAAACGAAGAATAACTCTTGCCAATCGCTGTTTCTTCGGACTAAGAAGGCAATTGAGTAGTAAAGTCCTCTCTCGAGCAACTAAAGTGTCCCTGTATAAGACACTTATCATCCCGGTTCTTATATATGGCGCAGAGGCATGGACCTTGTCAAAGGCAGACGAGAACGCTTTAGGATGCTTCGAGAGAAAAATTCTTCGGGTGATTTTTGGTCCCGTCTGCATAGATGGAGAGTGGAGAAGAAGATTTAATGACGAACTGTACGGGCTGTACAGCGACACTGACCTTGTCAAACGAGTCAAGGTCCAGCGGCTTAGATGGCTGGGTCATGTAGAGCGAATGGACACCAACGCTCCGGCCCGGAAAGTCTTCGAATCCAATCCCGAGGGACGGCGCAGTAGAGGAAGACCGCGACTCAGGTGGCGCACGCAAGTAGGAGAGGACCTCAACCAACTTGGCGTGCAAAACTGGAGGCAGCTAGCTAGGGACCGAGCTGGCTGGAGAAGCATGTTGGTTGAGGCCCTAGTCCGACCCGGACTGTAGCGCCACCTTAAGTAAGTAAGTAAGTACCTCGCTGAATAACGGTATATTAGCTAAAAACAATTATTAATTCATTAACGCGTATAAGACGTGTATAATAGCATTTTTCACTGACGAAAAGCATTACACCTTTTGTGAAAGGATTTACTCTTTTTCCAATTTGCACGTTTCATTGAAAGAAAGAGTTGATCCGGAGTTACTCTAAACGCCAAGCATCTATACTGATCTACTCTGTATTCACGCATACATGCAAAAACAATTGTTCTGTCAAACATTGAATGGAAAATATTTCAGTTAATTTAAATTAGTTGTGCCAGCTTTAAAGTCTATTGATTATGTCGTAAAAAAAGGCTTATAAAGGAACTCGAAAAAAGGCGGATTTTTATTGCATGAATCGATTAATGGGCTAGTTACTAAGTAAAAACCGAAAGTGCTATTAAATTAGAGGGTGCTAATCGGAAACATGGGGTCTAATCCATCTTCACTCGTTTTTTCAATATATAACTCGAAAACGATGATGACGTGAATTTTAAACGCAGTTTTCTTATATAGCATTTAAAAGAAAATTTTATTTATGTACTTTCTTTTTATCAAGCAATGCCTATACCTACATATCTGTAACCAGAAAGAAATGCAATTAAAAAAACTGACAAAACTAAAAAATTTACTTTTATTTCGTCGGGAATTTCAACGTTTTGGATAGAAAACTTTTTTTTACAATTATTCGGAAGGTGTTTTTTGATGGGAAAATTTGCTCTCTTCAAAAAACGTTCAATTGCATCAAAATTTTGTTTCGTTTTCGAGTTATATTGAAAAAACGAGATGGATTAGAACATATATTTCCGATTTGCACCCTCTAATTTAATAGCACTACCGGTTTTTTCTCCAAAATTAGCCCATTAATCGATTCATGCAATAAAAACCCACCCTTTTTCGAATGCTGTAAGAAATTACGTAATCAATAGAATAAAGGTAAGGTTGAAAAAATTGCTATAAGCTATGAAGAAACGAGGACGTAAGTTAGAATTGTTGGTGAAAACAAAAGTTACAAAATATGAAAATATGAATTCCTATATGTGAAAGCCAGTATGACCTCCAATATTAGGAAAAAAATCTTTAAACATTTTTCATTGAAAGGAGTAGTCCTCGATTTGAGAGTAAATCTTTTGAATTTCAATGAAAAACGTTATAAGTACACGCGTGCGTTTAATGGCTTTAGCTCAAAATCCCACTTCAAGGAAAATAAAATATTCCTCTGAACCAGTCTCTACTTCTTTGAGTCTGAACGTGTCAGGTTATTTAAATACTTCTAAATCTTCTTCTTTTTCGTATAAATAAAAAGATTAATATAATTTTTTTCTTTTTCTTCCCTATTTCGACGTTATGAGCATCGCAATATCGAAGGGATCGCAGCTCTCCCACTTAACTGCCTCACACCAGTGACGCGATCGTGAGGTACACCGCAGGTTGTTAAAATACTAATTAAGTTAAGAGGGTCGTCTTCGCGGTTTCAAAAAATCAAATTTTTTTGTTTGCTTATTTCGAATCTGTGATACCCGTGGCGTGATGGTTAGCACGTCTGCCTGTTCACCCAACAGACGCAAAAATGTTTTTCCACGGGTTTCGCCTTTTGCGAGGAACTGGCAAGTCCTCCGTCAGTAAGTTCATTGCCATGAAAAGCGCTTTCTCGATTAGCCGTAGGTCCCCTCCATTCCCTTACACGGCATGATTGAGAGAAATGCGCTAGGCCCTGTAATCCTCGCTTTGTTGCGCAGTCCTATTTATTTATTTTTTTATTTTTATTTCGAATCTTAACACTATAAATAACATACCTCATAAAGGATTTATTGAAAAACATGCTGGTGTGAATACTACCGAATTCCTTACCCAGCCCCCAAACATGTGTTTTATTAATCATTTATCTTTAAACGTGTGTTATAGTGGAGGACCGTTAGACATAAAAAAGGCAAAACCTAGGAATTCAGGGCCAGTCCATGGATTTTCTTGAAAATTTCGGAAATGTGTTTTGAATGGCGTATAGAAAAAAGTTAAAAAAAAAAATTTCGCCGCTCTCAATTTTTTAATTATTTTTAAAATTAATTATTAACTTTTAGAATTTTATTTTATTTATTTAGGGTGTTTTAGATACGGTTTTCCAAAGAGTAAGGATGGATAGGTTTGGTCAAGACAAAAAAAAAGTTGTATGGGAAGGGGGGTCTATATCCCTCCGTGTAGGCGCGAGGGGCAATTTTATATGAAATTTACTTCATTTTTTAAAAAAATTATTAAAAATCAACTAAGCCACTTATTTTCTCATACTTCAGTGTTTTTGAAAGCTATTTCTTTGTTCTTTAATAAAAATTTTAATTTGAATTTACTTAATGAACAGTTTTTGAGAAATCAAGCCTCAAATTCAAAATTTTGAAAAAAGAAAATACTTTTTTCCTAATTAATTTTTTTTTTACATAATTTTGCCCCTTTAAGCACCACTTTTTCTGTTCATATTCAATGCTTTTATTAATTTTTATTCAAAAGCAAAAAACCGAACAAAAATATTTTTCTTGGTTTAAGAGAAATTAAAAAAAAACGAATGGTACTTTTTTCCAGAAAACAAAATGTTAATTTCCCGCTATTGAACTTTTTTCCTGGAAGTGAAATGTGTCTCAAATAGTATATAAAAAAAAGTTAAAAAAAAAAAAATTTTGTATAATTTTATTTTTAATATAAATTATAAATAATTATTAAAATTTTAGAGTTATCTTTTAATTATATTAGTTTTAAGTTAAATTTTAAAACTATGACCTATTACAAACTTGAACTTTGGTCTCAAAGGACAGCACATGTACTGATGTGTGCCCCAAACGCTGTTTCCGGTCAAACGAGTTGATGAAACCGAAAAAATGTGGTTTTTTCCCAAATTTTGAATTTTCAACCAATCAAAGAGACTTAAATCAGTTAAATTAACGGCTCGAAGTTTTTTTAGGTGGGGAGCATGCTGATGTAGTGTTCTTTCTTTTAAATAAGAATTGATGCATCTCTTATTGATATATGTTTGTTTGAATACTGAATGCACGTAGAAAAATTCGCGAGTATTTATTTGGCAAAAAACTATATTTTTCCGGATTCATCAACACTTTGGACCAGAAACAGCGTTTGGGGCACACATCAGTACATGTGCTGTCCTTTGAGACCAAAGTTCAAGTTTGTAATAGGTCAAAGTTTTAAAATTTAACTTAAAACTAATATAATTAAAAGATAACTCTAAAATTTTAATAATTATTTATAATTTATATTAAAATTAAAATTATACAAAATTTTTTTTTTTAACTTTTTTTTATATGCTATTTGAGATACATTTCATATTTCACTTCCAGGAAAAAGTTCAATTAGCGGGAAATTAACGACATTTTGTTTTCTGGAAAAAAGTGCCATTCGTTTTTTTTTTAATTTCTCTTAAACCAAGAAAAATATTTTTGTTCGGTTTTTTGCTTTTGAATAAAAATTAATAAAAGCATTGAATATGAACAGAAAAAGTGGTGCTTAAAGGGGCAAAATTATGTAAAAAAAATTAGGAAAAAAGTATTTTCTTTTTTCAAAATTTTGAATTTGAGGCTTGATTTCTCAAAAACTGTTCATTAAGTAAATTCAAATTAAAATTTTTATTAAAGAACAAAGAAATAGCTTTCAAAAACACTGAAGTATGAGAAAGTAAGTGGCTTAGTTGATTTTTAATAATTTTTTTAAAAAATGAAGTAAATTTCATATAAAATTGCCCCTCGCGCCTACACGGAGGGATATAGACCCCCCTTCCCATACAACTTTTTTTTTGTCTTGACCAAACCTATCCCTCCTTACTCTTTGGAAAACCGTATCTAAAACACCCTAAATAAATAAAATAAAATTCTAAAAGTTAATAATTAATTTTAAAAATAATTAAAAAATTGAGAGCGGTGAAATTTTTTTTTTTAACTTTTTTCTATACGCCATTCAAAACACATTTCCGAAATTTTCATGAAAATCCATGGACTGGCCCTGGATTCCTAGGTAAAAAGCTTACGGTCCTCCACTATTATCGAAAGAAGTGTTTTTTTTAAATTGTTGGCACGTTTTTAACGGAATTTATACGAAGATATTCGGAATCGGTTAATTGTTTTATATTCATAAAACGCCTAACTATTTTTAGACACGAGCTTTTTTTAAAAAAAGGTGGTGGAAATTTATCTGCCATTTTGTAAACTTTCAAAATCTTTCAGATAGCTTGTGTCTTATCGAAGTCGGATTAGTAAGTAGTAGAAAAATATGATTGATTTCATGTTTCAAGGTTTTGAAGCTAAGAAATCGTGCCACAAACTATGTCGCTCCGGCAGAGTTCGATTCAATGATGCGGCAATGCAATAATGTACTAATTAAATAAAAAACAACTTTGTGTCAGTATCATGTATAGTTTTTTCGTATTCCATCGTCAAAAATACGCCCGTAATTCAGATTCAAATCTCATCAAAATGAAAAAAAGGCATGGACAAGAGTTTAGCTTTATTATAAAGATAAGGGTTTGCGATTTTGTTTTAAAATAGTTTCGAGCAAGTGGCAGCCGCGGTTGGCTAGAACTAGAATAAATTCCAATTTCCGACCTTTTTTGCAGCGTTTGGGACCATATGTCAGCAACACCGCACCGAGTATTATCTTCCAAGGTGTCAATCGTCTCGACGTTATCTGCGTAAATGAGCGACTTCACATAACCCCACAAAAAACAGTTCAGCGGTGTTAAATCGCTCGATCTTGGGGGTAACTCACAGGTTTGAAATTCGACATTATGTAAAAATCGGCGTCAACAGCGACTTCGTTTCGAGGCAACTTACCGACTTCAATTCATCCACTATGAAACTGGCAAACCAAACTGACCATAAATCGAGTGACAATAGACAAACTCCAAAAAAGGTATTGCCACACGTCTAAAAAAAACACCCTTTACTAAAACAAATGCGATTGCCTAAACTGATTATTTTTAATTCACACTTTTTTTTATAATATGTACATTAGGGTGGAGCGTAATTTTTTTTTTCACTTAACCGACATGTAATAGCAAAAATTATGTGTCTTTTAGGCTCATATTTACTTAGTTAAAATATAATATGAATCGACTGAGAGTAACTGCCTCCGCCAGGTCATTGAAATTTTGTAAGATCTTGATTTTAAACGAAACTTTGTTTTTTTTTTCATTTGCTTTCAGCTAGATAAATATAAGTTCCCTTTTTCAATTGGTGCATTAAAACGCCGCATTTTCCCTCAACTCTCCTTTTTCACATGAAACTTTTCAACGCCTATATCACCCATGGCGTCCAAATGCACAAATAAATCGTTAATACTTTAAAAAATGGTGGTGTTATACGCCTAGGTACTTGAAAAGAGGCTGCAGATCATGTGGATAATTTGTTTACTCCACATGAATGAATTGCCATTGAGACACTTTTTTCTCTACTTTGATGGATCAACTTCTGGGCCAGAAAATTACACTAGACCTTTGTGAAAAGCACTTCAAACTAGTACGACATTACTGCAGCGGTACTCTCAGGAGATTTTCTATAAGATTTAGGAAATAAGTTCTCCGAAAAAATCAGATCTATCACAGATTCCATCGTAGAAAACTTCCACACGGACAGCAAAGTTACGAACTACGAAAATTTGTGTTCACAAAATTCGAACGGAATCGAAGAAAGCATTTCCAGTTACAACGCTAAATACCGCCGTCCTGTTTCTCGAAATCAGCTGTTTTACGCCAAATGTGAAAGATCATTCACATTTTTCTGCAAACACAACTTCTTTCGTATATTAAGACGACTAATTTACATTCCACTCGGATTTGGTGATACCAAATTTACGAATTTCGAAATTCGTTCCACTCCGAATGGATAATGTGATAGTTACATCGGGAAACTTAGACTTTTTTCGATTATGATGGAATCTATGATAGGGCAGAATGTCTCATGCTCGTTGGCTAACACGTGCCATTCGATTACTTTGTCTGTATGTAGCCAAAGAGATTCCATCGTCAGCTAAATCGTCGTGCGAAGATAGTACGCGACATCTCTACAGTATGGTTGCAAGGCAGTCTATAGGTATCTCTCAGAAGATCTGATCCAGTAATTCAACGAAATAATTACTTTACGCATGGCTGAAAATGTTCGTGAGCTGGCAGCTCGACGGATGCTGAAGACCCGCAGTGTTTCTGAAACATCAACTCTTAGGCATTTTGAAGTGGCAATGGTAAACTTCAATGCATCCGATCACATCGACATAATTGACTGGCAGACGAGAGTAAGTGAACCATCGATTACAACAGAGGAAATAGAGAGCATCGCATCATCGGATGGAGAAGACCAACTGATCTTTTTAAGGCTGCCATGACATACTCAAGCTGTGGAGCAGGCTGTGAAAATAACGACTGAAGCTTCCATTTTTCAATGCAAAAAAATGGCACGTTTGGGTACAATAAAGGTTTAAATAGGTGCCATGACACAAAGCCAAATTGAAGGATTTGGCCTAATTTCGCTTTCTAAAGGTCAAATAAAGCCAAATTTTGACGTTTGGCATTATTACACTTTGATGAAGTGAAAAAATGCCAAGCAGACAAAGGGAAATAAGGCTTATAAGGGAAATAAGACTTTGACAAAGTGATATAATGCCAAACGTTAAAATTTGACTTTATTTCACTTGGCCATATTTCACGGCACCGCGAAAATACAGGCGAAAAAGGAAATGCCAAAGTTTGAGACTAAACGTGATTTTCGAGCAAATTGAAATATCTTTACATTTACATTTACATGAAACCTACTCCACACATAAATCTGCGAAGTAGGGGGGTTGCAGCCGGGCGACATAAACCATTTGGCTGATACACCACAAGACTAACTACACTAATACTACATAGAACAAATAACACATGACAACTGCACGCAGTAGTACAGGACGGTCCCCCATCTTGTCACTATCAGCGCTCATTCCGATTTAATTACGGTGTTCTAATGGGAACCGACTCTTTTCGGTTGACAAGGCCGTTGTCGGCTTGAAATATTTTTTTAAAACATATTTGTGAAAGACTTTTCTTCTTTTTTATAATAAGTCTATCTTAACATGCCTTACTTATAAATAGAATATTAACTTGCATCCTTTTATAAGCTAACGACAGTACATTAAAACACTTTTCGTTTTCTAAAATAAATCTTAAAGTTTGAGGCTAAAGCGGAGGCAGAAGATATTGTTCAAATAACAAAAAAAAAAAATATGTGTTTGTTTTAGTGCAACACATATAATCATCACTATTAGAACAACAAATTACGCGTTCAAAAAATCCCCATACATCCGTGCTCCACCCTAATGTACATATGTGTAAAATGTGTAGTCAATGTTAAGAGAAGTTCCTCATTTATAAGGCAGCCAAAAATTATTTCTGCTAGCATTTCGAAAACGTTACTTTGCTGTCAAACTTGTGTTGGTTTAAAATATCAATGGGTGGGTAGAGGTTATGGCATACATTTCTCTTAAATATCACGCATGCTAATCTCTGTGTCGAATGCGTGACAAAAAATAAAAGTATAATACATAGCTTATATACCTACTCGTATCTACCTACAACTAAATAATAATGTGCACACTCAACGCATATTGACCTTGACTGTGCCTTTCAGTCGGTTTGATTACTTATGAGTTATGATTTATTGCAATGAGGAAAAACACGTACTTAGGATGTTAACAAAGGGGTGGTATTCAGGTTGATATACAATAAGTAACAACGTAACGTAACATGCAGAAAAATTTCTAGTATTTTGGCATTTTGGGTGTTGTAAGAAGAGTGAACTGTGATCCGGGACTTTTCCTCCAGTTTCATTTTCCACTTTCGAGTGCTCTTTCATTTTATAAGAAAGTTGGGATTGAAATTGAAACTAGTGTCAATGACACTTTGGGATTGGGACTTTGGTCTATAGTCTATACCTACAACTATATTTTATAATTATTGTATGGATCTTTTGGTAAATATAAAAGTGTGAGTGAGGCATATCTGCTATTTAAGATTTAGTGAATATTTTGAAGCTACGTAGGTAGGTATCTCATTATTTTTGGTGTGTCACTTTGAAAATTTGTATTAGTGTTTCGTGCTTCGGTCTGATTCTCTGATATAAAGAACACTTACTATTTTTTAAACGTAATAGGTACCTTTCACTTCGGGCCGAGCATTGATGTGAGTGCAAATTTAAAATTGTCTCAGATACCTAAGCGCCAATTTTATTACTTTTCAATAAAACAGTAACCTTATCGAAAATATGTACTCTATTCGTGTTCTAGAGCGCAAATATGTATTTGTACTAAAAAGACTCCTAATGTACGAGTATAAGCACAAATACACGTATACACAAATTACACGTATGCTCGTGTTACAAGTGGAATTAAATTAAATGCGTACGAACACGAGTATACTAAGTACATATAACATATGAAATTGTTTAGAATACATATTTCTTATGACATTTCGAATCAAATTAACATTAAAAAAACCAATCACTATTAACCAAATGAGTAAAAAAAATATTTTTAGCTAATTCGTTTCAACTTATAGTCTATTGATTATGTCTTAAAAAAGGGCATATAAAGGAACTCGACATTGAATGGACTTTTATTGCATGAATCGATTAATGGGTTAATTTTAGAGAAAAAACCGAAAGTGCTATTAAATTAGAGGGTGCGATTCGGAGATATGGGTTATAAACCATCTTCATTCGTTTTTTCAATATAACTCGAAAACGAAGCAAAACTTTGATGCAATGGAACGTTTTTTGTAGAGAGCAAATTTTCCCATCAAAAAACACCTCCCGAATAATTGTAAAAAAAAGTTTTCTATCCAAAACGTTGAAATTCCCGACGAAAAAAAAATCAAAATTTTCCAATTTTTTAGTTTTGTCAGTTTTTTAATAGCATTTCTTTCTGATTACAGATATGTAGGTATAGGATAGGCATTGCTTGATATTGATTGATGAGAAAGTAAAATAAAATAAAAATAAAATAAAATAAAATTTCCTATAAAATGCTATTTCAGAAAACTTTCTATGTTTGAAATTCACCTATTTAGATAGACATTTATCATTGTTTTTCATCATTTTTATACTGACTACATTTATTTTTATTTTATTGTAAAAAAACCGTTTTTTACTCAATGGGGAGGTATTTGTTATACAAAAAAGTGTTTTATATCCTTATTTTTTAATTTTTTTACTTAATAATATAAGTGTATAATTCTGGTAGTACATATTATGATTCTTCAATAACATTTTGAAGGTCTATATCGACATCAACTGCAATATCGGCTACTTGCTCACTATCGCAATTAATTCCCATACATTCCTTACAAAATATTGAGCAAGCAATTTGTAGTTTTCTGCAACCAAAGCTTTCATGGCAACCTGTAGTGCAACCACAAGCCATTTTTTTAAGCAATATATTTGGTGCAGGAGGTGCAATTGTGCGAATCGAAATCAATCCACAACCCCAGTTCAGAGGATTTACATAAGTCGTTTCCGTGCCACTGTTGGCTTTTGAAAAAAGGGAAGCGGGTCAAAATTTTGTATTTTGAAATACGGTAAGGTCAAAATACTGTATTATACTGTATGATACTGTTTGCTCATAATGCTGTATGGTTAATATTCTGTATATTAAAATACGGTATTTCAAAATTCTGTATTTCAAAATTCTTCATCTCAAAATGCTGTAAAAATCTTTTTGTAAAAATACTGTATTTTTTCATAATTCCGTTCTTGAACTTCCATTAAACATAAAACAGAACTCGATTAATGTGTCTTTCTTTAATTGAAAATCTTAACAAATGTACAACCGGAATACATTAATAAGTCATAGATAAGTTAAGTATAATAAGTAGAAACTTATCAACAAAAACAAACTAACGAAAGATGCCGAAAAACACACACAACGAAATCACAAAATTCCTAGTCAAAATACTGTATTTCAAAATTCTGTATTGCAAAATGCTGTAGGTAGGCTGAAAAGTAAAAATTGTTTTGAGAAAGCAAGAAAGTGCGCATACAGCATTTTGAAATACAGAATTTTGAGATACAGTTTTTTGACTTACAGTACTTTGATCATACAGTATTTTGAACAAACAGTGTTTTGAAATACAGTATTTTGAGATACAGTATTATGACCCATAGAGTATTTTAACCCTAACCCGGAAAAAGTTCACGCATCGCGTGTTGGTGGTATTTGTCCCAGTGAAAAAGTTGTACTTTTTGATAATTTGCAAAAATATTGGGAACTACAGTTGCTTAGGTCTGGTTCAACTTTGCTACATATAAAGAAACTGCAGTCAGTATAAAAATTATGAAAAACAATGATAAATGTCTATGTTCAAGTGGCAATATTTCGGTGAATTTCAAACATAGAAAGTTATTGGAACCACTATCTCGCAAGAATCATTTCAGAATTCTGGTCTTGGATTGAACCGTAGTTGGGCTCTCTTAAGCCTTATTTTGTTCAAAAAAGTACTCGAGGGTTTTTCTAAATTGCCGATTCCAAAATTTTATTTTTATGTCATCGGAAGAAAAATAACTCAGCGAACGTATCTATTTGTTGAAAATATCCTAAAAAAAATACAACTGTTTCATAATCAAATAAACAACAAAGTGAAAGAAAATGAAATTCTATGATACATTAAAGATTAATTAACACAAATTTCGTTCTCGTACAACTTTAAACTAATATTGAAAACCGGCTTCTTGATGACAGACTGAGTTCTGGAATACGTTGTTAAACTCTCGCTATTTACTATCAACCGATAAGAACATGATTTTCATTTTCCATACTATACAAAATTCAAGCATGTTTATCAATGGTACTTTTTTCATCGATTATGAAGCACGCGCTAACTACACCTGCTGCTATATGAATACTTACAGTAAACACTTTTTTCTGGATCACATGGTGTCATTGCACTCTCTATACTGCAAAATCATTTGATTTAAACACCGCTCGCCTGGTTGTGAAAATCTATCGGCTTGACCTTTCATTTTAATTATTATTGCTCACTCGAATGCGGGAAATCATAGGAACGTGGAATCTCACACTTAGTGACATTTAGTGTGAACCTGCAAACTAGGTCAATAACACTAGTAAGAAATTTTCATTTTTATGGGGTCAATACTCGGAAACTGTTCATGGAACTTTCCGTGGAACTTTTGTATGAACTACGATCGCTGTTGGATGGTATTGGACAATCATATTAAGAAATTCGATTGTAAAGAATTGCACCATTGAGTGGTATGCATAGAACACAGTAAATGCTTTTACTAAGGAATTTCTGAGTATTAGCTATTTTTGATATTCATAAAAATGCAGTAAATGCCAAAAATAAAGTATTTACTTATTTACTTGGATGAATCCATCAGTATATACTGAAAGTATTTGCCGGTTATCTAGCATGTGCTTCACTTTATGCATACTAAAATTAAGTAAATATGTACTTTGAACTACCTTTTACTGAAAGTTACAGTATTTACTTTGTTCTTCTATTTCTAATTGCATATCATCCAATATTATGTGTGTATCTGAAACGTGATTGTTTTATAAACCTTTAAACTATGTATTTCTATAATATTGATAAACCAAAATGAGTCATATTACCATTAGGTATGCTGGCTCAATGACAGCGCTAATAACAGAATCAAAAACCTACGTTTGAGTACACACACGCATGCACAAACATCGTCACACAACATACAAACAGCCGCGAGCCGCGACCGAACACAAAATGTCTCAAAAAATTTTTCTCCGTTTCATGAGCTTGACGAGAAAATCTGTTTTCAAGATTTGAGGAACCACTCGTTTAATCTGCTTTCTCTATAACTAATAATACGAGGTGACAGGTGACTAAAAAATGCAATTGAAGTTGTTTGACGAGCATAGAATTTGCAGAAATGCTGGCAAAATAATATGAGGGACTAAGTCAAATTAGAACGTTGGAAGCATGACTGGTCGAAGTTTAGATCTAAAAGAAATGATGAGGAGAGGGTCAGTAGACATTTTGTGTGTCCAAGAAACGAAATGGCGGAATACAGGGCACAGGGCCCGTTTTTTTTGGATGTACGTATAAGCCTACAAGATGTTACCTATATACGAATAAAAAACGGCAAAAACGGAATGGGTGTCATCCTTGCGGAAAAAGCTATACTTGGTGTTGACCAATTCAAAGTCTGATGCCTCTTAAATTGGTTGTTTAAGGAAAGGTGTGTAGCATGTTTGCCATATAGGTGGGAGGTTCGAATTTTGATTCCAAGGAACATTAAAGAAAAAAGTCTTCCGAGAGTAACTACACTACCATGAAAACACTTTCTAGCTTAGCCCTTCGGAATCGGCATAACATTGAAGCTTCTTGAAATACATTAGGTTCCGAGGTTTCCATAGCTCTGTTGCGCCACCCTGTTTATTTATTTGAATTAAATGCACCTCAAATTGGATGCGAGCAGGTGGAAAAAGATGCATTTGGCTAAATTTTCACAGTCTATTCAAGGATATCAAAAAAAGACAGGTGGGTTAGACAAACGAGGATTAGAAGGACTTCCGTGGAGGTAGGGGATACTGCACCATCAACTCTTCCGGTGAAGATATCCTAAGCTACTAGTCTACAAGTCAAGACCCACTTCTAGAAGAGCGAGAAAAGTTGTAGCTTTGTTTCAGAAAAACAATTTTACGCTTGTTATAATCTATACTTGTATTACAGGTACTTGTAATCTTGTGCTATAGGCCCCCGGGTGTTTAGATCTACCAAAAACTGATTGCTTTAATCGCGATCTTTTTGCTTTCCTTTTGTAGATGACCTTTGGAGTACATTTCAACCAGCAGTAATCTTTAAGCATTGCTTCATTCCAGCAGCCCTTATATCTTCGTTCCATGTTCCATCACAGAAATTTCTTGATGAAACCGTTCCCCCTGCTCATCAGTAACATCTCCGGAATTGAGTGGGAACAAATCAAGACTGGAGTAGTTTAAGGACGTATAGCAGCCGAGCTGGTAACAGGTTTCAGTATCCAATTGAAAGTGGTTATCATCTCTTTTGTTTTCCAAATTTCAGTATATAACTCCTTTGAGAGCTTGTAAATTATTTGTGGCCCAACAATTGTGTTCCCTTGACCCCTCTTGTCCCCTTGACATTGCTTAATTCAGGAAATTTATCTCTTAAGTATTTAAAAACCGTGGTACCCTTGGCGTGATGGTAAGCATGCCTGCCTGTTAAGAGCCCAGAGGTTCGTGGTTCGAATCCCAACAGAGGCAAAAATGTTTTTTTCACTGGTATTTCAGTGCTGCGCAGTGAGATCGTTTCATGTATGCAACTTCGGTTTGAGCGATTTAAGGTTTCCAGGGCGTTACAAAATCCAGACCCAGACCGATTTCAAATCAAATTTATGCCTTTTTTTTCAACCCACTCTTCTTGAAATGAAATGAATTTTGCAACCACAATAAAAAATCGTATTTGATTAATTTGTATCCACAATTGAAGCTGACAGTCAACGATTTATTTATTTATTTATTTTATTTTATTACTAACGTCGGCATTCTTATCAGTAATCTAATAAATCAGCAAAATGCTACGTGAAAAGTGCTATATGACCTCACACATAAGTACATACATACTTACAACGTTCCAACGTATCTTAAACTTTACCTGAAACAGGAAAAAAGCATTTATTTTAGTAAAAATTTGTACACTTATAGGTATGAATAAAAGGATAATGTACTTCTGCCTAATATGAAATAAAACAATTTTTTTGTTGAAATTGATAGTATAGGTGTGTAATACCTAACCAAGTTTGTAACCTACCTATTTCATAGCCCTAGGACAGTGATTCCCAAAGTGGTCGGCATCGACCCCTTGGGGTCGTATGCTACTATTCTCGGCATATGTGTCTAGTGTCTACTATCTTAAGACCTGTTAGAAAGTACATGCATACATTTTTGCATAATTCAGGTATAATTTGTCGATACTATTACTAACACTTAATATGCTACAAAGGTGGTACAAATAATCGAAGTCGAATGAGAACATTTGATAGTGTTCGACATTTGAGAAGAAGCCCAAAAGAAAGCAGAAACCTCACATGCAGTTTGTTGAAATATAAAATGATTTTTTTATTCGAAGTTCAATTCAGGCTTAATGCGCAAACCAAAAGATTATACTGATAGCCCAGGCGGTTGCCTCGATAATAGTCAGATATTTTTTTCTTTTAAGTTGTCAATTTTTATTAAATTGTCCCTCCTGCTTAAATGGAGGGAGATGGACCCTCCCTCCAGTATGATTTATTTCTTAGAATATGACCAAGAATCATATGGCAACGTATGTAACACGAATTACGGGACACTCTGTATACAGGGTGTTCCGTACTTCGTGTAACATCCTTTGGGGTGTGATTCTTGGTCATATTCTAAGAAAAAAAATGTATGACAGTAAAGCTCAATTCTCAACTTTGACATCACTTTTTGACAATTTAAGAAAAGGCTAACTTTGGTGTATGTTAAATTCAATATCTCTGTCAATACTAGTGATAGAGACCTAATCATAGTCTTAATTTTTTGTAGAAATAATAGCCTTTAAGACTGTATTTAAGTTTAGCTTCCACAGGTTAAGGGTTGCCAGATTTTCAGATTTTTCTTCCCGGAACAAAGTTTTGACTTTGAGGTCAATTTTTTGCAGAAAATGCCTGGTAAACATGGAGTTTCTTTATTTTTTACAGATGAATTAAACAATAATAAAAAAAAAACTCATTAATAAGTGCACTCAAAAACCCATACATCTTATGATATTTGAAAAAATACAAAATGGGTAGAATTAAAAAAAAAAAAAAAGATTTTTAAATTTGAGGTTTGTTTGAATAAAACAATAATATGGGCACTTCTAGTAATTTTTTTATGTTTTTTGTACAAATACAATTATAACAAGTGCTCAAAGTGCCTACGCAGACATTTTTTTCTTATATGAGTTTTGCAATGGAAATTCATGAAGAGCACAGCGAAGATACCAGGAACTTTATCCTTATTGTAAATCTGGCAACCCTTAGCCTATAAAAATCCAATTTAAATACAGTTTCAAAGATTACAAGACTAGAAGTAAGACAAGAGTTGTCGAGAGCAAACACCCACAATGAAATTCAAAAACGGGCTAAGGCATGCATTCAAAACTAAATAGGGCACTTTGAGCACTTGTTATAATTGTATTTGTACAAAAAACATAAAAAAACTACTAAGTGCCCATATTATTGTTTTATTCAAACAAACCAAATCAAATTTAAAAATCTTCTTTTTATTTTAATTTTACCCATTTTGTATTTTTTCAAATATCATAAAATGTATGGGTTTTTGAGTGCACTTATTAATGAGTTTTTTTTTTATTATTGTTTAGTTCATCTGTAAAAAATAAAGAAACTCCATGTTTACCAGGCATTTGAAAATCTGGCAACCCTTAACCTGTGGAAGCTAAACTTAAATACAGTCTTAAAGGCTATTATTTCTACAAAAAATTAAGACTATGATTAGGTCTCTATCATAAGTATTGACAGAGATATTGAATTTAACATACACCAAAGTTAGCCTTTTCTTAAATTGTCAAAAAGTGATGTCAAAGTTGAGAATTGAGCTTTACTGTCATACATTTTTTTTCTTAGAATATGACCAAGAATCACACCCCAAAGGATGTTTCACGAAGTACGGAACACCCTGTATAAAGAGAACGAAATCATCACTTCACCAGAAGAATACAGCACTATTCTTAAGAATCATGGCACAGTCATTTTCGGAAAGGACTGGGCTGCCGTGAACTATAAGAAGACGCTAAGAAGCTCAATAAGTCAAAGCTTCAACATAAGTCAGACATGGGTAATAAGCTACGAAAAACAAGACCAAAAAAATACCAAATCTGCGAAGAAAACTTTCAGCAGCCTCCCCAATAGTGGGGTTAAGCCATTTTAGAAAGAAGTTTTCAACTATTTATGAAAATTGCTTACTTAACGAAGCTACATAATAAAACAAAGTGACCCTTAAAAAGCTAGCTGATGAAGTTCTTTACTGTTCCAAAAGATGCCCAGGACTTTTATAACATAGTACTGTCAGGAATTGCCGAAGAATGTACTGAAGAAAGGGAGGATTTAGGAAGAAAATCTGAAGAATTGAATGACCGATATTTACTATCAGTCATTTAGTAAATATTTTTGGCATGTTCAACAGTCAACTTGCAGCTGCAGGGTGATGATCTGAACTTAATCCAAACAAAATTAATTATATCGGCGTTTGTGGGAAAATTTATTCCTTATAAATAAAATTTAAGCGGGAAAGAATACTTACAGTTTCCATCAGAAATCCTTTTAGACGACAAAGTATGACACCCATGATGTTATGTGATTATGCAAAAAGAGTCGATCACCCTCAAAACTGACGAAGAGCTTAAGCAAAAGTTCAATAAAGTCTATCAGAAGTTATGGTTGCAGCGCAGCATTGAAACTCGATATACTGCATTGAAGCAACATTGCTGAAAATAAATTCTCATTGTTTTTCCATCATCATATTTTTTATTGAAAAACTCTTCAGTGTGGTTGCAAACATTTTGACGAAAAAAAGCAACCGTTTTTTCTCAATTAAGAGCACGTTTTTAAAAAACTTTCAATTAGGTACAATAAAGCTTACTCACTTAACCAACTGCAAATTTTTAAAGGTAGTTTTATATATCAATAAGAAAAACTAATCCCTCACACAAAATTTTATTAAAATCGTTGGAGCTGCTTTTGAGAAAAATAAGTATTATCATATTGGTTAGCAGGTATCGCTATTTTAAAATCTAGAAACGCAATTCTTACACAACTGTAAATTTAATTTTGAAGAAAATCCGTCAAGTCAAGTCTAGTACATATAAGAGCAAGTAAAAAAGTTTTGAGACATGATTTTCAACGTAATTTGGCTATGGGGGTCTAGGGTATCAATTCGTTTTGGAAAAGGGGTCTCTTGCTCAAAATAGTTTGGGAACCCCTGCCCTTTGATATAAACATCTAGAAAGATCCTAGAGATACCTAATAAATCCTAAGATTTGTTTACCTACGGCCAACCCTCAAATGCATCGACATTTTTAACGGCGTCCAAGATATAAAAGATCAAAACTATGTTGGCACCTACCTATAAATTCAATTTTCGTTTAACATTTTCTACATGCAATTTGCTTTGAATAACCTAAGAGCCACACCGTCAGCCTTCATTTATTCGAGTTCGCTTCTATTCAGCCTGTTGGTGTCGTCATTGTCATTCTTTAGTTCTTTTTACTTTTCGGAGTTCTCAAAATGCTATATGAGAGATTTTCTCATTTTACTTACGACGAAACTCAACACTAAACAATCCACACTGGCAACACGACATACCAACAAAAACAAATGGCTAGGTCGGTCGTTCACCCTCGATGAGAATCAGTGGTCGAACGTCGAGCTCTAGCTGACGACCAAGCAGCAAGCACTCTTAAGTCGTTACTCTCTGTCTCTCTCAACCTCAACACATTGTGTCTCTTAATAATCATGAAAATTTATTCAAGATTCAAGAACATTCTGTTTCTCTGAGTGAGAGGGGAACTGGATGAAAATAGAACGATTCAAAGACATTTTCTTACCTCGTAGCTCGTAGTCGTCTCGTGTCGTAACGACTAACGAAAACGATAAACACTACAAATACGAGACAACAACACAATCACAACAGGTTCACAACTACTACGACAAAAAGCAACGGGCAACAAAAAAAAAAGAGAATCACAATTTCTCTTAGAAGAATTGAGTCATTCTCATTCTCCATTTGGACGGAAAAGAAATAGAAAAAAAAAATCGAAATTGATTAAACTGTATCGATGGCAAAGTTGAATGACTTGGGGGTTTGTGTTATTGTTATTTTTTTCAATCCCTTTATGTCTTTCTTTTTTTTTTTTTTTTTGATAAAGACTTCGACCTGTGCTTGGTGTAATTTCGTAATGTGACACAGGAAAGCAATTCATTTCACCACCACCGCACATTGGGAAAGAAAATTCTTTCTAAAAAAAATCGATAACTTGTCGTCACTCAGTTCGTTCACATTTTGCCACCCTCGCTGCTTTTAGAGAAGTACGGAAGAAAAGGTTAAAAGTTGAGTGACTTGGTGGTTTCGAGTGATCACTGCTGTGCTTTGTTTAGCCGGTAAACGGTGATGCTTTCGGTGTATTTAGGTAGGTATAGGTACCTCTACTCTATACCCGGTTGCGATTGTTCAAGCTTTAAGTCATTTATTGTGGGTTGGGAGAGGAGAGTTGAGGTGACTTGTTAGGTCACTGTTTATAGGGAATGGATGGTACCGTTTTGTTATTATTATTATTTTTTTTGTATCATTTTTTTCGCACCGCTTAAATGATTTTCTCATTTCCACTGTTTCGTCAGGAAGTTGAATGCTCTCTTCTATGGCTTTGCTACTGTTTGTTTCTATTTACATACCTAGGTTAGTAGGAACCTTTAACCTTTCGAAAAAGGTCAGAATAAGCATGGCTATTTCAACGACGTGGCGTGGCTCAACTTTGCCGCCAAAAATTTATTTAGGTAGGTAGGGATAGGGACATATAAAAGCAGGTACCTAGGTACATTTGAAATTCCACTGGAATTGAGAAAATTAATAAGCGTGAATCTTTGGAGCGTCCGAAAAAGAGGATTATTCTGGAAAAGGGAAATTTAAAGGTTTCAAAATACCAAACCTGCATAAGTGCATAAGGTAAAGTTCTTTTTTAATCTATTAAGTTATTAAGTGCTGTCATAAGATTTGTTCTATGTAGTTATTAGTTTTTGAAGATATATGAATAAGCGCAACAATAGCTTTTTAAAAGCATTAAGGTAACAAAGTATACACAAGCTTTAAATGGAAATGTGGTGCTCTACTTTAAAAAAGCCGCTATGAGTGCTGTACTGCTAAAAGGCTCATTAGCGGTGTAAATTTGAAGTCATTAACAATATAAGTACATACTCTGCAAGGCTTTATTTACCTCACCACTAAATTCAAATAGTATGATCTGCGGAAAGTTAATAGATTACGATCGATGGATACTTCGGTAGAGGTAAGATATTCTCGTTCAAAGATGCTGTTAGAAAGCATGACAAAGTAGCTTAGTTCAAATCTAAAAAGCTTTTTATTCGAAGTTCGAAATTAAGAAGATCCTATGCAATACTTGTGAGCCGAAGATAAAAGACTACAAAAATATCAAATTTAAAATATGATACTAATAAAGATCATTAGACCCGTTCGAGAAGACGGTGTTTGAAGGAAAAGATTCAACAACGAACTGTATGAGCTATACAGCGTAAGGGAAAAAAACCGTCTTAAGTAAATCAATCAAAAAGGCTAGAAACTCATACGACTTGAAGTTCAAATCTGGAGAGAGAGCCCTTGATTCAATATTCAAAAAAAAATTTTAAAGATTCAACTTAACTCAATTGTAGTTTTGTTTTTTATAAATCTTTTGACAAATAATTTAATTTAATTTATAAATCTCACTGACGATGGAAGCATTGCTTCCGAAATGTGCATCTGAGGAAATATAAACCTGTTAAACTGTTTAACTTTTAAAATTTTTACAAATTTTTTTATTTATTAGCCCCCGATATAGAAATTCTTTTCCGAAAAATCTTAGTTAAGGCTTAAATTTACGCCCTAAGTTAAAGAGTAAGAATTAAAAACAAAAGAAATCTTTTTCTTCTTCTTCTTCATTTTTCTGCACTACGAACACCACGATCTCGAAGGGATCACAACCATCTCTTTTATCAATGATCCACCTATGGGGTATGCCGCGTTGGCCTACCAACTGACCTGGTTGTGCTCTATTTCTTGCAAGTTGGTTTGTTTTTTGACGTGAAGGCTTTCAAGGATCTTGGTACTTTTTATACGATAAAGCTTTCTTACTACTGCTGCCATACGAAGCATTTTCAGCTGTCACAAACGTACTCTCATATATTTTGTATATTCTGCAACATTGCAAACCTTTTTTTGTTGGAGGTTTTTAAAATACCAGCTGGAGCACTCAGACCTAAATACTAGTCCATTGTACTACCAGATAGCAACCTTATATTTGTTATATAGCTTTCCAGATGTTCGGAGAAAAGCCAAAAGACGCTGCCATGTTAAGGAGCCTAAGTTACCAACTCTCACCATGTCTGCGTCGTGTATCTGTAGCCTCATGCGAGAAAAAGCAGGACATCTACAGAGGAAGTGCTCTGCGGTGTCCTCATTTTCTCCACAAGATTCACAGAGTGTGGTATCACTTAAGCCTAACACGTTTAAATGCTTGGCAAAAGAGAAGTGCCCGCTGGCAACGCCAATAAGCTTTCTACAGTCTTTTGTGCTACGAGCTAGCAAAAATGTTGCAGTCTTCTTATTTACGTTGGGGAGCATACGTTCTGTCTGCATCCAATGGAGGCATGCCATCTACGATTGTGCTCTTCACAGATCCAAACGTTGATTGAAATAAAACCCTCGCTGAGGACGCTGGCAGACCTAGCGACGGTTCAGGTCCTGAGAAAGCTGTCTGAGATCCTTGCCTGGCAAGTTCATCGGCGATCTCATTTCCAGTTATGCCGTGATGGCGTGGAACCCAAATGAGGCTCAAGGAATTTAATATGCCGTTCATTCGCATTCAGAGAGCTCTTGCATTCCTGGATCACTACATCACAAGATGGTTAGAGGGTTGAGAAGGCCCTTAAGCACAGCTTGGCTGTCGCTGCAACAATTGTAAACCTTATGTGAGTATTTAATGCAATGCACAACTATTCTTCCTTTCAACTTATGGTTATTGTGTCTATTAAAAAAGATGGCGGAGTTTCCTCGCCACTTTCACTCCGATTGTTGTCGTCATTACAAGTTATTTCACTATACTGATCAAAGAGTCCAGATATTTCAACTTTTCATACTTGGGAAACACATTTCCGTATTTCCGTTCAAATAAATGTCTGAAGTACGCAGGTACTCAGTCTATCTGAACTAATACGGTACCTACTGTTTTCCAAAACTTTAACCCGTACGTCAAGTGCTTCTTCCTTGAAGGTATGGCCCTTTTTTTATCTCAGAGACCAAGTCACACGGAGCTTAGAGCAAGCGCAATTGTACGGATTTATCTACGCTCTTCATCATAAATGCAAGTGTTAGAGGTTAGTAAACACCATACGTAAATTATGTATGCATTATAAATAGTTGACCAAATCAAAATCTGGTGTCTCTTCCCAGTGTTTGTTTTGTTCATCCGTCTCTTTCAAAAACTTGAATATGTCATTCATCTCCCTTTACCCTTAGGCGATTTTCAGGGCCTGGATTCCGTAAGTTTGAAGACGATTATCGCCTAAGTTAAAGGCACTAAAATGACGTGTTTAAGAACTTCTCAACTCTAACCTTTCTTCTTCTCGTTTGTCTTTATACCTGCCACGAGTATCATGATCTTGAAGATATCACAACTATTCCACATGTCTGGTGCTTCACACTAGTGATCCGCCGCGCTGCCCCCGATGTGATACAAGGCTTTTCAAATCCAGCGACAATCAGTGCACATTTTAAGCATTGTCCTACTTTAAACCATTGATCTTGAAACTAATTTGGACTTATTATGGAAACTTATGATTGGGAATCAATTGTTCTCATACTCACTCAATTTCCATTCGAAAAACTGAAGTCCATCCGTTGTTGTGTTCGTCTTGTAAAGTTATGTAAAATAAGGGTACGAAGAAAACTCGAGAGTTCTTCGCTGAAGATGCACATTTTCATATTAAACTCAGTGTCAATTCCAATATCTCGTTATTAATCCAAGTTGCCACACATTTCGAAGCTTGTTATCGGTATAAAAAATGTTGAAAGAACATTTTTAGGTATAAACGTTCAACAGCATCAGCAGTGTTTTATTTTAAGTCATAACTAGTGTGTGCTTACTCGTTTCATTTCTTAAGGTTGCAGGTACTTGTTCATAGATCAAATCGCAAAATATAGGTAGGTATAACCACACATTGCAAACACCGCATTCGCATCTGTTCATAGCGATTGACCGGACAGTTTAATTTAATGTCTGTGGTGCTGCCAGCAAAGGGGGTCTATAAATACACGACAAACCGATTTGAAAACAAACACTACGCACCGGGAAGTCGTAGAAACTAGGTTCCGCCTAGCAAGCACTATCAATCTGAACGCAAAGCAGATTTGAATATAGAAACAAATCAAAAAAAATTAGAATGCAACACAAATAAGCCTGCGCAGAGCGAAATTGTCGAGCGGAAAACAACGTTTGCGAGACCACAATCCGTTCAAAAAACAAAAGGACACGTAATTACGCGTCGCACTCAAGACTCAAGCAAATGTGACAAAGGGGCCAATACTTTAACAAAAGTTCATTTAAAGGTGTTGAACATGAATAATTCTCGGTAATGGTGTGTGATGGCAGCGTGCAACACTACACACAGCGCATCATATTGGAGCTAGGTATGTGCCGTGCCATGCAAATGCAAAAGTGTGCTGTGTAATGTTTGCATTTGAGAAGGCGACACGGTGGGGTGTTTCGAGTATTGCTCTCGGCGCGGCGCGCGGGTTGTTGACAGGCGCGAGTGTTCACCATTTGACCGACAATGCAATAGAACTAAACTGCTGTGTAGACGCATAGAGAAAATTATAGGCAAAGCAGCGACGGGCTATGCACTTAGTTTTGTTGGTGTGGTTTTTTTTCAATTGAAACGCGGAAGAGGATGAATGTGCGCGACAATGATGATCATCTCATCATTTATGTTAGTTCGCTGTCTTGCATTTTTTGTTTTTTGCTTGTATTTTTCAAAAGTGTCGTAGTTTAGGATTGTTATTGTTTTGTTGTCTAATTTTATTACAGAGGAATGCAACTTTTGGAATTTATAGAATAAAGTTATTACCTATCTGCCTTAGCTATTACCATAACAAAGTCTTTAGGTTTTCTTTTTAAATATGTAAAAGTAACAAATGAGGATGAACCTTCACTTCGTTGTGATCGTTAAAGTTTGAAAACACTATGCGGAAAGAGATAGTGCCAGCAAAATATCAAGGACAGCGCGTGTACCTATCCTATTTTAGTTGCTATAAGCAGAAAAAACCTGCCTAACGTCCGTTCTTTCTAATGGATCGAGATTTAAAGCTGTCTGTGTCAGAGCACTAGATTCACTAATCACTGTATTTGATTCTCAGCTGATGTGGTGGAAAAGGTTTCTTCGTGAGACCAGGATTACTTTTTTCAATAGACGCATAGGAATAGGAAATGGACTGGGTTTGATCAAACTCGCAATTAAAGACGTCAATATTCCGTTCTCAAACGAATTTCCAGTTGTGTCCGAGTTGTCAACAGCGAATGACCTATTACAGCTTATCTATCAAGTTTTTCTTTTTTCCGTTTCTTCTTATTTCACAAGATAGGTAAACGTGCGCGATCTCCTTTTGCTGAGGACAACCTCTTGTCCTCGGGAAAGAAGCACAGAACTTCAATTTTTTCAAATGTGAACAATATCAATAATAATATGAGCAATTTCAAGTCTCCTGGATACTGGAGCCCATTACAGTGTGTGGCAGATGCTGGCAATGAAAGTTATGATATGGAGGATGATCAATCCCCATCAAAACAATCCACTCCGAAAACAAAAGTGCCCCCAATAAAGTTATTGCAAAAGTCTTGTGACTACGTGCATCTAATAATGAAAGCTTTAAATGTCACTGACTATTGTGTAAAAATTATCTCCATCGGGATTAAAATTATGTGCGAATCCATTGATTCTTACAACAAAGTGCTAGATAACAATTGTCAGTACTTCTCACATGACCTAAAAAGTGATAAGTCTTTTAAGGTTATATTGTATGGCCTCAGCTCATTTGATACCGCTGTGTTAAAAACAGAACTGATAAGAATCGGTATAAAATGCATAGACATTTAAAGTGTTACTAAAAACTATGAACATTATTCAGATACTTTTTATGTTTGCGTTCTTGAAACTGGTTCCATTAAAATGACTGACCTTAAAAAGAATTTTCGATCAGTCTTTCACACTCAAATAAATTGGAACTACCAACGTAGCCATAAAAATAAAATAACACAGTGTCGAAACTGCCAAATAATGTTTGGGCACGGCGAAAAGAATTGCCACGTAAAAACATATTGTTCGTTCTGTGCCGGCTCACACAAAACTGAAGAATGTGTCAATCAAGACAAGTTTAAATGCGCAAACTGCAACGAGAGTCACAAATCAACCGATTCAATCTGTCAAAGCAGAAGTAAATATTTGGAAATTAGAGCCAAGGTTGCGAGTAAAACAATGCGTTATTTTCAACCAAATCTTACTAATCCAAATGTTAATGTAAGATGCAACATCTCATCTCTTAATGTCTCAATGACCGATTTCCCTCCCTTGTCTACACGTCCTTTAAGCAAAGAGAGAAATTACAATACTCGCGCGCCCAATTCATGGGTACATAGTACATACCCAGCGCTTACCACCATCATCATCTCCAGCAGTAGCAGCGGCAGAACCTTCTCACACTCACCAACACTTCAGTGCACCAACAAACAATCCAAATATTATCAACAATGGCATTGTATATCTAAACTATAGTAATTTTACTGGACACCTTTTTTCATCTCCTGCATTGATCGTTAGGTGGCGCAACATCGCGTGGGGAAGCGCGAATCAGCTGATGTGGAATGTTTATTTTTAGCGTGCGTAAGAAAGAAAAAAATATATATTTGTATATATTTGTTTCCTGCTCATACGCATATAATTTTCCTCCTCTTCAAATACAGTCTTGTGGAATACATTCCAACTTTTGTGGCGTAAGTTTAATTCCCACTTTGTCACCGGAACGGGTCAAAGTAATAGTACTATAGAATTTATATACAAAGACAATGGTAAGTTATTCTCCATGCAAGAACTTAATTCTCTCGTGATGGAAATGATTACGAAGCTAAGTACCTACATGTAAAACGAAAAATGAATAATTTTATGCTATCGCTCAGTTAGCTACTAAATTTTTGTATCAAAATGTCATATAATTATAAGCTACCAAATATTATTATATGGAATGCCAGGGGTGTCCGAAGTAAGCTTGCAGAGCTTTTAAATTTTTTAAATGCAAATGAAATACATCTTGCGTTTATTACAGAGACGTGGTTAGACTCTAATACTAAAATTTCAACTCCCGGTTTCTATTGCTATCGAGTTGATAGAATAGGCAAAAGAGGTGGGGGAGTTGCAATATTGGTAAACAAATCAATTCAACATTCTGTTTTATTGCCTGTTCGTACTTTTTATATAGAAAACATTGGAATTGAACTTAAATTAGATAACGATAGAACAATAGACATAGTTTGTGCATACTTTCGTGGTGGCTCTTCCTCCATACTTAAGAGACAGTTTCTAAAAGTTGATTTAAGAAAGATTTTAATCAAAAACAAAAACTATATTGTTGGCGGTGATTTGAACTGCAGACACAGAGACTGGGGATGTCTCAGAGCTAATTCTTGGGTAAACATTTTATCTGATCTTACAAATATATTCCCATTTTCCATTCTGTTTCCACCTGGTCCTACTTATATACCTGCTGGTTCCAGAGGAAGGCCTTCTGTGTTAGATCTGTTTGTTACTAACATTGCAAGCAATGTATCCCAGCCAATAGTGTTCGACGAGCTTAATTCTGATCAAAATCCCGTGTTGTTACAAATTCTTCATGCTTCGCAAATAAATGAAGAATACTATTTTGATTTTAAAAATGCCAATTGGTCAATTTTCAAATCAGAACTAAAATCTAAACCTAGAAATATGCCAACGGAAATAGAAAATATCACCACGAAAGAAGATGTTGATTTGCTTATCTCAAATTTCTCTGCTAAAGTTTTAAGTTCGGTAGATTCTTCGGTACCGAAGCTGCTCCAAAAGCACCACATTAGTAAAGTTCCTAATTATATTCTTGAATATATTCGTGTCAGAAATAACATCAAAAGGCAATGGCAACGATATCGTTTGCCAGTACATCGCCACCAATTGAAATATTTCAAAAAAATAATCCCTACGGAAATAAAAAAAATTCGAAACTATCGGTGGAATCAACAACTTAGCCTGCTAGAGAAAAATGAAAAACCTTTCTGGAACATTGCTAAAATTTAAAAAAATAGAAACAGATTTATCCCTACCCTTAAAAGTTCCAATGAAGTGCTTTACACGGACCAACAAGTTGGATTTAGGAGTGGCCACAATACTTCACATCAAGTTCTCAGGATCTGTAACCTAATCAAAGCTAACCGTACTGAAGGTAAATCCACGGGTATGGTCCTCTTGGATATCGAAAAAGCTTTCGATTTTGTTTGGCATAATGCGCTAATTTACAAAATGGAAACATTTGAAATGCATATTTTTCTTTTAAAAATAGTTCAAAGTTTCCTTTCAGGAAGATGTTTTCAAGTATGCGTTAGTAAATGTGAATTCATTATAGTTAACGCACAGTACGGGGTCCCTCAAGGTTCAGTTCTTGGTCCTGTTTTATATAATGTTTATACGTCCGATTTCCCACAGCTTCCGTATTGTGAATCAGGGATCTATGCAGATGACACATGCATACTCTCCTCGCATGAGTTTGGTCTAAATATAGAGACCAATCTTCAAAATGCACTTGAAATTTTAATGAGATATTGACCGCAAATGGAAGATTAAAGTAAATGCTGGGAAGATAAAATCAATCATTTTCAATAGAAAAAGAAAGCGATTGTATCTGCCGAGTAAGGAGCTGGAAGCAAATGGAGCGTCTATAAAATGGGAGTCAAATGTGCAATACCTGGGAATAAACCTTGACAAGCGGCTTATCTTTAAAGAGAACATTAATAAAACGATAAGAAAAGTCAATTTATCATTTTAATATAACTTTTTATACAGCTACATATAATATGTTTTATTTAGTCAATCCAAATTTATTTATTAACAGAAATATTCATTATACCTAAATTAAGGTTTTTATCATATTTTCCTTCGAGTCATATATTTTTTTTTTAATTTTAAAATTATAATGTTGTAAAAATAACGTATTCAGTAGAAAGATATAATATATTTATCAAATCTCTGTGTAAACTGAGCTGTAGCAACCAAATACTATTTGAAGGAAGAAATAAAATATCTATATATCTATCTCAAACGAATTTAAATATCTTGCAGCAATTCTAGATAACAAAAGGTACCTACCTGCTCCGCACATATCGAGTCGAAAACTGCTGAGGAACTATCAGTCCTCTGTTAGTGTAAGGGAGCTTTTACCAAGTAATAGTTCTGTCACCGAAAAGGGTCCTTTCGGGTCTATACGGCTATTATATCATGGAACAAGCTCTCACGTAAATACGTTACTGCCTCATTATCCGAATTTCAGAGAACAATATGTCTTGGTTGTATTGCCCATTTAAGAAGAAATGGTCTCTGGCACAAATTTTATTGGAGTTTTGAGGATTTCACAAGCAGTATATCCTTCGACGCACGTCTGTCTAATGGATACGCCGTCCTATAAGATTACCCCCAAGGTTCACTCTTCACTTCAAAAATACACGATCAACTTTCGTTCAGTTCAGGGCGGTTCAATTTAGAATCTGAACCAAGAAAATATTACAGTCGAATATTTAAGGATGGTTTCAAAAAAAAAAAGGACGGATCTGGCGCTGGTGTGGACAGTGATGACATCCGACTGCAAGCCTTACTAGGCACACACGTTTGTCTTTCAAGCGAAGAAGTATGGTATCCAAATGAGTATAAGCTACTTTAAGACAAATGACTGGATTCGGAGAAGTATTTGTGTCTGCAGCGACATCCAACCTGTGCTTAAGGCTGTTTCTACTCAAATCAATGACTACTTCAAAGGTGATCCAGGAATGGTTGCAATATGTAAGCTTGAATAAATTGAAATGAAACAGCAGGTGCAGATGAGCTTTCCAAGGCAACTGAAGTTAAGTTGGCCTTAGACCAGAAAAGTCTACAACTGACTGTCAATCGATTTCTTTAAGATCATACTTATGAAATGATAGTGCAAAATTTAAACGTCAACACCAGAAGCATAGTTTTTCAAAAGTCTGGTAGAATTACTCGCTTACGCAGATGATATTGACGTAACGAAGAATTAAGCGTCATAGGAGCATGGAAATTCAAGCGGCGAAAAACCCATTTTCGCCGCTTGAATTTCCAGACCAAACGAGGTATATGCTGTCATCCATCAAGAACGGAGAACATCGAAGAATTGGACAAAACGTCACAATAGACAGACAACACACTACATTATACTTTAGATACGGAAAATAACATCACTGCAACTTTGGGCTAAAAAGGTCAATGGGACATAAAACCCTCTCTAGAAAAAGAAAAACCAAGTAACCCTTTTTGTAATGTGTATGTGAGTAGGTATTAAGTTAGTTTAATTTGAAGATATACACACTGCAGAAACCTTAGGTTGTTTCGAAAGAAAAATCATCCAAATGATCTTTGGTTCCGTATGTGAGAGAAATATATTCAACAAGGAACTATATGGACTGTACTTGCGACATGGGCACAGCTAGGAGAAATAGCATGACTGGAACAAGTAGAGTGGATGGACATGAATGCTCTGGCTAGGCGTATTCTCGAAAGCACTGTAAATCGCGGGAATCCTCATCTCTAATAGCTCAATCAAGTGGAAAAAGACGTCAATCAACTTGAATTCAAAACATGAGAAAGCGAAAGTTGGCGAAAATGTTGGTTAAGGCGCAGCCCTGGTTCAGCCTGAACTGTCCAAGTGTCCACCTAAGCAAGTTGGTTAATTCTTATTAAAATATGAAAATTTCGTCGTTCCAATAGTCCCTGCAGATGCGCAGCGTACCGTAACATTTTCAAAAAAAAAAATAACTAGATTGACTTGACTCAAGGACTTAAAGGCGTCATCTTCGCCTTTCTCAAGAGCAAGTTGATTTGGAACAAACATCGGGAGTCGAACACTGGCTAAGCACTAACGGTCTTTGTCTCTTTGTAGGATCAATTGAGTTTTTGACAATATACGAAGCCTCCTATGCGCCACTTATTTGGAAAACAAGCTCTGCATCTTTCAGTGCACTATCAAATCTGCTTTCTTTGATATTTGGCATCATATGGGCCGTACTTTTAAACCCATTTTCTAAGAAACAAGTGATCTCGGGCATATGTTGCAATAAGGTTCTGACGACTTCTAGACTGGAATGACTAAAGGGCTCTGATAGATATGCCGTCAAATGCAATGGTTTCAAGTCCAAAGCTCCATCTGCATCAACGTTTAAGACGACTATCATCTAAATTCTAAGTATACTATAGTAAAACGTTTTTGAAAAAGCTGAAAAAGTTACCAAAATCTATAAGACGATGAAAGCTAAGTTACTTGAAAGCTTGCTCGTCGGCTCAGGAACGAACAGAGGAACTTAATTGAACTGAACTAAAAGATGTATCTGTGAGTAATTCATAAAATCGTTTAGTTCACAGGAATAAACGAGTTTTTCAGTAAAGTGTAAGAAAATTGAATTCCTTACAAGTTATGCGGTTAAAACAGCTTAGCCCTGGTTTTTCACGAGCTTGTTTTGCCAAGATAATTGTTTATTTATTGAGTTCCAAGATGAAAATTTTCGAAATGGTAACCATTTTGTGGTTTTAAATTTTTTAAATTTTTTTATTTTGATAGATCCAAGATTTCAGGCTCCTTCAGTTAGTGTATGTTATGTGTGAACGTATCTACGCCGAACGCTCATGATCGTTTTTGTATAAATTATCTTAAAAACCAAAAACCGCATCGTGGAATTCATTTTGCTTTTTGCATAACTTTAGCTAAAACAATGGTTCAGCTTGCTTAGAAAATAATTCGTTTGGACATTACGGGTCGAATCCTAGAACCAGATTCTATGTTCAAATTCAGAAACAACTCCAAACAAAAACACAAAATATAAACCCTTCCTTTAAAATCATGCCTATTGTGCTTATAAAGTCTTTAAAATTCTTCCCGCCAAGAAAATCGAAAGCGTACCCGCTACATGGCTCTGCAAAAACAAAAACCAATACACTTCAGACGAAGAGTGCAATGTGCGGCAGTGCTCCATTTATGGTTTCTATTGCATTACTGCGTAATATCATCATCATCAGAACTCCATTCCACGCATGCAACTACATAGTAAACAAATTGTGCGTATTCGTATAAGTATGAATCGTCTTCGGTGTGTGCCTCTGTCGCGAGCTCACACGTATGTGCATTGTGCACTCTCATCGCATTCGTCAAGTTCAATGGCCGTACGTACTGCCGCGCACTAACTCCGCCATCACCGCCACTATTACCGACGACGAAGTCGACGCCGACGCTGGATACAAAATGTCATCCTCATGGCATATATATGATGTATGTGTGCTATTGCCGTTTACAACTGGCAACGACCAAACCATCGGTCATCAGAACCGCTTCACCGTTGTGGCCGTCGCTACCGATACATATACGATAGTCGCGGCAGTTGTCGCCGACGACATCGACATCGCCACCGCAACGTTCACTGTCATTGCCGCCATGCAATGTCGCGCTGACGCTGATTGTTTACCCGGCTGGAATTCTGATTCTAAATTTTTTTTCGTCGTTTTTATAGGAAGTTTTTTCAACGAAATGCTGTATATCAAGCATTTTGTTTGTGGGGGTGGTTCTGGCAGAGGGTTGCGCCTGCTTATAGCGATGGATAAGGTTTATTTTATTGAATCCATATGAGATTATTCGCAAGATGATATTGGTACGGGTAAGAGTACGAGTTCAACTGCACAATTGCATGCACGTTGGCGGTCAAAGTAAAAATAGACGCACTTGTGAGTTCGATAAGATAGCTAGCTGCACATAGCTCGTTCAGATTAAAGATGAAAGATGCATAGCACAGTCGAGGACATTTATTGCGTAGGAAGCTAATGAATCATCTTCAGGGCTGCTTCAATATCAATGAGTGCACTTTGAGCATTCAAAAAAATTCAAAAAACAAAACAAATAACATTTTTAAAAAGTGTGTATTATGTATTAATCAATTGAACGCATCTTTGCAGTGTAAAGCTACTTATTTGACTTTTTCAACTTTCCTTAAAAATCGTTGCGGTTTTGATTTATAAGATTGATTTTGTGTGTATGTATTTGTTTTTGGCATAAAGTATCAATCAGAAATGAAAGAGACCCAAAAAGACGATCTTTAGGATCGTAAAATCCTGATTGAGCGGGGTCTTATTTGATGTAGTCAAAGCATAGAACTTTTTTATTGTCACATTCCACATTTTTCAGTGACAAAGGAAAAAAGTCGTAAAATTAGAAATCATATTTAGACAAATAAAATCAAAGTGAATCTAGTGACATCCGTAACACTTTGATACTTTTCCACAAGTGTGCATGCAGATTCCAGGGCTTACAGGACTGGAGAGCTACTGGCGTAGTAATAAAAAAAACTAACTAAAAAAACACACGAGTGAGTCTCAAGTAATTCTGATTGGGTGCTAACATCATTGACAACATCAAAATGTTAAGGCTGAAAACGAGGTTTTCGATTTTCTAAGTATCATTTCTAAGTTGACTATGGAGTTATCATTTTATTTTTAAAGCTTTTCACATGGCTCGTCAGTTTTTTTAAAGACGGTATTTTCTTACTGCCTTTTTTCTAAAAACTTTTGAATGCATTAAGAATGTTTTAGCACGCAAACTACCTAGGTACATATATAGTATATAATACATATATATATATTATTATATATATATTATTATAAAACTACTGAGCCAATTCGAATGAGATTTGGAACAGATATGCTTTTCAATCTGAGAAATGACACATGTACTTCCCTCGGGAACTTCGAAAATTCTGGACCTATTTCAAAAATTCTTTCTTCGCTAGAGTGTTCCATTATCTCCTAAGAACTAAAACTATATTTCATCCCTGTATTCAAACAGAAACTGGATCAGGATGTTAAAAACCACTGGACCGGTTTTTTTTTTTTTTTTTTTTCAACATTAAAGTGCGTTATTATACATATTCGAATAACATAGACTATATTTCAGCCCCCTATTTCCACGAGAACAAGAACTTTGAAACTACTTTCTTCAACTCGATCAACATTAGAACCCGCGAGTGATGTGTTGTCTTTAACACAGTCCTTGAGCAAGTCGCTACAAACTACATTTCTTGACCATTATAGCAGCGCAATCCTAGTGAAGAACACGATTTTCGTTTTCATCAACATCTGTCAGCAAGCAAAAAATTTTGGTGACTAGGTGAACATTGAGTTGAGTATTCCTCGTATCCCAGGCCATTGTGGATGCCAAGTTTACCGAGCCAACTTCGGCCCTGAATCAGCTAAGGAATACTACAGACTCTCGTTATATGCAATTGACTTTGTCCTCGCTGATTTGCATGAAAGATTTAAAAATGAAACCTTAGATTTATTTCAAACTAACAATGTTCGTCATGAAATATGCGATCCGATATAATACTGATGAGTTTGATGCCACCGTTAAGTCGCTGCTAAATCGCTTTAAACAACTTTTAGAGTTAAATACATAGGTACACCCAATTTGTCCAAGCTTGAAGTTGGTGTAGTGGCGGGTAAAATGGTTAACTGAAAAGAAGCAGAATAATTATTTTCCCGCAATTGCTCTTTTTTAAAAGAGAGGCAAGGCAACTGCCAGGTCTTGATCGAAATCCTGGATCAGCGCCTGGTTCAGGCAGTAGACTCTTATACGGACAGACAGACAGATAAAATTACAGACCTACTTTTTCAAATGCTCTATCATCGCAATGTAATTTGCTGTGTATTCAGGAAAACCAAAAAAATAAGAAATCTCTCGAAAAAGTACGTATGAACTAATATTTTGCATCCAGTTTTCAGTGTTTGACGCAAAACTAATAAGAGCATTGAAAAAATTTAAAATTTAACTAAAAAAAATTGATTTTATTTAAAATTCTGAGTTTGAGACTTTTTCACTAAAAAACCATTCAATAAAACAATAGGAATTTAAAATTTATTTCAAGAACAAAGTCAAGACTTAGTTGACTTCAAGTAATTTTTTATTGTTCATTTTATGTAAATTTCTATAAAATTTTCTCTTCCGCATAGACGTAGGGAATATATAATATTCTAGAACCCCCAAATTTCTTTCGGCAATTTGCGAGTTTTGGTAGTAGTTTCAAAATACTTAATATCGTATTCATTTAACCGAATCCTGCATTTCGATACTGATTGTAATAAATTAACACTTAAGAAATCAGTCCAAATAAAAATTATTATTTTGTTCTACAGTTCTTTGTTCTAAAAAAAAAATCTGTTGAGAAACGAGGCCTACCAAAGCTAATATGCCAATACGTCAAGTAAGGCCGTTAGGCCAGAGACGTTTTGTTCACGGAATTCTTGAGGATATTTTTATGTAAGTGTTTTTTCTTTAAAAAATGAAAACAATATTTTGAAATTGTTAATTTTTTGGAATAGTAACTAATTTGATGTTGACCTTGACTGAAAATGAAAACTTTTTGATTTGCGAGCACTTGTGTGACGCTATTGGCTAAAATTCAGAGATTTGCCTTGATTTTTTAATTTTTGCATCATCAGAATCAGTAAAAGTTCCTACATCTGTCATCTTTTATTTATGATCTATCATTTTCCATATCTGTCCCCTGTCATCTATCATCTATACAGGGTGTTCCTTAATTCGTGTATTATCCTTTGGGGTGTCATTCTTGGTCATATTCAAAAAAAAATTGTTCTACAGTAAAGCTCGTTTCTCAACTTTGACATCACTTTTTGACAATTTTAAAAAAGGTTAACTTTGGTGTACCCAGACCTATGTTAAATTAGATATCTCTGTCTGAGGCCTAATCTTAGATTTAATTTTTTGCAGAAATAACAACCTTTAAGACTGTATTTTAGTTGAGCTTCCATAGGTTTAGGGTTGCCAGATTTTCAGTTTTAAGTGGTGTTCAAATTTTTTTCCCAAAACAGAGTTTTGACTTTGAGGACATTTTTTTACAGAAAATGCCTGATAAACATAGAGTTTCTTTATTTTTTACAGATGAACAAATCAATAATAAAAAAAGACTTAGCAGAAAGTTCACTCAAAAACCCATACATTTTATGATACTTGAAAAAATACAAAACGGGTTAAATTTAAAAAAAAAAAAAAAAATTTTAGCTTTGAGGTTTGTTTGAATAAAACAATAATTTGGGCACTTTTAGTAGTTTTTTATTTATTTTATACAAATACAATCATAAGAAGTGCTCAAAGTGCCCTTCTTTGTTTTGAATGCATGCCAGAGCCCGTTTTTGAATTTCATTGTGGGTGTTTGCTCTCGATAACTCTTGTCTTACTTGTAGTCTTTCGGCTCAAGTAATTTTTGTCTTCGAAACTGTATTTAAATTGGACTCCTATAGGCTTAGGGTTGCCAGATTTTCAGTAAGGATAAAGTTCCTGGTATCTTCGTTGTGCTCTTCTTGAATTTCCATTGCAAAACTCATATAATGTCTGCGTATTCTTCTTTCCTAAATGAAGGCATTTCAAAAAGCTCTCTCAAACTGCGATCGTGACTTATTTTGATAAACTGATGAACAAATTTGTTTTCTTATTCTTTTATACGTCTTATTTACACATTGTACATTCGTACCCCAAACTTAAAGCAAACATCCACAATGAAATCCAGAAACGGGCTCTGGCATGCATTCAAAACGAAGGAGGGCACTTTGAGCACTTGTTATAATTGTATTTGTATAAAATACATAGAAAAACTACTAAATGTGCCCACATTATTGTTTTATTAAAACAGACCTCAAAACTAAAATTTTTTTTTAAATTTTACCCGTTTTGTATTTTTTCAAGTATCATAAAATGTATGGGTTTTTGAGTGAACTTTCTGCTAAGTCTTTTTTTTTATTATTGTTTTGTTCATCTGTAAAAAATAAAGAAACTCTATGTTTATCAGGCATTTTCTGAAAAAAAAAAAAATTACCTCAAAATCAAAACTTAGTTTTGGGAAGAAAATTTGTACAGCACTTAAAATTGAAAATCTGGCAACCCTAAACCTATGGAAGCTCAACTTAAATACAGTCGTAAAAGTTGTTATTTCTGTAAAAAATTAAGTCTAAGATTAGGTCTCTATCATCAGTATTGACAGAGATATCGAATTTAACACAGGTCAGGGTACACCAAAGTTAGCCTTTGTTTAAATTGTCAAAAAGTGATGTCAAAGTTAAGAAACAAGCTTTACTGTGCAACAATTTTTTTCTTAGAATATGACCAAGAATCACACCCTAAAGGATAATACACGAATTAAGGAACACCCTGTATTCTGTCATCTGCAACCCGTCTTCTGGCTATTGCGTTGAGCCAACGTTTCTACTTTCCCATTGCCTGTATTTTTCACCGTTGTTGTTGTTTGGCAGTACACAATTTTGTGTCGGAAAATAATGCGAAAGATATTAGTCAATTTCTCTTTCAAGTGCGTTTCTTAGGGGATTTTATTTTTGTTTATGTGATAAGGAATTTCGTTCCATTCGTTCCAAACAAAAACGCTCGTGTTTTCTGCCGCGCAGCCGCAAATTACTTGAGCCGAAAGACCTCGACATCGGAAGAACAAAAACTACCTGAGAATAAAGGTAGGTAGGTGGTACATTTTAAGACTCAAAAATTTTATCCAATAGAAATCAAATTGAATGTCCTTTAAAAGTAGCATTTTACTAAAAAAATAAAAGAAACCAAATAGTCACAGTACGGCATTGTGGTTTGTGGAGCGCTAAATTAAAATAAATTCACGCTTTTGTACGAATATGTACGCATACACATTACATATATACACATAGGTATGTACATACCTATATGCTTATATTACGCGTGCCTTCCCTTGTCCTCCTTAGCTATAGAAATATAAAATATAACATCTCTTTAACCGTTTGGCGCCCTTGTTACTACATTTTGCAAACAACCGAACAGTTGTTTCTCTTTGTTCACCTAAGTGAGTGAACGCACAAAAGATATGCGCCAGAATGTTTGACGAAAAAAATTCAATAGCAAAGTTCATTGAACTCCATGCCAGGCAGTAGTATGATAAGAACATGGAAAAAGACAGCAGAGCAGAGCATAAAGAAAATAAAAATACAAACAAACCCAAAAAAACACTCAAAGAGAAATTTTCGGCAACAACTATATCCTCTTTTTTCCGTGGGGGAATGGTGAATTGAAGCATTCTGGTCTGGTCTGGTGGTGTTCTGGAACATTATTTAATCTGAGAGAACTTAACTCTGAGTGGAGATTTTCATTGTGTATCTGTGTAAATTGGGTATGGCGGCTTTCTGATTAAGTATTTTTAGTTATACACTTCAATCATTTCATAAACATTTTATCTCGAAAGACGCAATTTATGTAGTTATTTAAAAATCAGTGGGATTCTTCTGTGACAATTTTTTCAGAAAACTATTTTTACCATATTAAGCCAAAATTGTAGATTTTAAATCAAAATCAAAAATATTGAATTAGGTTTCCCCATGAGTCAAACCTCTACCAATAGATATAAATAAAAACAGAGAAATGCTCGTTCAGATAGGGCAACTCACAAAAGAAATTCCCTAGCAATCCTTAACAATTCAGAAACGTGAATATTTTTATTACTTTTCCGGTACCTACCTTGTAATTAGTCCAGTCTAACGGCAGTGTTAGTTCCCACTCAGTGGAAATGAAATCAATTTTCTTGAAGTGAACTTAGTTGCCAACCAAGGTGAAAAAAAAGAAAAATTTTTTAGGGAAATTAGTTCATATTTTGTAATAAAAAAAGCTACAAAGCTATCAACTATAAGAGCTAGACAAAAAAAAACACCATCACTTTGAATTCCCCGACTAGCAATGTCCACAACGTCCTTGTAGAAAAGCTATATAAAGTACAATTTATTATTTATCCATTAATGGTACCTGCATCAATGTAAGGGAAAAGCTGTCAGTGCTTGGTATGTATTTAAATGATGACCTTCGTTGGAATGACCAAACCTTCGACGTCGCCAAAAATGCTGCAAAATTATTAGGTTTCTTATAACGATGCAGGAAGTTTTTTTCCTCTTCCGATTTGGCTAAAATTTAGAAAGCTTACATCCGCTCAAAAAAAAGTACAACTCCCATGTTAGGCCAGGTCTTTCCGTTCCACCCAAATTCGGAATGCTCTACCCGATTCTGGTTTTTGCCTCTCCTAAAAGTCCCACTGTTTTCATAACGTTATGAGGGTATTCATAATCCTTATATGGGTGAGTAAATTATATATAAACGATGATGCTTATAACTTTGTATTTCGATTTTTTTACGACTAAATAAAATAAAATAAAATAAATAGGGTGGCACAACAGAGCGAGGAGCCCCTGGGCCAAGCGCATTTCTCACAACCATACCTTGTGAGGGAATGGAGGGGACCTACAATTTTCTGCCGGCTCCGAACGGCTAATTGAGAAAGCGCTTTTCATGGCAATGAATTTACTAACGGAGGACTTGCCAATTCCTCGCGAAAGGCGACACCCGTGGAAAAACATTTTTACCTCGGCTAACAGGTGTACATGCTAACCATCACGCCACGGGTACCACATATTTTTACCACTGTTCTTGTCAAATAAAAGTGAAGAAAAAGTCAAGCATTGTTTGTATCACAGATAAATATATGCTTTGGAGTAGAAACTATAAAGTTTAACCTCAAGCTAGAATTATGGTTCTAGTAAAACTGCAAACTCTTCAGTTAACTTAAAGTTTACTATACAAGGGCTACACACTCTTTGAATAATTTAATCCTGAATCTTGCATTCGGACTTTGTAAAATAACTTGAAGAAAATAGACTTCATTCCTGAATGCGCAATTGGTAGAGTTAGGTTAGGTTTTAGCAGGAAAAGAACTGACATTTAAGACTAATAATGCGTTAATTATTTTTACAAGTGCAATGGGCGACGCGTTTCGGACTCAGTCCATCTTCCCACGAAGCTTGCGCCCGAAGATGGACGTCTGAAACGCGTCGCCCATTAATTGTAAAAATAATTTGTGAAATCAAGCAAAAGTAGCTAATAAATAAAAAATCTAAAAAATTTTGTTTTGTTTTTTAAAATACAAATAGTTTTATAGTTTTTTCATTACAAATAAGTATATCACACAAATTGGAGACAAGAAAATCCAAAAATGGTTATTGTGGTAAGCTTCACTTAACATGTAGATTTTATTTCATGTCAATCGGTTGATAAATAAAAAAGTTATGCCTGCGAACGAAGTCGCTGGCACACCTAGTTTCTAATATTAATTTGAATTCAATAAAAAAGTTCAAAAGCTCTGAAACATTTAAGTCAGAAAAAAGAGAAAAGAGAAACTTTTTGGGATGTTTCCAGGTGTTTCGGGATCCCGTGGGTGACTGCAGATTGAGATCTAAGGTTTTATCAAGCGATCTGATTCAAAAAAATTTGGTTTAGTTAGGTATATAGAGCTGTCAGCGTAGAACTGATTTTAAGGGTCATCGTTATTTAAACCAGCTATTTGTTCCGCAAATTATCTTGGCTCTAAGCATCTTGGATGTAATGATTGTAATAATTGTAATCGTAAGGAATAAAAAAATACGTAGGTACATGTCAACCCCTTTAAATGGTGAATTTTTTCAAAATCCATCTAACTCCCACTAACAGCCACTGCCACTCCAAATCTTAATCGTAATAGGTATACATTTCCTTACACCAGCCTACTGTGTGTATGTGTCTAGGAATGAAAATATAAATATTGTCGGACAAAGTCCTTTCATTTTAAACTGATACCAGGGTTATTTGAGTTCATTGCCACCCTAAAATAAAATAAAACTTCGAAAAACACACTTTAAGCAGTGGTGGAAAAGGGGACACATGACACATGAGACCAATTCTCCTTTTTCCAGGAGTGTGTTCTCTTCATGTCGCTCTCAAACGCTCTCTGCATAGAACAGAAGATGATACATGCATTGCCTTTTGCCTTCCTTAGCTAAGGTTCACACTAGAGACTAGAGTAGGTACAGCTGGTCAACATAAGCTCTCTATCGGCCTAGAACAAGATAGATGCTATTACATTCTCTTTGACACGGAGTAACCGGTAACATTTGTACATATCCGTGCAATATTATCAGCCTTTTTGAAGATGGAAGACCAAATTTTCCGCCTTTACAAATCTGACATCAACGGCGCGCCGCGCCGGGCCAACTACTATCCACCACAACAATGGGAGAGTAATGTTATGTATATTCAATTTTTACCTTTTGTTGCTTTTTTATCACAAGGTTTGATTGTATTGGTGTCTAAGTATATGGTGAAGGGGTATTTTCGGCAATGAAAATTATTTCAATGTCGTATCCTTGCCAAAGGACAAGGGCGTTTGCTGGCTGCCAGAGAGCATTGTACGATGATTGGGGTGTGTGTGGTGTATTTTGTAATTTTTTGTTTTTTTTTCTTCATCGAAGCGCATCATCAGCTGTAAAGACAACGAATCAACCAGCAGATAACTGCCACTGACATTGGACTTTATGGATGCTTTAACATTGTTCTTCTTTGTGAAAAATTAAAAAAATTTTGCAATCCTACAAATAGAGAAACAAACAATTGCTTTGAGATACCTATAAGCTATAACACAACTGTGGGGCGGTATGAGAGAAATTTCTTAAATTTGTAACACATGAGAGTTCATTCACCGTTGGTTGAACGAAGGGAAGTAATATTGATTTTTGACCGTGATGTGTAGGTACCTACACCTACCTATAAAAAAGTTAGGATATTTCAAGGGAGCATTGACATTTTCTGTTTACTAGTAAAAGTAAGAAATCACAATCTTACACTATTGTTCGCCTATTACATTTGACTAGATGATTATGTGTACGTATGTAGGTATTTACAAATATTAAAAATTGCAGCAAACATTCGTTCATGAAGTCGTTTGATAGGTACTCAGTACCTACCTTGAGCAAATTTGCAAAAAAAAGTAATTCATCATTTTGAAACTAAAAATCTCATTCCATGAGGTTAAATCCACGTATACATTAAATTTATATGTCAAAAGTAACAGAATCCAGGACCGAGAGTAGTTATGAGCGAAATCTAACTGTTGGTGATTTCAAAACACCTGGTACTGATGACGTTTTGTTTTTTAAATTTAAGTGGGCAAAACCTCATTTTTTCGGCTTAAAACAAGCTACACTTTTATCAAACATAGGACGCGCATACCTAAGATTATTCTATAGAGAGGGTGGCTTAGAAAATGGAGTTTTAGGCAGGCGGGACAGAGGCTCAAGTCGAAACAATTAAAACTCGAGTAACATTAGTCAGCCTTCGGAAGATAGTTTTACCTTATCTATTTGTAGAACAATGGGAGGGTATATAAGGAAGACAAGATCTTCGTTGGTATGTTGCGAGTTGTTAGGGGCTCTGCAATTAACGGTTCCTGAAAAAAATCGACGAATGAAAAGAATGTCAAATATTTCTTTTCTCTAACATATTCAAGTTGAGAAGTGATCAAGTTGATTATGCGATCTTGATAAGGCGTAAGAACCAAAGGAGTAATCGTCCAAGAAAGGCCTCTTAGAATACATCGAAGGAAACGCTGTTGGATGTTTTCAATTCTAGAAATATGAAGCTGTTGGAAAAAGACAGTTAAATTAAAAAAATAAACCATAGCTATGTGATAGACAGTCGAGTTCCTGGGTCGCAAATGCTCCTTAAAGCATGAATCGCCTCAACTGGTGAAATGGTTTGAAGATGACAGCAGTGGAGAGGAGACTTTAAGCGCTTCGAGAGAAGGTATTGGATTCGCACTTGATAATGTTAAGTTCCAAGCAGATTTTAGATCTGGAGATAAAAAGCTGTCGAGATTCGTTGAAAATGAGAACAGTCAGTAGCTGAATAAACAATCTTTCAAAACTTAGTATCACCTCCGCACAATCGAATGAGGCAATTCGAATGATTATTATGAGATCTTTAATTTTTTTTTGCATCTCAGGGACACGACTTAAGAGACTTTACAAAGAAAATAATAAAGTCAAATTAAAAACAACATTAATACAACAAACTAAACTAGTGAAAAATATTTAAACAAAATCTATAAATAAAAAATGAAATAAAATTATGTATATCATTACAATATCTACTAAGCATGAATCATGCACATGGTATACTGGTTCTTATATTTTTAATTTTAAACTGTTTTTACTAATGTTGAAATCAGAAATAAAAGGGTTGGAGGGTTGGTTGAATGCCATAGTTTGTTCTGTGGTAGGAGCGATGTATAGACTCTAAATTACTTAGTTGATAAGTTCCTCCGCGATAGTTGACCCCTATGTGAGAGGGTTTGAAGATTTAATAGGCGAAAAAAATTTTCATAAGAAGGCGAATGAAAGGATCTTCCCAAGGAAGTCCTTTGAGAGCGAAACGTATGAATTTGTGCTCTATGGCTTCGATTCGAGATTTATGAATATCATAAAATGATGACCACACCTTAATAATAAGGTCCCGAATGACTACCCGGGTGGACATCGCGCCGGAGGTACCTAAAAAAAGTTAATGTACACTCCAAAACGAACACTATAATAAATTGATTGTTTTCCTAATAAGCATCCATCTCAATAATATGAGTTCGACTTCGAGGGTGGGTTGTTCGAATACTATGAGTCTATTGGTAGTTTTATCAGAGCTTTGCTCAAATCAGTTGACATAACCATTACATTATTTATAAAATTACATTGCAACATTGCGTTACATTACGTTACATCAGATTAAGAAAAAAACAGAATCAAACATAGTTTTCTAAAAACCGCCAATGACAGGTGGTCATCTTTAGAAGCATGCCGAGTCTCCAGAAATCTTTGGCCAGATGTTTCCAAGAAAAAAAACAGAATTTCTACTCCAGCTAAGCAGACTTCAGCTCTGTCTGTTGATTGGCATTCACACGGGCCACAACTCGTTGGGTTTTGGGTATCCACATGATGAGAATGGGCATAAGCACATCCGACTTATGTAGAGGATGCCAAGATGAGGAGGGAGAGGAATGATCATTCCACTTCCTCTGTGAGTGTCCTAGCTTGGCCTACACTAGGAAAAAACCCTCGGAGAATACTTCTTCGACGAACTGGGCGACATCTCTAATCTCCCATTGAGCAACGTCCTGAAATTTACTCAGGGCTCCAAATGGTTCAGTGGGGGTTCCCTACCCAAATAAACCAATCATCAACCCAACCCTCTACCTATCCAATACTCCCACGAGCGATCAGGGTCCGTTTCAAATACTGTCATCTTTACAATCACCGACATAGATCAATAACCATTTACCGTCCGTCGTGCGCCTTGGGGCCGTACGCATAACAGTTTTCAACGTACAACTTTTCTTTTTTATAGATTAACCAGGTGTAAAGTAATTTTCCAGCAAGAAATTGCTGAAGACGCCTCGCTGTTCCCGAGAATATTTTCCGACAAGTCTACCCATCATCGACCGGTTTTAGTTAAATAAACAATTAAAAGAACGGTCCAGTATCATTTTAGTAAGTTTAATATACATAAATAGCCTTTGATCCGCTGAAGATTTGGTGCTTTCGTTCAAATTTCCACGAAGGACACCGACGTGAGTTTTACGTCATTATTTTTGTTACTAAGCACATCTTAAGCATTGAGAGCATTTTCAAAAAACGAGCGTGGTCGTAGTTTAGTCTTAAACAAAATACGATTTTAAGCCGCAATGCTAAGTAAACCATTTCTCATCTTGTGTGCTCATGATTCGTTTTACTTCAAAAACAAAAGATTCAATCACGCTTACATTTCATTAACGATCCTAGTCATTAGGGTGGTCGTTATTTGTATGGATGAGAAAAAAATGTTTTTGTTGAGCACCCTTCTCTTATATGCTATTATATTTCAAAAGTGCACAAAAAAAAAAATTTAAAAATCGGAATGTGTTAACACGTGCTGTAACAGCCTTGAAATCTCAAGTCCTCCCTTCCATATAAAAAAAAAAATTCAAATAATTTTTTTTTTAATTTTTAAGGTGGTTTTTCATAAATAGTAAAATATTTTAGTGATTTTGTAATGAATACATTTAAAGGTAATGTTTTCAGATGTAATAATTACACCGACCAAAAATAGATGTTTCCATGATATATGTATTTGCAAAAATTCAATTGAACGCAGGCTAGTAAGTTTTGATTGCCAGAAGAAAAAAAATTGATTTTTGAATTCCATTTACGCCTACATTAGTAAAAAAAAAATTAATGCAAGAAAGAGAAAGTAGCATATACAAATGCATACATGAACTTCCATAAGAGCGTCAGCTTTAAGCTCAATGCGACACGTGTTAATGTGGTCGTAAGAAAAAAAATAGGGTAATGTTTGAAGAAGTAAAAAGGATGCTCATTAAAAAAATTCAACTTTTGAAAATAACGACCACCCTACTAGTCATCTTACTCACATTGGGTCTTAATTGGAAGCTCCAAATGATTCCACTATATCATAAGGGATTACGTAGGTCACTTAAGCCCAAATGGTTTACCAAACTTCATATTTTGAGACTGTCAGATGCTGCCAAAATTTTTACCAATCTTGTCTAATTTCATTTATTTACATATTTTAAGTAAACGTTTAGTTAAGTCTTGCTTTGCAAAGAAATTTTTATACCCACATTTATGAAGTCGGGATGGAATATAACGAAGGTGTTTCGACAACAACAGCCGTACTGAAACATAGACAAACAGTTTTAAAACAATTATAGTTATGATGTTTTGGGGTGTGTAGGTCATTGACAAAAGACTAAAGAAAATTATACAAAACAAGACAAGGAATTCAAGAAACACCACACACATAGAGAAAACGATTATTATTTTCAATGTCACTTGGAACACATTTAAGCCGTCATATTTAAAAACAAACATCTACAACCTTTATATTAACTTGTTTTAGAACAGTTATTTCCCTGCAAAGATCTTGTTTGTCTAATAATAAAAAGTAAAAAAAAAAACATACATAAACGTGTTGTCGACAACTCTACAACGCATATGAATAACGTCAAGCTTTTAAACAAGGAAAAGATCAACATGTCCAAACGTCAAATTCCGCGAAGTTCATGATCACTAAATCGCTTCTGCAAGTCACTTAAAAACTTCTTCCATAGACACGATGTGAGTGTTGAACGTTATGATACGTTCGTAGCTGTTAATCGTATCGATGTTGTTATCTAGAGAAACTGACAGTCGGTGCGGCAGCGGGCGTCTTAGTGGCGGCAATCGTGTGCGTCGTCGTGAACCTGACATTAAATCGATTTTCAAGGTGTGGTACTTTACCTTGAATAGCTTACTCGATCAATCTCGCTATATCTATTCTATGAAAATTTTGTTATGCGTCAATGGGCTAGTTTGTGTTTATTTTTTTGCAATTTCTAGACGCATTTTATGTTTTTATTTCAAAGAAAACTAACTGTACTTGATCATATGTATTGAAGAAGTAAGACTCTTAACTTTACGTATTTTGGAACTCTTTTGAGAATAACCTGAAGGTCCAGCTTAAACTGGCATGAGGGACTTACATCATTTCCCAACAAAATGTTGCCTCAAGCTTGAACGTGAGTAGCCGCAATTGACTCGTGCGTCCGCATAACATTTTCACTTTAGGTGCGTTTTTGTCGCAACTTAGTAACCCTATGAATAATCACCTCAGCAATGTACTTTTCCACCAAAAACAAAAACAAATCAGTACTTTGTACTTTGTAGTGGCTTAGTGCATTTCTGAGCTTATTATAGATTTACTGCGTTTCTACAATTTTAACTCTTTTTTCAAGTTTCATTTATTCTTGATGGTAAGCAGAAAATCTCCAGTAAATAAACTATACCTGTTATTTCCCATCTAATTTTTAGAGAATTGCCAAATTATCGCTCATACATAAATGTAACTGACGCCTGGAATGACAGACCTCGCTCTTGATTACGCTTCGAAAGTGAACAAAAATTTATTGAGCGGTGCTTTATAGAGCAGTCCAAAGAAAACAGTTAAGACTTAAAAAAGTAGTACAAATTAAAGAAAAGCTTCAAATCCACACACAAACGCTGACAAGACCGCAGTCAAGTACAGCCAACGTTTTTTCAAATGAAATTCTTTATTCTATATTCCATATTCTATATTCTATATTCAATATTCTATATTCCATGTTCTATATTCTTTATTCTATAGGCGCGTTTTATCGAAATTCTATGTGCACTTATGTACACTTCAGTAAAACATCGCTCATGGGAAAACAACAACTCCTTATGTCAATAGCCTAAGTGCACATAAATATCGCAGTAAGCTAACTGCACACAGGGATGGTTGGTAAATTTCTTTTTTTGGCACCCAGAGGTTGGCAGTCGTTGGGTTGTGTTCGTTCATATTTCTGATTTTCGACAACAGATTGAATAAGTCTGTTTCTTTACTTTTTGTGCACAGAAATTTTTTTTTTAAGGAGTGGTTGTAAAATTCTTTCAGAAAATCTATTAAAGAGCGTAATTGTCTTAAAAGTAAGGAAACGCCTTGAACAAACCATTCGCAGCAACGCAACACTTGGAAAAACGTCTGTTTGACAGTTTTTGTATTTGTTTTGGCTGTGCACGATTTCTGTCCACAGAAATTTTGGTGCCGGAAATTCGCAGGACGGGGAAATTTTTTTATTCTCTCGAGAGCACACTCTTTTTTGTGCACTGCTACGAAAAATCGGAACGGGATTAGACTGACTTTCGCCGAATTTCGGTGCATTTCGTGCGAATTTTCAGTAAAGAAACACACCTAATGGCTAATAGAAGAGTCAGGTGGTGACTTAGTGGGGACATAAATAGACACGCAGTTACTAACACACACACACACACACACACACACACACAAGGGAAGTTTCGCAATCGGTCAGAAAAAAAGAACATCAGACAGAACACATAAGAACATCAGAACCAAGGCAACCAAAAACATGAGTCACAAAATGAATCTAATTGAACACAGCCATTGCGAAAAAAAATTAAAGTGACATTTGTTTGTTTACCTCGAAAGTAAAAAGTTGAAATGCGGCAAATAAATTGAGAATCGAGAATTAAATAGAGAAAAATACAAATGGAAAGTAAAAGGTATGCATTTATATCCTTAGAATGCAAATTTTTAATGTTTCTTATCCTTAGAACAATTGCAAAGGGTGCCAACACTGAAAGTGAAAATTGAAAGTGACGTCCGAAGTGAATATAAACCAAAAAATCGTTTTATTGAAAGTGTACATAAGTGCACATAGAAAATTTTCAATAAAACGCGGCTTATATTCTATATTCTATATTCTATTCAATATTCTATATTCTATTCATTCTATATTTTTTTAAATTATTTGGGGAAGTTCAGGGATAGTTTAAAAGGCAAGTAAATATGAAAAAGAAGTATTTGTAAAAGTAACAATTGCTTTATTCTTCACTGTAGTGAATTAAAAATTAAATAAAAACAATGCTATTGTTTTCATTTTCAATCGTTTTTGACAAGAATTCTTTTAATTTAATTTTTAATTTTTGACTGGTAAGAGCAAAGATTTTAATTTTTTTAAATTTACTGCAGTACCATAGACTATACTTCATCCCCATACGGGAACGGAACGGGAACTGGAACATATCCGGGAATTTGGAAAACATTATACCGATTCCAAAAATTCTGTCATCGTTAGAGTGCTTAATTGTGCCTGAGTAACATAGACTATATTTCATCGGGGCCCCGAAATAACTTATACGGAAATAACTTATATAGCAGTTACTACGGTTTCAAACCGTAGTAATTTATATGATAACGGTCATATAAGTTATTACGATATGGAACCGCAATAGCTTATATATAATATTTCGTTTTTAAATCCGCAATAACTTATATATAAGTAATTGCGGGTTGAATCCGCAATAATTCATATATAAGTTATTACGACATGAAACCGAAATAACTTATATATAAGCTATTGCAATGAATGCATTTTCCTTCATAGGAGTGAAAAATAGAGACTAACTTACATTTCATATATTTTATTACGACATTAGACCGTAATAACTTATATATGAATTATTGCGTTTTCAATCCGCAATAACTAATATACAGGGTGATTCGCATAAGGTGTGACAAAAAGATAGGGTGTGTAGTTTGGACCTAGACAAGCAAAAAATCGTATGGGAGGGCGGGGTCCATTTTCCCCCGTTTAGGCGGGAGGGGCCATTTAAGAAAAAAATCACTAAAAATGGAAAAAATATTATTTAAAAATAACGGTAATACCTACAGAGTCGTGCTATAGCATTTTGAAAAGCCAAAAACCAATACATTCAATAAAATCTAAAAATAAGTGGTTCATTTGAATAGTTTTTGAAATATTAATTTTCAAAGTCAAAATTTTGAAAAAAAAAAAATAATTTTTTTTCTTCAAACCATTTTTTTTTCAAAATTTTACGTAATTAAGTAGTATTTTTCTGGCTTATTTTCAATGCTCTTACTTATTTTTAATCAAACACAAAAAACCGGATGCCAAAATAACCTGTAGTTTTTGAGAAAACCAAAAATTACAAAAACGACTTTTTAAAAAAAATTTTTTTTTTAAGTTTTTTTTTCGTTATTGGATTCTTAAGTGATTCTTAAGTGAAAAAAAGTAAAGAGACAATTCATCCTTTAATTCTTAAATTCACTTAAGAATCCAATAACGAAAAAAAAACTTAAAAAAAAAATTTTTTTTAAAAGTTGTTTTTGTAATTTTTGGTTTTCTCAAAAACTATAGGTTATTTTGGCATCCGGTTTTTTGTGTTTGATTAAAAATAAGTAAGAGCATTGAAAATAAGCCAGAAAAATACTACTTAATTACGTAAAATTTTGAAAAAAAATGGTTTGAAGAAAAAAATTATGTTTTTTTTTCAAAATTTTGACTTTGAAAATTAATATTTCAAAAACTATTCAAATGAACAACTTATTTTTAAATTTTATTGAATGTATTGGTTTTTGGCTTTTCAAAATGCTATAGCACGACTCTGTAGGTATTACCGTTATTTTTAAGTAATATTTTTTCCATTTTTAGTGATTTTTTTCTTAAATGGCCCCTCCCGCCTAAACGGGGGAAAATGGACCCCCCTCTCCCATACGATTTTTTGCTTGTCTAGGTCCAACCTACACACCCTATCTTTTTGTCACACCTTATGCGAATCACCCTGTATAAGTAATTTCTGTTTCATATCGTAATAACTTATATATAAGTTATTACGATTTAAAACCGAAATTACTTATATATTAGTTATTGCGGATTGAAAACGCAATAATTCATATATAAGTTATTACGGTTTAAACCGTAATAACTGCTATATAAGTTATTTCCGTATAAGTTATTTCATGGTGCCATTTCATCCCCACTCTCCCACTATAAAGGAAACTTTGAAACCACTTTACTTAACTTTTAATTTGATAAACGTAGGGCCTGAGCTACGCCGGGCCGGGCGGATCAGCTAGTCTTTTATAAATAAAACTTAGGTTTGTTGTTGTTTGCTTTGTTTTTAGAGTCTATTAAACACTTTTCCCTGAGAACGTATGAAAACTGATCAAAAACACAAGAACCACAATAGCGGTTTCTTACATGAAAAGCTTACTCTTGAATACGCTGTTGATGTGTTGAGGCCATTTTAGAACCACTGGGAAATGGGTGCTTAAATTCGATATACGAGCCTCACAAACCCCTTTTGAAGCTGTTATTATTATTCGGAAGTAGATCAGTTCTGACTTGTGTATCCTTATAGCTGCCCAGAGGAGACTTCAAGAGTAATCCATTAAATTGAAGGGATTGGTCTGTGTTCCTGAGATATTGAAGGACTGGCCAACCAAATGATAGTTGACTGTTGTCCTTGCAGCGGTTGAACAGGCGATTACCAGCGAGGAATTCAAGTTGTTTAAGGCTGTACTTGACTGCGGTCTTGTCAGCGTTTGTGTGTGGATTTGAAGCATTACTTTAAATTGTACTATTTTCAAGACAGATATAAAAGGATTGGACCTTCATGACCGAAGTCTACATGTTTTCTTTGGACTGCTCTTAGCTCGAAGAGAATACCCTGCTCTAGAGAAGAAAGCACATTAAACGTGTGGGTGGCATATTTTCTCCTGTGGGCTAGGAAACTTTTGACAGTACTTGATAGATGAGCTGTCAATTAGTTCTCATTGTAATTGTAGAATAAATCCTTTGATTCAAACATTGTTGAATGCCTTTTCTGGCAAACATAAATGCCAATATCTCTGCTTCAGTTGTTGATAAGGCTGCGGTTCGTTGAAATTGACTTGTCCAAGATATACGTCTTACAGCATACATTGAAATCGCTCCACTTGTTAAGCGCCTTGTTTTTAAATCGCTTGCATAATCTACATCAATGTATATCCAAAGTGCTCTGTTGTTCGGTTGATATTTGATGGTCGATTTGCCTGTACCACGGATATAATAAAAAAAATTCTTTGACTTAGTTGCATTTTGGTACCCGTGGCGTGATGGTTAGCATGTCCACCTGCTAACCCAGAGGTTCGGGGTTCGAATCCCAGCAGAGGCAAAAATATTTTTCCACGGGTATCGTCTTTTGCGAGGGATTGACAAGTCCTCCGTTAGTAAATTCATTGTCATGAAAAGCGCTTTCTCAATTAGCCGTTCGGAACCGGTAGAAAATTGTAGGTCCCCTCCATTCCCTCACAAGGCATAGTTGTGAGATATGCGCTAGGCCCAGGGGCTCCTCGCTCTGTTGCGCCACCCATCCACCACCCATATTGAAAACAATTTCTTGTTTGAATGCAGCATCATGACTGCACGCTATTTTATTCAATTTTGGAATCCATATGCGATAGCCATTGTTTTCATTGACATAGCCAACCATTCTTCCAAACACAGCATTCTCATCGAATTTCTTTCGGAACTGTTTTGGTATGTGAATATAGCACCCAATACTAAATATTCTTAAACGAGACAAATTTCCAAGCTGTTTTTCATATCATAATTTATATGGAACACCTGCTGGCGGTGTTTGATTCAGAACATAAGCAGCTGTATAACATACTTCAGCCCGCATAAACTTCGGGAGCTTGCTGGAAACGCTCATAATTCGAGCAGTTTCTGCTATGGTTTGGTTTTCTCTTTCGGCTATTCCATTCTGTAGTGAAGTGTATTGAGAAGCAATGCTTTGACAAAACATTACTAACATCTTTGCTTTCAAATTCCTTGCCACTACCGCATCTCAATTTCTTGACAACGTGTCCATTTGATTTGGCTTCATTAAGAAAAGTATCAAAAGTTTTATTTACTCCGCTCTTATGTTTCAAAAATAATAGTTTGAGAAATTTGCTGCAATCATCCTTGAAACAGAAACAGACATAATATCGCGAACCTCTCAATGACGTTGTTTCTACAGTTCCGAAAACAACGGCATGGATGATCTCTCCAACCTTAGAAGAACATTCACTTCTATACGTAAAAGGTAGTCGGTGCATCCAAAGATACATCCATCACAACATTGATCTTCACCTTGAGTCACAATGATTTTTAATTTCGCAAGAATCTTCTTCACATGCCGTTTATTTTGATAAGCAAATCTTTCATGATAAACTAGAAGAGTTTCTTCATTTTTTGAAACTTAGGTTTGCATTTTCGGTTTTAAAACATAAAGCTCGCTTTGAAAACTTTCAAAGGTTGCAACTTTACCGTCTCTGTCCTTGATCGTTACTATGTTGTCATCAAAAGTTGTAATAAAACCATTCCGAGCAGCAGCCTTCACGGAAAACAACTTAGCACTTGCTTCAGGGACGTGCCATACTTCCTTCAATGTTGCTTCTTAAAATGTATCTTCAATTTTTGTTTCAACACGAATGTAGCCTTTTCAATACGCTTTCATTATGATATCTCGCTTACTTAGACAAATTATTTCTGCGACATCAAATATGGTATGTACAATACCTATGATTTAAACTGTGATTTGTTTGGTGTAATATGTTTTGAAGCGCCACAATACCATTGTTCTGCACTTAAAAGATTTGTATTCGCAGCATTTAAAGCGTATGCAATGAGAACCTTTGGTTTCATGAAATTAGTTTTCTTGTAATATTATTTTGTTTATTTGTATTTTGGGGACATTCTGCATTCTTATTCCAATCGCGCATAACTTTTCTATCAGTAAGTTTAGTATTTGTTTCTTTGCAGGAATGGTATTCCACGAATCTCTGAAGTTATAAAGCTCCTCGCCTAGAGTTGAAAATAATTCAACAATCTAGAAATGTGTGCCTTTTCTGCTTGGTTAGCTAAGCATTGAGGTCTACAAACAACTTTTGTAGTTTTGCAATATGTACAAACTCATGCCTTCGTCTTCATGTTTTCTTGCTTGGAAGAAACTGTAATTTAGCATGTTAAACCCCTGAATGCTGCTTCTTTCGAAACGAGCACACAGTTTATCCCAACCTTTTTTGACGTCTCGCACGTCAATACCAGTTCAGAAATTGATTAGCTTAAGGATGCTGCTATCAAGCTAGAAGCCTTAGCATCTTCTTTAAACAAATCCATTTTCGATTATAGATACTATTAGGCAAGGTTGGCAATCCTGCAGAAAAAAAAATTTGAGATAACAATTAAACAACATTACGATAATAGAGAATATGAAAAAAGTGGGTCCCACAATTCTGTCTGTCTTTCTGTATGTCCGTATATTGATCTACAGCCTGAACCGATTGACCGATTTTCTTCAAAATTAGCAGTTAGGGTCTTTGGGGCAGCTTACAGAGAGATTTTTGAAATTGGGTCTCTAGGTCTTGAAATTACGGTACCTGCCAATCAACCGATATGATAATACTCATTTTTCTGGAAAACGGCTCCAACGATGTCTACTAATTTTGTGTGAATGATTAATTTCGAGTTGTCTTTCTTATAACGAAAAAAAAATTTTCAGAAAAAGTCTAAAACGGTACCTCTCATAGTGGCGTTTTTTTTTTTTTTTTTAAATCGACTTTCTCGTTGATGTCTAAGACGATGTTGACGAAATTTTGTAGTTTAGAAGTCCTAACTAAGTTGTTTAAGATAGATTGCATATCAACATTTGAAAAATTTTAGTTTTTGAAATTTTTAGAAATTTAAAAAAAAATAGTTTTTGGTAAATATGAAACTTCAAAACTATATCTTTGATTTTTTTCAATATTTTTGTTAAAAAGAACTTCTGGCAAGATCTTAAGCTTTGCTTACTTGATTTTTAAGAAAAGTGAAAAATAAAAAACCGTTTTCTTTTTTAAATTCGCCCAATGATTTTGATTAAGTTTTCAGCATTGATATGTACATACTAGCAACTGGAAAAACAATTTATATTTTCGCTAAAAACTTTTGGAATATTTCACAAACCTTCTTTTAATTTTTTATGTGATTTTTTTCAATTTTCATAATAAATGTGTAGTTGGCAATCCAAAACCACAAAATAGATTATGAAAAGCTAATACTTAAACCTTGTACTCAGCCTCAAAATTCTGATATTGTATTAGCATACTATCGCAAGTTGTTTCCCATTATTTTCTTTTCAGGTGAAGAAATTCCGATGATTTTCGGTAATTCACTCTAATCATATTAACGAAAAAGCATACCCATCTGCCGTTTCCATGTTGGCAACTCGCAAGGAATTTGCAATTCAAGATGTATCTTCATATCGAACGTTCTTCTTGATTCTTTTTCTTAATTCTTATTCTCTTCTTTTCATGCAGTTATCACGAGCCTGGGGCCTGGGCCCATAACATTAACCTGTTAAATATTCTCTTAAACAAAAGCAATAATTATATTTTAAATACTCTCCTAGTATTTATTTCAACAAACGGTCCTTTTGCTAAGAATTTTAACTATATAGTAAAACAATAAATTGCTTAGCTTGATAACATAAGTATGTACAAAATTCCCATTCTATTGATAAGAGTAAAGTGTTTTAATTGTTCGATGACTTATTCTTTTTAGCAAAAAGAACAAAATTATCAATGTAGCAATCACTGACTAAAATTAACAATTGGCCCACCTCCTCAATTCGGATGCCAAGGCCTAGTAAATTTTAATCATTCATTCCAAGGGAAAGAATGGCTAAGAGAACACGGTTTTTAATAGCAATATTACTCATGAAGGAATTGTTAGTTCTTCGAGAACGACAAACACCAGTGATTGGAAGCTCTAGCTATACGGAAGGGGAACCACAACTTTTATTGTTAGCATTATCCGTGAAATGGTATCATGAAAACCTGTCGCTCTTCTTAAGTTGCTGCACTTAACTTGTCTTGAAATGTTCTTAAAATCAATTGCATGTGTGATAAGCTGCAATTTGAAATTCCTTGCTTTTTGCGTGGATTAATAAATAAGTAGCAACACAGGCAACTAAGATGAACAGCTCAACGTTCACGAAAATGCTCCTTATGACAATAGGAGCAACAAAGTAAGTATTAAAAGTACCAAGATCCGTGGGAGTCTTCACGTCAAAAAAGAACCATCTCGAAAACAATTCAGCACAAGTTCCAATGGTTGAAAGGAGAAACCGAGATAACCCCGTCAAAAAAGGCAATATCATACAGCCTTCAGACACAATCTAGAAAAAAAATAAAAGGCACCACAACTTTTATTGTTAGCATTATCCGTGAAATGGTATCATGAAAACCTGTCGCTCTTCTTAAGTTGCTGCACTTAACTTGTCTTGAAATGTTCTTAAAATCGATTGCATGTGTGATAAGCTGCAATTTGAAATTCCTTGCTTTTTGCGTGGATTAATAAATAAGTAGCAACACAGGCAACTAAGATGAACAGCTCAACGTTCACGAAAATGCTCCTTATGACAATAGGAGCAACAAAGTAAGTATTAAAAGTACCAAGATCCGTGGGAGTCTTCACGTCAAAAAAAGAACCATCTCGAAAACAATTCAGCACAAGTTCCAATGGTTGAAAGGAGAAACCGAGATAACCCCGTCAAAAAAGGCAATATCATACAGCCTTCAGACACAATCTAGAAAAAAAATAAAAGGCAGACCACTCCTTATATAGACAAATGCAACGACATCTAAAACCGGGAGGCTTGCCGACACTTTCTTAGATCAATGACGCGACGCATCTTTTCAAAAGCAGAACTCTACTTTTTGTAGTTTTATTTTATAAATCTTCACCTTATATGCACTTCCTTAGACTGACAAGTTGTAGGATGTAAGTGCCTTTATAAAAAATAGCAAAGCGAGCACCTTCCTCCTTCTTATCTGACAACAGCATTCAACCCTACAACTTAATTATCAGAGAAATTATATGTATATTTCGACTGCTAGTAATTGTTCATCTATCTCTACGTAAGGCTATCAAGAACTTTAAAGCTGGCGGCCCCCGTGCAATTGGTATACCTAGCCTTTTGGCCGGATTTGCAATTCTCAACGTACAAACAAATTCTATTTATTGATGAGTTTTTAACAATCAGCAAAACTTTTATCAGCTTTAATAGAGGTTACTTTTAAGCTCATAGAAGCAGGGGGCATCTATTTTCCAAGACTAAGACAAGTGTCAAATTAGTTGAAAGAAGTTTCTATACCTATAAGGACCAAACCAAAATTAGGCAGGCTTCGCTTTGAAATGACCAACTGTCTAAGTTTATGTATGTCAATGGAATGCTCTGAAGAAAGCTCACCGAGTTTCGAAGACTGCGCCATTCCTCAAATAATTTTTGATTATTTCCTTTGTTTATGTTCCTATTGAATAAGTCGCTAGATAGCCAGACAGGTTTCTACAAAGTGATGATCCTACATTTTCATTAAGCTAGTTTGATAGTTAGCCAGGTACCTACCTAGTCCTCCTGAAAACCTGCAAGCAATAACCTCACTGATCTTAAAGAAAAGAAAATTTACTTCCAGGAATTCCTTACAGTACGCCAAGTAGGTACCTATAGCTCCCAATTTTATATAGGGTTATACACACTTACACTCCAGCATTGCTCGATCGTCATATCGTCATCGTCTCCAAACAGTCCACATAACAAAACAATATAGGTACCTACCTACCTACCTACTCATACACTCTGAGCCAAAGTTCATTGAACTCCATCTCTGTGACCGAAAGAGGAGAGTTATTTCTGTCTTCCGAATGTTGACACATGATCCCCTTTGCTGATTAAATATTAGTCAACAAATTTCATGTTATGAAATCCAAAAGGAACTTTAAAATTTAAGATACCAAGTTAGAATGGCAATAAAAAAAAACAAAGAAACATGATTCGTCAGCCCTATCTCTTCTTCTCGCCATCATTGTCTCACATTCTCTTTCAAATAACTTAATGGTGGAACAAGGAAAGATCAAAGTTATTTTTTTCTTGTTCTCTTCAACCTCAAGATCTCTTACTTGATTTTTACCTTCGTTCCGTCCATTTAATACCTTGACTACCTACTAAATAAACTTTTGCTCATTAAAAAAAAAAGCATGGGAAAATATATAAATGTAGATACATGTGTATTTTTACTGTCGGTTCGTCGACTCTCGACTGGTTGAACGCGGAATGCTTGGTTGATCGTGAACTTTTGTAGCCTTTAGTATAACTGTTTCATTTGTAACAAGATCGTGTATGGTGTAGGTAGCTCGTGATATTGCTGTAGATCCAATGACTTTTTACTGCGACTTGTCTGATTTTTCTTTCACTTGGTAGGTAGATACCTACATATATTATAATTCAGATAGCGTGATATCGAATTGTAGATTTTCCTCTACAAAAGATTCGTTGCCAATGTCAATCGTCATAAATATACACAACAGCGATATGACTAACTTTGCGGTCAGATTCAAATGAATAGATGAAATTGAATAGATGGTAAATATTAAAAGAGAAAGTTGTAATGGCTACAAAATTTCCCATTATCTAATGCGGTGCTAGGTCTCGTGCGGAACATGGAATAATAATGCAGCAGAGGAAGGTGACCTTTTCTTGTACAGTATAAATAATGATTTTATAAAAGGTTTTACGATATTAGTTATAACTTACTTAATTATAAATATGTATATAGGGTAATGGCGTGTGAGGTCATAAAAGGACATAAAATGTTGTTAAGTAATTATTTAGAAGGGGGCTGCCTTGGTACCCGTGGCGTAATGGTTAGCATGTCCACCTGCTAACCCAGAGGTTCGAGGTTCGAATCCCAGCAGAGGCAAAAATGTTTTTCCATGGGTATCGCCTTTCGCGAGGAATTGGCAAGTCCTCCGTTACCAAATTCATTGCCATGAAAAGCGCTTTCTCAATTAGCCGTTCGGAGCCGGCAGAAAATTGTAGGTCCCCTCCATTCCCTCACAAGGGATGGTTGTGAGAAATGCGATAGACCCAAGGGCTTCTTAATGCTCCTAAGTCAAGCCTCCTCCCTCCGGCTGACTACTGAAACTAACTTTTATTTGCTTTTTTTATCTGAGTATACGAAATGAATGGAAATTTTCTTCCCTTTCGATTGACAAGAAAAAAAATTTAAGAAGTTTTAAGTTTAAGTTAAGTAGTCAGCCCCCTTTAAAAGCTGCGGTAGAATTGGTGGGCTGACTATAGAAGACGCATCGTCTAATGTCAGTCGTTTATTTTTTAGTACCTATTTAGTTAACGTACAAATATATAGGGAATCTTAGTTTACTATCCAAATTATTGAGCAATCTATAATATAAAAATAAGTCGGGTTTTGCTTCCTGAAGCTATAACTCCAGAACGCAGGAACCGATTTCCACGGTTTTGCATTCGTTGGAAAGGTCTCGGGCTCCGTGAGGTTTATAGTTACCGAGGGAAGCCATCTGGTGGCCAAACGGAGTTCGCCGGGTTTGCTAGTCTATAATATAAAAATAAGTTGGGTTTTCATTCCTGACGCTATAACTCCAGAACGCACGAACCGATTTCCACGATTTTGCATTTGTTGGAAAGGTTCTGGGCTCCGTGAGGTTTATAGCAAAGAAAATTCAGGAAAAATGTCACCATCTGGTGGCGGAACGGAGTTCGCAGGGTTCGCTAGTTAATTATAATTAAAATTAACTAGTTAATTTAAGCTAAGCAACTTTTCAAAATTAGACAAGTTTTTCTTACAATAAGTACATACTTTACATTGTAAGAGTTTTTATTGAAATTACAACATTTTTGAAATGGCAGAAAACACACAAAAAACTAAAAAAGTATTCCACAAGTACATAGAGGAGACATTGACAACGGCTTTGAAAAGAATAACAGAAGAAAATTGGCTTAAGAAAGGCAAGCAAGGAATATGGCATTCCTTGAGGTACGTTGCAGGATCGAATTAACGGTAGAATAGCTGAAAAACCTAGAAAAATGGGGCCCGACACAAGACAAAGGAAGAACAGATTCTGACAAACTGGTTAACAAATCTGGCAAAGTGTGGTTTTCCGCAGAAACTTTCAGACCTCTTAAATACGGTCCAAAAAATAGTTCGAGACGACAAACGCAAGACCCCCTTTAAAGACGATCTACCTGGAAAGTCGTGGTACTACGGCTTTTTAAAACGTCACCCTGAACTATCCCTCAGAACACCAGAGGGACTATCAAAAGGTAGGGCTGTAGTGACAGAGGAGTCAGTTAGGAAGTGGTTCCGGGATCTAAAGAAAAAATCTGCGAAATTATAATACCTACGGCGGTGCAGTGCAATAAGGCCCGCGGCTATAAGACCCGCGGGTCTTATTTCCTCTTTGTTTTGGAAGTAAGGTCCACGGGGGTTATTTCCATGATGAAATGGCAGTAACAGCCGCGGGCCTTAGTTCCTTTTTCTGCGAACTTAAATACCATTTCGTAATGGAAAGAAGTCTCACCGTTTGCACTTAAACTTCTTCTCAATGTGAATAAACTTGCACAGGGACGTAACTCCACTAGACATAAGTCCATGCTCTGATTGTGGGTTATGACATACCAAAGAGGAACACACGTACATAATAAATATCTATGGAACAATGAATCATACTATGTGTTTAATGCGGTCAATTCGCGCGTATTTCTTAAGTTCAACCGCAGGCACGTATTACACGTAGGCAAATTTTGTTCGCTTTGCTTTTTACTCACGGATAGAATAATGAAGCTAAAAGCGAAGCGGAAAAAATTTTCTCAAGGGAATATGGATGTGTGGTGTAAAAATAAAAATTCGCGCGAATTTTTATTTTTACACCACACATCCATATTCCCTTGAGAAAATTTTTTCCGCTTCGCTTTTAGCTTCATTATTCTATCCGTGAGTAAAAAGCAAAGCGAACAAAATTTGCCTACGAAATTTCCCTTCGGGTAGTACGGGCTTGGGTTTGAACATAAAAAATTCACACGAACAGGACAGGAGAATGTAGCTAAGAGCAAAACAAAAATTAAGAAAGTAGATTTAGTTATTATGTGCGCATAAGAAAGTGGATTGAGCTTCCATCCTATGTCCTATGTCGTCAATGTGAGCTATGAATTCATATCCATGGAAAGCTGAAATAAGTTTCGAAATTTTGGAGCTTTTTTTTCGGTACCTCAAAATGTTGTTTCCTTCAAATAAAAAGAATATATGCATTTAGCGCATCCACTATGTTCACCCTTTCTAAGAAGGAAAACTAATTTTAAGATCACATGTTCATCAGACATCAGATCATAAATGCTGCTTCAAAATGGCAACAACAGACATGGGCCTTAATTCTTTTCTTTGGTGGGTCTTATTGCCTCTTCAAAGTGGAAACAAAGCCCGTGGGTGTTATTTCCATTTCCTTGGGCAATAAGACCCACGGGTCTTATTGCCGCGGGTCTTATTGCATTGCACCACCTACGGCACTAGAAGGTGCGTTTTTATCGCAACTCTATTGTTTACCATGGAACACAAAAACAATTCAATACTGAGCTAAGAGGGTTACTCAATATCTTCCACACCTTCTGTATCTTAGAGCACAGTGTATAAAATCTATCAAATGTCAAATCTGCAAATTCTTGCAATCTTAAAAATTGTGACAAGGTTTTGTATGAAAAAAAAAATTGGAAAAATACAATTTTGCAAAAACAAAAATAAATGAGATCGTGGCAGTAAATAGAGATTTTTTCAGAATTGTGACTTTCAATACGGCAATGCTTTTTTTGTGTTAGTCGTTTTGACAGCTGTCACTTGCGCAAGTGGGTTGCTCAGTTTGGTTTGCCACCTCATTGTGAAAGAATTGAAACGCCACGACCACTGGTTAATCCATCAACTGCTAGGTACAAGCAATGCTGTGATTCGATTTTTAATTTGATTTCAAATAAAAGTCTATTACCTACTCATTTACAGGTCAAGAAACAGACAAAAATGTTAACCCTTATCGTCTGATGACTGTGTGTTTAAATGTTCCATATGGTATAGTATCGCGTTATATTTTTAATGGAAGGCAGATCCAAAGTTCACACTAAACGCTTTTACATACCAATACCTCATTTCCATAAAACTGATGTCACTCATTGCTTATGATGACAAATTCGAAACACAAGGCCTCAAACCTGGCCTTCCGTTCCAACCCTCATGTTGTTATTTTCTATTGCGAAGAAATAAAAAACCCATTTCCGCAAAACAGGAAGAGACTTGCGATCTTTCAAAATGCAATCAATTTTCAGTTCTCTTCCCAACATTAGAATGTCTCAAGATCACTGAAATGCAATTATGCAAAGCCAATTTTTTTTCTTTGCTTTTAGTAGGTATCTCTGTCTCATCTTTTGATAGAAGTCAAAAGTGATTCACTCTTTGAAAGACGACGACGCGACGGCGACAATCGTTATTCTCTTTCGTAAACGTAAATAAAAACACCCAAGGTACGCTGAACGTGATACAGCAAATCAGATGTTGTACACTCGTATCTACGGTGAGCGTATCTAGCAAAATTCTTTTTTTTCGGCCTTCTCTTTTAACTTAGATGACGTCATAGTGGGTATATTCATCTCAACTCTAACTCTACTCGATCGCGGTAGCTTATAGAAAAAAAAAAAACCACAAAGAGAAACAAGTTTGCGTCTACATAAGATGTAAGCTACATTAACATTAGATTGGTTGCTGCACCGTTAGATTTCACTAGACGAACGATCGTGAAAATGTAGTAAGATATTAAAAGCCGGCCGGTGAAGGGGTTTCTGTGAAAAAACTTGTGATATCAAGGAAAGGAAAACAACTTTCGATTTAAAAATAAATTGTCTGGTGTGCAGTTGTTTTTCTTTATTATTATTTTTTTTCTCTTTTTTTTACTTTAGCATCTGTACCTGGCAAACTTTTTTTTTTACAAGCAAACTATAAATGCAATAGGTGATGGTGTCTTGAAAAGATGGTGTAGAGCGTTTCTGTATGTAAGGTCCGGGCGAAATAACATGGAATGGCGAACGGGTTGAGGAAATACCTATGTTCTTTTCTATTTGGTTATAGGTTCTATTATAAATATACACGGGCATATAGGTACCTACCTACCTACCTACCTACAACTACTTTCAATTTCGATATAAAATTAGTGAAGGGGAGAGTGGAACTTTGCTTAGCGACTAGATCGGAGTGTAAATGCTAAGCAACCTGTTCCAATGATGATCTTGAGCATTTTCATACCTGAGTGGGAGTGAAGTGGGTGAGAAGTGAAGGTGCATGCACCCCGCAAAGATGCAACATGAAAAATATTATAATTTTCATTTGTCAGTTGACAAATTCTTGTATAACTGAACGACACTGCAACAAACAAGTTAATCACCCGCTATTTTGTACAGCTGAGTAAAAAAATTGGTTTGGCTTTAATATTCGATATTTATCTTGTTTATTTGCGTTTTCCTGGTTTCCATACAAGGACGGTAATTAACTAAGCTGACACTTGTTGTGGAGGCTGAGAAAGTAGTTGCACCTTTTCAAGTTTAATGCTGAGATTTTTTCAATGTTAGTCGTTAGCTAAGAGGGTGGACAATTTAATGTGGTTGTGGTAGGTTTGTTAGTATTCAAGTGGTTGTTGAAAGTCGGTTGTTGGAAAACAAAAGACACTTGGTGCAATTACTTAGTGAAAATCAGGTTTTAGTGCATATTTGAGTTTGTGTCAAAGCTTATATAATTGAAAAAACAAGATGAAAGCTCTAATAAAATTCAGAAGCTTTTGGCAGTGAGCCTACTTATTTTTCTTTAATTGCTGTCAATTTGTTCTCGAAATGAAATAAGACACGTAAAAATTAGTTTCATTATCAAGATATCATTTTTTAAATTAAATACATATGTATATTCTTATGCCATTAATGTTTAGAAACTATTTCGGGCATATGGGCTCCATAATTGGCTGGTACGAAGCGAAATCGGGAAATATAATTTTCGACCACTTTTCGAGCAACCACAATTATAATTTGTAATCGTTGTTCTGAAGAAAGTATTATCATTGTGAAATGGTAATACGTACTGACAACAAATATACCGCTGATTGTCAAATTTTTCATCACGAACAACAGTGCTGCCAATTTGAAAACCAAACCTGAAAAAAACATCTTTTCTAAAGAGAAGAATTCCTGTGCATCAAATTGACTTTTGTAGCGAGCTTCACTTCAATTACTCTAGCAGAAGTTTTGCGACAGTAAAACTGTCCTTTAGTTAACCAACCACTCACCTTCATTTCACGAAAATGAGTACTAGGATAAGGTCGAAAACTCTGTTACCATTTAAACAAAATGTTATTTTAGTAACAACTGAGAAGGAAACAAAACAAAAAATTGATTGCAGATCGGAAGTAGTTGTTCTACGGGGCAGTTCAAATTATGTTCTTCACTCAGTTCAGTTAATTCAAACAAACTTGAACTATTTGGTATCCACTCAATCTTTTAATTTATATTTTTTGAAGTAAAACTTCTTTCGAGTCATTGTAACTTAAGCCTCGATCTAGCGAAAATGCGTTACGATTGAAAAACAAACACATAGATATATAGGATAATGAGATAGATAATGATAATGAGATAGAATACCTTACACATTTTTTATATTCTGGGTATGTTCTCTGTGTGAAACTTCATAGCGACCGCGCCCCAACTGCCGTCAGCTAAGCATTATCCATATATGTATGCACGGTACGGTCATATCTATATCTATAGAGACCAATCTCAATATAAGACTTTTTTATTTTATTATTATTGAAGTGAAGCTTCTTAAGCAAGGTGTGATTTTAAAATTCGATGAAACGTAAAAGCGACACAAAATAAAATTCATAAATAGGATACGAGATATAAAAAAGATACCAGAGAATAAAGTAGATTACATGTACATATATACTTCCAATATAAAAATTTTCGGACTTTCGTAAACACTTTGTCTTTTTGTGAGTTGTCACTCCTATAGGACGGCATATCATCCATGTGCGGCAAATGAGTTTCTCAAAACTCCAGTGAGAATTGTGCCAGATACCACTTCTTTTAAAACTCGAAATGGTCTTGGGAGTTTATCCCATCATGTAGACATCCAAGGGGATGAATGTTCAGTACTGCGTCGAGAGCTGCATTCTGAGTTTTGTGAAAGGCCCCAGCACATCCAAGACTATTCTTTGAAATTTGACGAACGAGGATATAAAGTGTTTATATAACAGTTTGTTCCACCGAGCAAGTGACGCAAGGAGCATGATTGGCCTCATGATATTCGTCTACATCCAAAAGGACTCTCTTCTGTGACAGACCCATGACTAGATACTCCCTTACATTTACCGAAGACAATTTTCGAATCGACATGTTTGAACCAAAGAAGCTTGTTATACAGAATTTCTCCAAGATGATTGACTGACCAGTCAATTTTTACCCGATCGTTGAGAGCAACCTCGGTTTTAAGAGGATTGACTGGAAGACCGTTTCTAACATACTAGGCGTCAATCAAAATTATCGAACAGCTTTGAGGCAATATGATGGATCAAGCCGTGAGCACGGCGACATCGTCTGATCGTCGCCTTGATCCACAACTTTTAACCATATTTCTTGATGATGAATTAGTTCCAGATGGTCGCAAACTCTTTTTTAAAATAACTTTTGCTAGAGATTACCTAAAACTCCAAGCGTTTATCTATAAGCTATCTCGATAGTGAATGTGAAATATCTTGAATCTTTAACTATTTCTTGAATGCAATGATTTTTAAAAAAGGAGGTGGTAGAAGAAGTCGAAAGGACAAATGGAACTACAATGGCGGAGAATTAGAACTGGTGAATGAGTTCAAGTACTTAGGTGTGTTTCTTTCGTCAAACCTCAATTTGAGTAAACACCTCAACGAAAAACTAGCAAAGGCAGAAGCTGCAACCAATGCGACGTGGAAAGGATGTTTTTCAAATGGAGCAATTGCTCATAGCAGTAAATATAGAGTCTTTGAAGCAGTGGCTGAATCAGTTTTGTTCTATGGGGCACAGGTGTGGGGATATAAAGAACATGAGGCAGTAGAGAAGCTCCTACGGTTCTATATAAAACGAATTTTCTATATTCCTGATGCGCCAAATTATCTGTGGATGATCGAAACTGGCCTTTCACCCTTGTTTATAAAAACATTAAAATTGCAGATAGACTACATACTGAAAGTAATAAAAATGGCGGATACAAGGCTTCCAAAAATAGCGGCGTTAAAATTGGTGGGAAACAAGTTAAGCTGGTATGCGGAATGGATGGATCTGGCGCTTCAATGCAAGATGGAGGTTTATCTTAGTATTAGAAATGTAGATAACTGGCGTTCAATTTAATATCAGCTGGTGGAGAAAGTTGATGAACTGAAGCTACTGCAGTACAGAGAAAAAGCAAAAGCTTCGGTACATAGAGCAGTGTACACTGTACAGTCGCTTGGACCACAATTTGATAGGAAAAAAACTATTTCCATGATAAAAACAGTCTGCAGGTTATATCAATGATGATGAGGTTGAGAGGTGAAATTATAAACCTGAATTACGTACCACAAAGGGAAGATCTACCATGTCTTTGTGATCTATGCAACAGGAGAGAACGAGAAGATGTCTTACATTTCATTGGGAAATGTCCAATACTAAGTGAAGTGAGGCGTCAGGTATTCGAAAAAACTACCTTTCGGACGAAGAGATTATAACGGAGAAACGAGTTGAATGTGGAAAAACTTTTTGATTTGCCAAAAATGCGCTAACTTATATAGGAATAAAAAATATAATAATGAGTGGGAACTTTTGTTATAACTTATATATTGTAATTTTTAAATGATGAACGGCGATCATGAATAATAGTCGATTGGGCAGACGGCATAATGCTATGCATATATGTTTTTGTATTATTTGAAAGTAGTAAAAAAATAATTTGAATAAATAAAAACTAATCTAAATCTAATCTATCTTGAATCTTACGCCAAAAACTCTTTGGTAATCTCTCTTTAAAAATCCTTTTTACTCATGAGTTTTTATGTTTTCTTCAGAGAACATGGTATTGTTTACATGTGAAAGTATAAAAAAAAATTCTTTTCCAAAATATGTAGTAAGTGAGACTAAGAAACTACGAATTTTGGGGCCGAATGATCGCACACGTGATCCAGTTACACGTGAATTTTTTTTTTTCACTACTTCTCACGTTATCGATCGTTTTCGTTCTACCACGATGATTCTTTTATCGGCATTTGAACGAATCGAAGACGATATAGAGCTAATTTTCTCGATCACTGATGCGGTAATTTGACCCCAGTATTGTAAAAGCAAACCACTTACCTCAAAATTCTTAGTAATCTAACCATTGTCATCCGTCATTTTCTGTCGATGGACCGGTTAATTGTTTGAATTTTTCCGCCAGCCGCAAAATGCCTTTGACTTGACTTTTCTTTTTCAACCACTCTATTATTAAAAATTTACAAATCTCTTTTTTCACTATTGATATAATAGTCTACACGATTTTGATTTCATTTTCGAACTTGTTGCATTTTTTTTGAAAAATTTATGTCGCATATAACCGTTAGAGCACTTGTCTTAGACACATATAAAAAAAATATACTTTTGCTTTAAGACTTAGTCATTTGTTTATTATTTTGCAGAGCTCGGATAATGTCTTGTTTTTGTTTTTCCTCAATATCTGCTTCAATCAACCTGTTATCGAAGAACAGAGAAAAAGAAGAAAGAACAAATTGAGGACACAAATAAAAGGCAATTTTATTAGAAAAATATTTAAAATGAAATGAAAAATATGCACAAACATTATGACATTTAGCTGTTAACTAAATTAAATAAATTAAGTATCAATGACACAGGCGGATAGTTTATATTATGCGCAGATTATTGTTCAATGCAGATGTCATTGTATTAGTTCAATTTATTATTGTTGTTTACTGTTTACGGAACCCTGTTTCACTGCTGTGGCGTTGAAACGCAGAAGTGAGGCTGAGGTTCCCAGATAATTGTGTTTTGACAATGAAGTTCTAAGGCAAAAGTTGTACTTTTTCACTCGAAAGTGAATCATTCACTCTGGCGTTTTCATTTTCTATTATTGGTGTTCATTGAAACTATGTTGGTTAAGTGATGAGGATAATGAAGTTTTCTTTTCGTAACCATCAACTCTGATTTGCTTTGTGTAGGCATACATCATCTTATAAAATAATCATTGCAGTTTGACGATGGTTACTGTAAATATTAGGTTTGTTCTTTGCAACCCTGGGGTTGACCTGGGGCCCTACTCTGTATTTCGTTTCGAAGAGCAAGTCTATTCGAAAGTGATTTTCAATCCGATTATGAATTCGTACTCTGTATTTCGTTTTCGAATCGAAAAAAAGTACTTGTTAATATTTTCATTAACGGAATAGATTTGTGAAGTCTTGAAATATTTTTCAAGATATCTGTCAAATTAAGCAAAAAAATAATATCAAAGCAAATTACAAACAAGTTAAAAAATAAATACATAAATGAAATAAAAAATCGTTTTCGAATTTGTCTTTCCGAAAGTGGCAGATTCGAATCAGCTTTAGAAATAAAGAGTACAAAATATGCGTTTTCGGAAATTTTTGCTTTCGAAACGAATTACAGAGTAGGGCCCCTGCAGTCACCACAAAGACTTTTTGAAAAACCTGAACTCGCCTTGAAGGACAAATAAAGTGTTTTTTGATCCCTGAGCTTGCCCTAAACTCGCTATCAGGTAGCACTAGGCTTTTGCTTCGGCGACTTCAGGAAACAAACAGGGCAGTCAAATGGCATGTATTTTTCTTTAAATGACAGGGATGTGTGGAGATTTTGTGATTTAGCGTAAGCATATGTTTTTTTATCAACTTTTTCTCCAGCTATAGCCTGGGTAAAGTTCAACGAACGAACGTTTAAAACATTTGAAAATTAGAAATCCATTCGCACTGAAATATACGGTAAAGGCTATTTGCGCTACAATTAATCCTGCATCACGTTCAATTGAAATTGTAAGACGTAGATACGGTTTTTAATTAAAGAAAGTTGAAATTTTTAGCAACGAAAATAAGTGACTATTTCTCTGAGATTGGAAATAGAACACAAACGTGTGGAGTCACATGGCTTAGAATATTAGTGCAGCGCCTCCCAAAAAAAACCATCGGATGTTTCTGAGATTCGAAACACGAATCGATATAACCATTAACTCAAGTGCACCACAAATGAGTAATCACATCTAGACAACTAACATCAAAGCGACACCTGTAACATCTTACAACTTTTACGTGTGGAGATCAACGGTGTAGTAAAAGAGAGATGAAACTAAAAAAGTGGAGCATGTAGAGGTTGAAAAAATGAAAATAGTGGCACTACAGCGACATAGACTACCACTACTACAGGTGATATTGTAGCATCAATTCTTTTTACTAATCCTGGACCGATCAATAATCTTCGGGTCAGAGCTACACGGATTCCGGCTATAGCAAAATAATTACGATTTGTCTAAGTTTTGAACTAGAAGAAATTATTAGAAATAGGCCATTAGACATCTTGTGTGTTCCTGAAACAAATTGGCGGAATACTGCAAACAGGGCCCGTTTTTTGAATGTTAAGACATGATTTTCTACTATAGAACAGGGTAAAAACGGAATCGGTGTCATCCTTTCAAAAAGAGCTACTTGTCAGCTTGTTGTCAATTATAAATTCTTAGAGATCGTTGTCTCTTTATACATGGAAAGGTGTGGAGTACTTTCAGTGAGCAGGTGGAAAAATCTGAATTTCTGCTAAATTTTCACAATGTAACTAAGAATATCCCAAAAGAGGAGTTTTTGTTCGTTGGCGAAAAGACGAACGAGTTTCTCGAAAAGACAAGAGTGAATTGTGGCGACTTAAGTGGAGGTATAGGATACTGTACGTGGAATTGACCGCGACGAGGGTTCTGGTGCTGGTGCCTTTGTTGAGAACGACGACATACGACTGCACTCATCTTTGGGATCATACGCATCCGTTTTCCAAGCGGAGGCTTATGCTATCCTATTGGCCTTGAGCCACGTAACGAACAATGGATGGACCGGGAGAAGTATCTTTGTTTGACAGTTAACCACTTCGAAAGTGATCCAGGAACGCAAGAGCTCTCTGAATGCGATCGGAAGATTAAATTCCTTGAGTCTCATTTGGGTTCCGGGCCATCAAGGCATAACTGGAAATGAGATCGCCGATGAACTCGCTAGGCAGGGATCTCAGACAGCTTTCTCAGGACCTGAAGCGTCGCTAGGTCTGCCAGCATCCTCAGTGAGGGTTTCAATCAACGATTGGATCTGTGAAGAGCACAACCGTAGATCAGTTTCAGTTTTAAATTCATTTTTATTGTATATCACTTAAATCTACTTACATGCTAACAAAAATGTTTAAACTAGCTTACATAATACCTTAATTAACTTACTGACCCTAGGCGGGTACTCTAAATTGTACAATAACTTATTTCTAATGCCTTTCGGCCTAATGATCTAATATCTATTTCTAACTATAACTAGTATAAGAGCTAAGAAAATTTTTAAAAAACTTAGCTTTTTAGATCCTTTTTTATGTTTTTCTTAAAACTACTAAGACTAATTAAAACTACTTAAAATTAATTAAAACTACTTAAAACTAGAGCAGCCATAGTAGCTTTTCATATACATTTTTTTTTTTTTTTTTGTTTTTTGTGTTTTATAATTTTTTTTTGGGATTTTATTTTTTCTATTTTTTTTGAGTTTTGGGGACGCACAGCCATTTTTACATTTTTTTTTTTTTCGATTTTTATTTTTTACAATTTTTTTTTTTTGATTTTCGACACCGCTTTAATTTTTATAATTTTTTTTTTTTTTTGTTTTTAATTTTTTTTTGGTTGCCACTATGCCTACCCCCTATACCCTAAGTCTTACACACTAAACCTTTGTAAGCCAGCCATAGGCGACTCGCTATCCGTAACATTTTCCCTATGTTGCTCAGACAACCACCAGAACATGTTCGACGTTTTGATAACGTCCCGTCGATCGCGATCTGAAACCGCCCTACTGTACCGGAGGAGCTCTTCAACTTCTCCGCCTACTGCGGCGACGTCCCGTCTGTAAAGGAGCCGTCGTTCTACGGACTTACGGCAGACGTGGTAGATTAACGGAACCGCCAATCTGTCCTGTATCAAACCTATCATGTCAAAATAGAGGAAAGCCTCCGGTGGGACAAAGCCACTGAAACGTGTTCTCTCCATATATTCAATGTTGGGGTAGTAAGCCCCAAATATCAGGCCATTGTTCGAAGACATCGCCCTTACAGTATGACCCCGAGTCAGTTTTATCAAGAAGTTGTCGATTCTGTTTATTTGAGCCCCGTTGTAAAGGACCTCATTAGGATAATATTTTCTGTACTCCGACTCTGGTGTTCTGTGCAATCCAAGACAGGTACGCAGACACTGTCTCTCAAACCCCCGAATCTTTTCCATCTGAGACGCTGTAACATTGAACCATACAGGGCACCCATATACAATCATTGGCCTTATGAGGGCCATGTAGCAAATCACCTTCACTCTGCTATCAAGTTGACTGCTGTGAAACAGTCGCCTTGTCAGAGCAAAAGCTCCTCTAGCCCTGGCCAGAGCAGCATCCATATGTTTGTTAAAATATAGATACTGATCTAGCCAGATGCCCAGGTACTTGACTACTACTTTGCTTGGCAGTGGGTGGCCATATAGATCAACGATCACCAGCTTTCGCCAGTTCTTTCTAGTATCCCTTGAGGCCCGAGCCAACGAGGTTCTAAACACAATTGTTTCCGATTTCTGGAAGTTGATTTTCAACTTCCAGTCATCGCAATATTGCTGAATCTTATCGAAGTCACGCTGCAAGAGTATTCTGATGACCTCGATCTTTGAACCTGTTCTGTACGCTATTAGGTCGTCGGCGTACGCTTTGGCATGGTGAAGGGAACCAATTAGATCGCCGGTGAAAATGCTAAACAAAATAGGCGAATTCACCGCTCCTTGTTGCAGACCATTCTGTATTTTAAAAGTTCTGGTAGAAGTTTTATTGCAACTTTTCACAACAAACGTACTACCATGAAGCATGTCATTCAGAATATATAGTAGTGGTTTACTCATGCCATATCTGATCAACTTATAGAAAAGACCGTCTAACCAAACGGTATCGAAAGCCTTCTCCAAGTCAACCAGACATGCACCCGTACACTGATTTTTAGCTTTGTTCCATTGAATATCTGATACTAGTTTAGACGCGGCATGTGTGGTATCATGGCCCGCCTTAAAACCAAACTGAATTTCTGGAATAATATGTTTGTCCTCAGCCCATGTGGACAGAGCTCTATTGAGAACTTTCTCGAATACTTTGCTGATACTCGGAAGAAGACTAATTGACCGGAGATTTGCTGGATTGGAACCATCCTTACCTTTTTTAAGGAGAGGATGGACCACTGCCGTCTTCCAACGTACTGGATAATATGCATTATTCAGCGCATTGTTGAACAACGTGGTGTATATGTCCACCGCTTACAACCGTAGATGACATGCCTCCATTGGATGCAGACAAACCAAGCGTATGCTCCCCAACATTAGTAAGAAGACTGCAACATTTTTGCTAGCTCGTAGCAGAAAAGACTGTAGAAAGCTTATTGGCGTTGCCAGCGGGCACTTCTCTTTTGCCAAGCATTTAAACGTGTTAGGCTTAAGTGATACCACACTCTGTGAATCTTGTGGAGAAGATGAGGACACCGCAGAGCACTTCCTCTGTGAATGTCCTGCTTTTCTCGCATGAGGTTACAGATACTCGGTGCAGACATGGTGAGAGCTGGTAGCTAGGCTCCTTATCATGGCAGCGTCTTTTGGCTTTTCTCCGAACATATGGAAAGCTATAACAAATAGAAGGTTGCTATCTGGTAGTACAATGGACCGGTATTTAAGTCTGAGTGCTCCATCTGGTATTTTAAAAACCTCCAAAAAAAAAAAAAAACCAAATTTATGATGTGGACGAAATTCGAAATAGCGGCTTAAAAAAGGAGAAATGCTGAGGATAACGATGCTCAAGGACAGTTTCTTGTGGGGCACAACAAAATTCTGAACGGGTGTTAACAGAATAGTGAAGACCTTTTGAACAAACTGTTTCATCAAAAGCTCTCTACAGAAACTAAACCTAACTTAATGGTAATACCTGACATCATAGTCAAAAATGTTAGTGTAGCAGTTAACAAAGCAAAGGTTCTGGGCCATACGAGATACCATATGAGTTTTGGAAAAAGATTGGTAACATCGGGCATAGATGGCTCGCGATTCTCACCTCCAAGCTTGCAGGATTATAGTCTACCTAGGCAATAGATAGCAAGGGAAATACAAGATAACTGCGATAACTACCCACTCTTTGAAAATCATCTAGCTAGCATTGGGTAGCCGAGTACTTGTGTTGCCCGTTTTCTGACCCAGACGTAGATATCTCCAGACACTTATTTGAAGGAAAAGGTGTTTCCCAAGTGTGAAAAGATCTGCGATCTATGAGCAATATTAAAGCAACTTGTGGTAATGAAATGAATCATCGAGAAAATGGAGTGTGGATGAGGTTGGCGAAAAAACTACGGTATCTTAAGCTGGAATGAATGGAAGGCTCTACACTGAGGTTGCACGTCTAACGTTCACATACGGTTCACAATGTTGGACAATGCACAGAAAGTATACGAGAGTCAGTTGATGGCAGCTGAGATGATGACACAGTAAAAAAAAAATCTTGATCGTGTTAGAAGTACCATGATCGGTGAAAACCTTCACGACAAAGACACCGCATTCCACAAAATAGAGCACGATCGGCTCAGTTAGCATTGTCATGTTCAGAGGAGAGATCCAGAGATTTCCGTCAAAAGGGCAATATCATCCAACGTACAGGCACGATCACGAAAAAAAAGAAGAAAAGCAGGCCAAAATGCTCCTAGTACAGACAGATGCAACACAATTTAGTTGACCACAGACTTTCTCGATTGTACACGATTTACTCTGTTATTTTCCTTCACTCTAACGAAACGCGTCCGTGGCGTAGTAATTAGCATGTCTGACTGTTATGTAGGAGTTCGAATCCCTGAAACTTTGTTTTTTTACCGCTGTAGTGAGGAAATCGACAAGTCTTCCAAAAATCACTATGCCAGCGCGATTTCTCGACCAGCCGTTCCCTACCATTCTTGGCAAAGTATTATTAAGAGAAACGCTCTAGGTCCCGAGATTACGCCACCCTATTAATTTATTTCCATCAATAAATAGCACGCATGACTTTGTGTTGAAGACATGGAAAAACTACTTAAGAAACTTCTCTGCTGATTGATCAACTTTAAATCAACACCAGATTCAACTTTCCCAGCAACTAAATAAATAAGTGGGTTTCCACATTTCTCTACACCAAACCATGTTAGGAATAGGGAGGAACTACAATTTTTCATCGTATCCGAAAGGCTAAGTGAGAAAGCGATTTTCAAGCAGTCTAAGAATATGGGATTTGAATTATGTATCGTATATATGTACATATAAAAAGCATTGCACTTCTGTTAAGTGCCTGACAATGTAAATCTTAAAATTTTACAATGGGGATATCTTAAATATGGTACCTCTAAAGAAAAAAAAACTTAAAGACCATTTTTGTAGCTTATTATTAAGTCTATCCGGATACTTTACTCTGAACAACTTTGGTAGCTCGATGGGGACTTTTAATACTTTGTTTCTAGTGTTAAGCCCAAGTTCTCATCGAAATTTAGGCTCTGCCGGAGTCTATGTTACTTCAAATGTCTAAATTGGCCCGATTATGCCTATGACCGACTCGCTCGAATGAAACGTAATCGGAAAGACCAATTTTTGGCCACTTTTTCGAGCAACTGGAGCCTTATGTCGGCAATAGCAATTCGCAAGAGTATAAAACGTATACTGACCACAAATATAACGCTAATTGTCAAATTGGAAATCACTAGAAATAGTACTGAAAATTAAAATATCAAATCAAATTTGTACAGTTTAGAATCGTTGTTCTGAGGTATATCTACAGGGTGCCCCATCTTGACCTTCGGTATTTCAACATTGAATAACTCTTTTGTTTTTCAGTCTCGATTTTGACAAATGAGCACGATTCTGAAACTTCATTTGATACCATTTTAACCATGAGTCAATACACAGCGAAAGAACGCGCTGAAATTGTAGCGCTTTACATTGAAAACAATCGTTCAATTGTGAAAACTGTGTGAAACCATTGACGGTACACGCTATCCTTGAATGTTGGCACATTTTGTGTGTCCGGAAATGCATGAAAAAGGTCTGACAAACTTCTAATTCCAGCAAGATGGTGCAGCCGCTACGATGCAGTTCTCGCCCGGAATACGTTGGGTCGGAAAATGGTGATTTGGAGTGTCCTCCTCGTCCAACGACAATTGGCGAACTTAAAGATAACATACGAGTCGAAATAGCTGCTATAACGCCCGAAATGCTGGCCAATGTTATGCAGAGTGCGGGGAAAAGAGCTGCTTTTTGTGTATCGAATGGAGGTGGTCATTTAATCAACGTTGTGTTCTGAAACTGATATAAAATAAATGGTAAAGTTTATCCTAAATAAATATTGCTCATTTGTCAAAATCGGCTGAAAAATGTCTGTCATAGTTATTCAATGTTGAAATACCGAAGGTCTAAATGGAGCACCCTGTATTCATTGTGAAATGGCGAAACGTACTGACCACCAATATACCAGCTATTGTCAAATTGAAATTCACTAAAATCAGTGTTGCCAATTTAGAAACCATACACTTAAAATAAACTCCCTTTACTTTTGTCTCTCAGTGACTTTGTTTTTATTCTACCTACCTACACGATTGTATGTTGGAGCCTATCACACATTGTAAATTTATAACAGCATCAGATAAACATAAGAGTTTGACATAGAACCTAGAGTTATGAAAAGCAAAACCAGTGATAACGTAGCAAGTAAAAATAAAAACCCTGTTTTTTTTTTCAAACCAGTTGACAGTGCAGAATTCCATTGATTGTGCACTATTCCAGTTAAAAAAGTCGAAATTAAAAAACCCGGTATTCAATCATTTTCATACTAGGTACAAAACTTTTATGCACTTAATAGTCATCCTAGGTTTTTTCAATAGCAAAAAACTTGGCTCTTCACCAAGTAAGTTTTCACCGACTTAAAAAAAACACGGCTATAGATTCAATAAGTCCCGTGTCCATGTCTTTATAAATACCTACCTACCAACTTATTTACTAGGTACCTACTCATCTTCAAATACCTATTGTTGCATTGATAGGTAGGTGCATAATATACAAATAGGAAGACCTAATCAAAAGCTTAAAATTAATTTAATGATTCTTACTTTAAATATATTGGTGAGATTTTAATCCAAGAACTGGTGAAACACTTTTATCCAATTAGTGTTAAGATGTAGGCATAATCCCAATCCTTTATGATTGATTAATATAAAAAATTGTATTTATTTAGGGTGTTGATGAACCCGAATTGTCTCCACCAAAAATTTCACTCAGTTTATTAAAAATTGGTAGGTAGGATCAACCTGCACATGAATTCACACTTTATACGTACGAAAGATTGCACATTATCGTTTGAAACAAAAAATTAAAACATAAAAAACCATTACCTAGTTACATAGGTTTCAAACAAATTTACTTTTTTAACAAATTTAAACACCAATTTCACTTCATAGGGTTGGTAATCTCAATTTTTTTTTTATTTTGAATTTACATTCCTCGCCGTATACTCTCTTGAGAGTAGTAATATAAGTTACAGGGGGATAGAGGGCATTGAACGTGCACCGGGGGTTCCACGAACTTTTCTTTCATCCACCACGAAACAATAACAATTCGGACAACAATAAACAAGAAACACAAAAACTAAAAATTAAATAACTTTCATTTTGTATTATGTTTTTTTGAAACAATTCAAATTCATATATAAAAAAAAACATAATTTTGATAGAATTATCAAGGAAATACACACACTTTGAATGTAAAAAAAAATACGATTACGGATATTCCAATGGGGGAAAACAACACAGCACTCTCTCTTTCACTAGTTTACACAACGATTTTGTTGCAATTCATTTAGTTAAACACTTTTGTTTCTTTTTGCAAAATTATTGTTGATTTTGTTGGTTTTGTAAATGAAAAACTAATTCATTTGATTTTATTTAATGAAAAACCAACTCCGAATATGACGAACGAACACAACATTGCGACAGAAAACGACGGCGGCGTGAATTCAATTGATGTGATATCGTTCGTCCTCTAAAAGCGATGTTTGTGTTGCGTGAGTATACATATGTATGCTATACACAACAAACTGTTTGAGTTGTGTTTCTCCCTTAGTTAAAGAAAGAGGCACAGAGGAGAACATTGCCATAAAGCGAAGAGAAAATAATTGAAGAGATTGTCATATGTCACTCTCTGTTCTGTTCTGCAAAGTTATGATTTAGTAATTAGTTTTGGTTAGCAATAGTTCAACGTAATTCAATTTCAATAAAAAATTATCTACATTTCACATAAATTGGTATGTTCATGTAGATTCCACCTAATGATTGATTTCTTTTAAGGTTCAGCACTCAAATTCTCTTTAAATGGAAATTTCCCTTGAACGTTTGTTCTCTCTTTCCATTGAATGGTGCATATCTCTGAAGAAGTTGAATAGGTATAACAACAACCCGGCTTTTGGGGTGAATGACCGATGATAGCACGCGTTTGTTCAAAACTTATACAAATATATACATACATACATACAATATTCAGTGTGCGGACTGCGGATCGGGTAGGTATGAGTGTACAGAATTCGGGGTATACGGAAAATGAAAATAATTTTTTTGGGTTGTCAGTTGTTTGTTTCTTCTTCCTTGTTTGTTGTTTGGGTTTCTCTTTTTTTAAACTTACGTTACAGTGGATAAACGATAAGAAATGTACACTTGGATAATGTTGCGGCCCTGCCAGCAAATCTGTGTTAGGTTTTGTTAAAGTTAAGCTAAGTTTAGTACCTATAGTCGTTTTCGGATGTTTTACTACTTTTATCCATTTATTGCATTTTGGAAAGAAGCATTTCTGGTACCTGTGTAGGTACTTATAAAAAAGTGACTATATAGGTTGGTATAGGAAGATACCAACGCATTTACATACATTATTTTTAAATAAAAAGACATAATGAGTTGTAGTAGGACACCTGTTAAGAACGAAGTTCCTTATCATAAAACTCCAACAGCGGAGAATAGCTTTTCATTCTACTTTTGGATTAAAACTTTTTTACGCTCGATGAGAATAAAATAGGTACCTGTTTCAGATGGAATGAGAAAGAAGAAACTAAACACTCAAATAGAAACGTACTTATAAAGAACGCTGCAGGCGGCCAGCAAAAAATGTTTAATTACTTTCATACACATGAAATTTGCTGTGAAATAAAGCCGTGTGAAGTAAGGTCAAACGGCTTTTTTCAATTTCTATGAAGGTATGTGGTAATAATGTTGAATTGCACCATTTATAAGGGTCGACCTTATTTCCCTAGCGAATTGGCAATAACGTCGAAAAAAGGGAAATAAAGTCGAATTTGAAAAAAAGCGTTTTATGGCACGATACTTTTTCGGATCGTCCCTATATTTGAAGAGGTTAATGGTTTTTGGAAGTAAGGGAATTGCTCAATTAAAGGCAGAGATGGTGCACGCAGTGCGTGGGGGGGGGGGGGAGGGGGTCGTGGCGATGGATTACTTTCAAGGAAGCATACTTTCAAGGAAGCTTGCTAAGCGAGGCAATTTTTTCAGGTTTTTGGATGTGCAACTGGATCAGGATTCAGGACTTCAGCAAATGCAGTAATTTATTGAAATCGGTAGACGGCTGCGCTCATATGTATGAACCAAAACTTGCATGAGCATTGTATAATTCATTAACTGACATCTTCAATCAGTTAACTCAAAAAGACTCTTTTATTTTACCTAATACCAATTGCTAAAAGTTTATGTTACATTTTGACATATCACATTTCACAAATATCCCCATTCAAGAGATCGACAGTATTTCCACTTACCAATTTTTTTTTTAGGGAAATAAAGTCGAATTATAAAATTATTGCAATTCGACGTTATTTCCAATTCCAAACGGTAATAAAGCTCCTTCGACCTTATTTCGCACAATTTTATTTGACGGCACCCTATACAATTAGTTGGACAGACTTCGTTTGATGGATGTTGGATGGTCGGATGTAGACTTTTCAAACTTGTCGTCCAACTTTATGTTATGTATTCCTCCGCCCCGTCCAACTTCTAAATTTTCAAAAATATTTGAAAATCATCCAACAAGTTTGCCAAGCGGTCGTCCCTCAGACATTAACCAAGTTCACACTGTACAGTTAGTTGCACAGACTTCTTTTGATGGAAGTTGGATGGTCGGATGTAGTTTGCGTTCACACTTACACATCAAGCTTGTCGTCCAACTTTATGTCTCATACTCTTCCACTCCGTCCAACTTCTAAATTTTCAAACATATTTGAAAACCATCCAACAAGTTGGTCAAGCGGTCGTTTGAGGGTTCAAATTCACACTATCAAGCACTAGTCGTTCAAGCCAAATTCTGTCCAACTAATTGTACAGTGTGAACGGGGCTATTATCAAACATTGGTCGTTCAAGCCAAACTCTGTCCAACTAATTGTACAGTCCTTTTGTAATGGGATTTTATTAATTATTTACAAAATACATAGATATTTTATGTTGTTTCGAACGAAATGCTAAAAACAATTCCTTCTCGTGGTGGAGTGCAAAAAGTTCAAAAATCGTTAGCAATAAGTATTAAACGCCAGCTGTTCTGTAAAGTGAATCACGAACTTGCATTTGGTTGTGTCTGTCGAAAAATTTTACTCAACATTTTCGATTTATTTTGGGTCGATATACAAAATGGCATATTCAAGTCCTGGCGTCATGTATATCGTACTCTTGCCGATTTAGTTATCACATCTGTACAGTTAATATTAAAGTCGACAACCACAAAACCTCTTCACCACAAGTGCTCATGCAGATCCTAGGTATTAAACGACTGCAGATCAAGGGGCTAGTAAATGAGAGATCAAACTCGAAACGTAAAACATATATTTTGAACATTTTTCAAATACTTGTAAATAAAGAGTTATGGCACTATGTGCCATCAGGCACTGCTACTGTGTGACGTGGAGCTGATCCTGGACCGGAGACAAATACTCGGACTCCGAGCGATAGAAAAATATAGTATGACTTAGTGTATGATAGTATATAATATATATGATAGTATGACTTAGTGATGGCCTAAACATTTGTTTTTGAGCACTAACACTTAAAATTATTTCTACTAACCATTATTCTTAGCAGTTACTCAGTAACAGCTTTTGATTAAATTTTCTGTTGCAAGATCATATTGAACAGCAAAACCAATTTTGAAGTGATATAAAAATTTCTAAAATAATAAATGAAAACAATGAACACGCAGTTTGTCAACTTGTTGACACTAACACTAGATTTGCCATTAAACACTGATTTGATTATTCTAACGGAAATTCGATTAGATTCAAGCATTAACAAATTAGACCTTTAGATGCTTTGGCGTTGGAGTTCACAGAAATTTGTTTTAATGATATTCCCTCTAAAACATAATAAGAATTTCAATTGCCTTTCATTGTAGGTAGATTACACATATGTATGTTGTATGTATGTGTCTTATCTTCATTTAATATTATCATCCAAATGTTGGTACAAAAAAAAATCTAGGTAACTTTTAAGTGCGATATAAACATCGTACCAGTACCAAATAATTAAATAACTGAATAACTGCTGGAGTTGATATATATGATCAGTAACTGGCAACTGGTCTGCTAAGATATCGAAAACAACTGCTTAAATCGATATAAGTACCGTACTAGTAACCAGTACTAAGTAACTGTTAACTGTTATTTTCGATATATCAGATCGGTAACTGGTAACTGTTAATATCGATATTGAGTAACTGGTTTTTAACTTATTTCTGAACAAACCCAACAAAAATTAAAAGTTGGCAACTAAGCATCACAACAGGAAGAAATTGTGAAATAGAGGAAACCTTGTCACCCACTTTTTGAATTTAAGGAAAGCGTACAAGATGTTTTACCATGGAACGGATCAAAGATATGAACGAGGAATCGGTATCTTTTCGGCAGAAGAGCTGCTTGCTAGCAGTATCAGTGAATACATGCTCAACAATTTGGATGTGAGTAGGTGGAAAAAGCTGCATTTTGTCTGTATTTTCATTATCTAGATAAGCAAAATCTAAAATGGGAATTTGTGTTTGTTGGCGGAGATTTAAACGGACATATCGGGATTTCGGGAAGGCAAACAATGGCTGCGATTTTTCCAATGAGATATGGCATTAAGAACCCAAATGGTGGTAACCGTGGCGTGATGGCTAGTATGTGTCTGCCTGTTGACCGGGAGGTTCATGGTTCGAATCCCAGCAGAAGGAATGGAATTGGAAAGTCCTTCAATAGTAAATTCATTGCGTTTTCTCGATTAGCCGTTAGGAATAGGAAGTAAATTGTAGGTCCCTTCCATACCCTCACAAAGGCAATTGTTGTGAGATATGAGCTAGACCCTGGGGTCTTCGCTCTGTTGTTCCACCCTATTTATCTATTTATTAAACCCAAAATTTGAAAATCTCCCGAGTGTGTGCCAGCGACATGGTCTGATCGTATAAAATACTAGGTGTGTTCATCAAATAAGACCGACACCTTCTCACTTACAACAATAATGAAAATGAAACGCAAATTTACTAACATTTGGTAGCCAAGTTTATGAACCCTCGGGTGTAAGTTGCAAAGTGATACTGTTTGATGATGTCACCCAGCAACATCATCTTCAACTGAAAGAATTTTTTTTGGGGCGATGAAGAAGATCAAACGAATCAAGTGGTATATAACCAAATTAAAAGGCAATCAATTCATTTTGAACACGCGTTATCTGTATATCATAACAAATACATTTCAATGTGCATGGAGCGCAGCGCAAAGTTTGTGGAATCACTTACAGAAAAATTGTTCAAAGAGAACCAAATGTTTGCAAGATTTTTCAAAGGGATACACCATTAAGGCAAAGAAATATTGTATTGGAATGATGAAGTTAAAGCAGTGATAAGTAAGAAAAAAGCAGCTTTCAAATCATGTTCAAAGTGCTCCTCAAATAATAGAGACGAAGAAGCTAATCAACCAGCTACACGACGAAACTTAATATTGGAAGAAAAAATAGAGAGGGGATATTGATTAGGTATCTTCCGCAAGGAGTGATCAATGATCGGTGAAACAGCTCCAACAAAACTTTCTTTAACCTCATTAGTATGGAAACAGAATCAAGCCGTTCTTAGTTATACAATAGAAGATTTTTCTCCATAAATGGCAAATTCCTCATAAGGCAACTTTGGAAGGCTTTCGTGTATTACCAACCATGCAATACTCAAAAGTAACCACATTTACCAACCGATGCTATTGAACATAGCGGCTAAACTCCACCTGGTTTCATCCATCTTTTGTCATACCCCAAAAAAGAGTTTGAGGTGTAGCCCTCTTCCGTAATTTTACCATAAAAATTGTAGAATAAAATGCTGCACACTTCATTTGTGGACACAAACCTACTTTTCGTCTTCGACTACAACAGATCTGGCAGTTCTGTGTCCTAAGATTCCGTATTACAGTTCACTTCTCTTAATAAAAAAGAAAACTTTGTTATGTTTTCATTTGCAGTTTGCGCTCTTCTCTGAGGCTCTTAGCAGTATGTCTATATTGAATAGTCGAGTTCTATCACTGCAGTTCATTTAAATCCAAACGCACCGAGTTAAGATTTTGAAATTAAATAGGTATTTTCTAGCAAATAGCAACAACCTAACAACAGAAACCATGAAGGTGAAACAGACTTAGCCAATTCCCCAGCTATACTGCTTCGCATCGCACACTCAATCAAACAGATATCCTCATCTACAGTCCACGCGACACTACATAAATGCTCCAACTCCAACACCACCGATTGAAACCGTACGGAGAACACTCGTCATATCCAGGGGTAAATATTTCTTCGCCAGGGTTCAACGGAAAAAAGTCAATAAATGGCCGAGTTTTTAGCACTCTGGATGATGGAAAAAAAAATCGAATAGGTACACCTACTCCCTTTCCAGCTGCTCGGCCTCCATCTGCCTTCGCCTTTGCTTTGCCTTTGATTGCTGCTGTTTTTTTTTTTTATTGTTGTTCGAGTATACTTCATCGTGTCGCGGCGGGTGGTTGAATCGTTGAATCGCCGGTTGTTGCTGCTGGAGCTGGAGTAGATACCTATGTAGTTGCTGTGGGGCTGGCACTACGTCGATGACGATGACTCTACAGCTCAGAGTTCAACCAACGTCCTCACTCGTGGTGAGTAGGAAACAGGAATGAAGAAGTGAGAATCCAACTTCGTTTTCTTGTTGCTGTTGTTGTTGTTCCCGGTAGGTACATTTTCCTTTTTCTTTATTTAAACTTGCATGGGAGAACCAACAAGTTTCTTCCTGTTTCCATCTCATTCTTTCTAATTTAGAATTTCTGGAGTGAATCGTTGGGCACCGCATGTGAGAAGAATCAATCAGTCATTTCTTTTAATTAACCCATCGTTCAATCATCCCCAGTGAACATTTATGTTGTAAGTGTTTGTTGGATCTTAATTAAGTATGTACCTACCTATAAACAAAGCGAAAGGGGAACACGAGCTAGCTAAGCTACATTGAAGCGCTTTTAATGAATGATGAGTTAGGTAGTTTTTAATCACTACCCCCTAGGTTTAAATGCTACTATTTTCCGTTTATCTTCCTTCACCTTTACTGTTTAACAAAACTAAAAAAAAAACAGAGCTGTCTAACTTGTCCCAAAAGAAGACCTAAAAAAGGATAACCCCAGATTTCAGAGCTGTAGAAAATATACGAAGAAGAGAGAAGAGGAGAACATACGTTTATTAAAATATCACATCACTTTCGGGAGTTCATTGGCCCTAATGTGAACCAAAACAAAATCTGTCAGTGAGTAATAACATTAAGAAAACGAGAGAGTGAGAAAGAGAGAAATTATGAGCTTATTACGACATGTTGAAGATAGAGGTATGTAGATGTTGATGGGGTCGCCGTCGAACTCGAAATTACTCATTACCCCTTAATGGGATGGGAAGTTCTTTTTTTTTCAATTATTTAATTTTTGGTTTGTTCCATTTTCTGTATTTTTATGTGCTCTCTTATATATAAGTTCAATGACTTGGTTGGATTGGCGGAGCATGGAACATGGAAGTGGTGTCAATGAAAACAAATTAATGTAAACAATTTGGTTTCTCTTAAGCTGTTGGATTGGTTTTGATTGTGTGTGTAAGTAATGAACAGAGTGTGAGAGCGGTCACAGCTCTCGGAATGGATTGAGATTTGAGAAATCCATGAACTTTACTCTTCGATTGTACGGTCATGCAAGAGAATGAAGGGAAAAATTTTGTTTGAAAGAGGCTTAGGGGTTAGGGAAATCTTTGCATGAGATAGATTTAAGAAGCGAGGGAGATTTATAAATTTTATGTCACGAGACATGGATTTGACATGACACATGCATTGTATTTATAAACTCTAGTCCATACTCCATTGTATTTATAAACTGTAGCACCACGGAGGGGAAAACGCTGGTATCGCCGCCTACAGTCTCCATTTAACGTACCACCTTTAATAATTTTGTACTTTTTGATAGCTGCGAAGAGGAGAGAGGGAGAATAATAAATAAGGAAAAATGTGTTCTTTTGTGCTTAACCAGGGGCGTAGCGACGAGGGTCCAAACTCCAAACCAAGGGGTTGACTTTAAGTGAAATGCTGACTAATTATAAGAATTGCCAACTACAATAACTACAGTAAAGCAATAATAAATGACATATTCATTTTACAGAAAATTATTTAATTATAAAGAACTAACTTATAATAATAAAACAAACAAATTAGCAGTGTTAATAAAAAGAGGAACTATACTTTAATATTTGGTATGATAAAACAAGTGACACACTATTTGTTCTTAGTTCTTAGATTCTGAATAGAATCGCAAAAAATATTGAAAAAATATTCCAAAGGTTTTTAGCAAAAACCTAAACCACCACTTTTTAGCAGTACATTATAAACACTGAAAATTTGCTGAAAATCGGTGGAGCAATTTTTATAGAAACCGATTTGTTACTTTTCACTTTTTTAAAAAAATGAGATTTTTAAAAATTCGATAAAAAAATTTAAAAAAACTCAAATACACAGTTTTGAAAATGATTCTGAAACTTTCAAAAATTAAATTTTTTCAAATGTTGATTCGCAATCTTTTTAAACCACACAGAACTTCTTTAATATAACATTTCGTCAGAATCGTGTAAGCCATTAACAAGAAAGTCGGTTCTTAAAAGAACGGTACCGTAAGGGGTACCGTAGAACGTTAAATATTCTAAAAAAATCTCTTGGAACATTTTTCTGTTCAATCGATAAATGATGAGGTATGACAGGTATGAATTTTTTTCTATTGGACTGAGAAAAATATACAAAACTGCGATGCGGAGGATCTTCCTATTAAAATTAAGAGCTCATATTTGGTGAAAATTTTTTTAAGGTGTCTAGCAACCCATTTTTCCGTAGCATTTGTAAAAAAAAAAATACTTTTTTTTGACCCACTCTAGTATACATGCATGCATAACATGTGTTGCATACGCATATAAGTACATTACATATAAATGTAAATATGTGTAAATGCTTAAATGTATTAAGTCAACTTGGATATCAAAATAGAAAATAAACAAGTAAATAAATTCAATAGGAAACATTGCCAATCCTCTTTTTATGAATAGATAAATGAATAAATAACAGGAATAACAACAACAAAATAAATTGGTAAGTGCATGCAAAGTAATAAATTAATAAATAAATAATAAAACTTATAAATGAACACATCGAAATAAAATTAAACTAAATAAATAAATAAATAAATAAATAAATAGATAAATAAACAAATAAATTAATAAATAAATAAGTAAATAAGTAAATAAGTAAATAAGTAAATAAGTAAATAAGTAAATAAGTAAATAAGTAAATAAGTAAATAAGTAAATAAGTAAATAAGTAAATAAGTAAATAAATCAATAAATAAATAAATAAATAAATAAATAAATATATGTAAGTTTCAGTTTTTATAGCTTGAAACTTATATGGTTTTAATTAATCCAATAGGTCAATAACGACACAAGTTGATGTAGAACAGAACTATTAAAATTTAATTATAGATTAATAAAATAATTTAACAATAATTTTTAATTACCTAAATCAACAATTATGTCGGCTTAGGGTTCTGTAACCCAACTTCTTGAACAATTGAAAACGAATGAAAAATTATATATCAAAACAAAATATTAATAATTGAAAAGTAAAATCATTTACACTAGTTATTAATAAAGCAAGTAGTTTTTAGTAAAGTACGAGATGTGGCAAATGTAGTCATAATGGTGGCTAAGTTTGTATGTTAGATGGCAACAAACTTACATCCCCCCTCCCCGATAAGAAGAATAAGGAATCATCTTGCTTTTATGAAAAATGTTCAAGTCTCTCTTTTTTTTGCCAAAGTCAATCTCGTAAATGGAGTTGGATATCTTTTTCTTAATCTTGAAAGGACCTATTCGAACAGGATCTAATTTATTTCTATTCAGTTTGCTACCAGTTTGAATACAAACTAAATCATTTTCTTTATATTCAATGTCTTCAGTGTGTTTGTCATAATACTTTTTGTTTATATTATGCGATCTGTTAGAATTTTGTATTGCTACAGATCTATTAAAATTTAAGTTTTCCAGCGTATTTTTATTTAATTCCGTTGGGATAATTGAGTCATCCTTACCTGTTAACAAATAATTGGGAGAGAAGTATTGAATGGTATTGTTATAATCGGAAATACACTGTTCAGCAATCACTGACCAAGGCTTATTTTTATTTTCATATATCTTGCAACGAATTCTATTTACTAAAGTTTGGTTGGTTCGCTCATTCTGTCCATTAGAAAATGCACAGTCTATTGCTGTGAAAATCAAATTTATGTTTTTGTGCTTTAAATAATTTTTGAATTCCGAGGAATTAATACCAGGATATTGATCAGTAAAAATCGTTTTAATGTCGCCTTTTTTCTCAGTTGACTTGACAAGATTTATAAAATCTCTCGCTGGCTGTGTTTTCGACGTAGAAATAAATGCGAAACGTGTAAATTGATCTACCATCAAATGAAAATACTTTTTTGGGGATCTATTTCCGGTGAAACCTCCTATTGTATCTAATGATACTATCTCTAATGGAACCGATGCTGGACCTAACTGCGATAATGGAGCTTTAAAGTTACCAACTTTTGTTTTATTTTTTATACATGTTTCACAAGTCTTACAAATGATTTTAATGTGTTTGTGCATATTTTTGAAATAAAATGTTGGTGTAATTGTTAATATCATTTGCTTAACACCAATATGACCATGCGAATCATGTATTTTCTTGAGTAATGTGATACCATAGTCCTCTGTTAACCATACTTTCTCTCTTTTATTTAAAGTTCTGTATATAATTTTATTTTTTATTTTACAGTATTTATCAAATTTTAACTGTTTTTGATTTTCTAGTATGTTTTGTACTGTTAAATAATTCACTATTTTTATTTGTGATTTATAATTATCATTTTCTTCGGAAAGGACTGGATTTCTCGAAAGACAATCAGCTTCTGTATTGTTTATACCCGGATTATATTGAATTTCGAATTCAAATTGTGAGATGAAATTTAAAATGTGTAGTAATTCTATGTCTTTGCAGTTCTTTATATTAAAATTTCGCAATGGTTCATGATCAGTGAATATTTTGAATCTTTGGAGTATTAAATAATATTGCCAGTACAATATTGCTTCATTTATTGCTAAGCATTCAATATATATTGCTCTTTTTGCTTTCTGAGATTTATTAAGTTTTCGTGAGAAATAAAACACCGGCTTAACAGATTCATCTTCTTAAGGTTGTTTTAAAATTGCACCAACACCTTCTATGCTAGCATCCGTATAGATGTGTATTGGTTTATTTGGGTCGAATATCGCTAAGACAGGCGTTGTGCATAAATATTCTTTAACTTCTTCAAAACTTTTTTTACAGTCATCTGACCATACAAATTTTACATTTTTTCGTAAGAGGTTATGTAAAGGTTCTAAAGTCATTGCCGACCTGGGAATGTATTTTAAATAAAAATTCACTTTGCCCAGGAACTGTCTTATATTTTTCCTGGTTTTTGGTTCAGGGAAATTCTTTAAAGCTATTAAATTATCATTAATCGGCTTAATGCTACTATTTGATATTCGATGTCCTAAATAAGTAACTTCTCTTTGTGCAAAACAACATTTATTTGTATTTAACTTTAAACCTTGCTCTTGTAAAACCTGTAACGTTCTTTTAATGTGTTGCAAATGATCAGAATAGTTATTCGAAAAAATCAATATATCATCTATATAATTTATAGCAAAAGAATCCAGGTTGTTATTTCTTATTATACTTGATAAAATTCTTTGAAATATAGCAGGAGCTGATTTTAGGCCGAAAGGTAAGCATGCCCATTGCCAATGTCCATGGTGTGTCACAAAAGCGGTTTTGTATTTATCTTTAGCCCGCAAAGGAATAGACCAGAAGGCTGAATTGATGTCTAGTTTGGAAAAGTAAACACACTTTCCTACACGAACAACAAGATCATCAATTCGAGGGAATGGTTGACCTTCGGGGACAACTATTTTATTTAACTCACGATAGTCAATACACAACCGTGATTTTTTTCCCTCTTCCTTCTTATAAACTAAAGTAACAGGGGAAGCATATGGGCTATATGACTCTTCAATAAGTCCTGCTTTCAATAATTTTTTTATTTGAGTTTCGATTTCTATTTTGTCTGGGATGGAACATTTGTATGGTTTTCTAGATACATATTTATTTTCTGTTAATCTTATCGTTGCTTAAAAATTTATAACAGTACCGATATCAAATTTTTCTTTAGCAAAAACACTATCATATTTTTTTAAAAGATCATTCAAAACATTACTATTATTTTCAATAGGTAAAATCAAGCTCTGATTGCATTTAAAATTTTCATTTTCAAGCCTAGGACTGCAACTTTGAGTAATTTCTAAGTTTTCATTTTGACATAATCGAAACTCTTAAATGCAATTCAGCCCGATTATCAAATCTTCTTCAAATAAATCACTTTTCATAATAAAAAATGAAAATTGTTTTTGTATATTAAGTATTTTCAAAGATACCGTTACTTCACCATGCGCATCTGTGAGACCACTCATTGTTTTTATCGTTTGAATCCCGCTTAAATTGTTAATCAATTGTAATTTCTTAAAAAACTTGTAATTTATCAATGACACATTGGCACCGGAATCATAAAGCGCAATTGCAATTTCATTATTCATTATAACATTAAGTTTTATAAGCGGGATAAAATTCAGTTTTTTTGATTCTGAGAATCTTACATTAGCAGGTCTAACTTTGTTTCTGCATATAGTTTCTGAATGAAATCTATTCGCGTAACCAGCTTTCTCACAGATTTGACATGGTACGAAGTTTCGCTTTTGTTTATTTATTTCAAATTCATATTTGTTCGTATGCGTACTATTATTTGATATAGGATCGAGCTGTCGCAAGGTAGACATAAGATGTTCGATCGTTACTAATTCTTTCTTATTTAAACGCGATCTTACAAACTTCGGTAAAGCTAAAATAATAAAATTGATTTGAGAACTTATGCTCAGGTCTGGATCGACATCAATAAGAAGATTTATCTTTTTTAAAGCAAAGTCTAGCAATGGACCATTTAACCAACGAAAAGAATAAGCGTACTCAATTTCACTCCATGATTTCTCTCCAAATGTATTTAGGAAAGATATCTTCCAATAATCCCAAGGTTTATCCATAGAACACGTTTTATATAAAGATGAGAACCAGTCTAAAGCAGGTCCTTCCAAGTTTATTTTTAAAGCTTCGGGGAATTGTTCCTCACTTATTTTTGATCTATCACATTCGAACATAAATAAATTTAACCATGACTTTGCATTTTGATTTTTACTTGAAAATTTTTCTAGCATCATATTATTTGAAATAGACCGGATGGGATTTTCGATATTTGGTAAAGGGGTATTGGAAGTGCGTTGGGGGGAAAAATCTATTGCCTCTAAATAATAACCACAAAAGACTACATTACCTTCTTCATCCAAGTATGAACTTTGCAACTCTTTTTTTAGTGAAATGGTAATATTTCTAAATTTTCCTCTTGTATTTAGGCTCTTCACTGCTCCTTTGATAATAGACAGTTTCGCCAATTCAATATGCTTTTGGATTGGTTGATTCTCAATTGGAAAAGAAAAAATTTCCTCTTGGCCGGCCCAAAATTTGAATGGTTTTCACGTTAACCGTAGTTTTGTTTTCCCAAGCTTCGGAAGACAAACAGACTTTAACCTTGAGGTCTTCCATCTTAATTGTTGATTTGTAAGTTTCAGTTTTTATAGCTTGAAACTTATATGGTTTTAATTAATCCAATAGGTCAATAACGACACAAGTTGATGTAGAACAGAACTATTAAAATTTAATTATAGATTAATAAAATAATTTAACAATAATTTTTAATTACCTAAATCAACAATTATGTCGGCTTAGGGTTCTGTAACCCAACTTCTTGAACAATTGAAAACGAATGAAAAATTATATATCAAAACAAAATATTAATAATTGAAAAGTAAAATCATTTACACTAGTTATTAATAAAGCAAGTAGTTTTTAGCAAAGTACGAGATGTGGCAAATGTAGTCATAATGGTGGCTAAGTTTGTATGTTAGATGGCAACAAACTTACATATATAGTAAATAAGTAAATAAATTAATATTGAAGTAAACGATTTATACAAACAGAAAACATTGATAAAAAGTAATAAAGCAAACGAAACATTGTTTTAACCCTTAAACCCTACCCATCCCGGGAGAAACACTTTTGCTACCCTGGGGTCTTAGGGACCCCAAAAAGTTTTTGCCCGAATTTAATAAAAAAAACAATTAAATCAAAAATTTTATTTATTAACATAAAAGATAGGAATGTTTAACTATGAAAAATGTTTTAAAAATTTGCATCAAGAAAATTTTGACACACTGAGCGGCTATGTTCGCCACAAAGTGGATTTCGCCAACTGCTGCATCGTATTTTGGTCTTGCGGTCTTTGTCTCGTGGACACACGGCACATCTTTTTTTTTGTAGTGACTGAAGATGTTAACTCAGCCACAGGTCGCTTCTTTTTTAAAATATCTCCAATGAGGACCTGGAGATTGGATGGCAAAGTTGGTCAAGTAAACCTGTCCTCCATTTGGGGTTTTATGAGTTCCAAGGCTAGGTTAGGTTAGGTTAGGTTTAAATGGCTGTCAGGAAAACAAACTGACACACTTAGACCAATATTAGGTCCATTGTGATACCATAGATATTATGCGAGGGAGTACCTCACTTAACAAAACCATTTGGAGCTTTTAATAAAGCGAAGGATATGCAGGGGATCTGTGTTCGCCAGATCGCTTGGATCATCAAGAAAATATTTTCCTAGATGCCGTTTTCTTTTAAAAGAGAGTGCAGGACATGAGCAGAGGAGGTGTGGGATTGTCTCTTCCTCCTCCTCATCTAAGTAGCTTCTGCAGAAGTCATTAGAGGGAACGCCAAGTCTTATGGCGTGTCTTCCTATCAGACAATGTCCGGTAATGACATTGATTACGGAGCTAACTTGCAATCTGGTAATGGATAACAAATGGCTTATGCGTTTTGGATCTAGTCCTGGCCATATCCGTTTTGTTGCCACGCACGTGGTGATATTGTTCCACCTATGATTTGTTCTGTCCATTGTCTCTTGCTTTAGCATAAGTTTACATGTAGCGACTGGTATACCAATATTCAACCTGCTGGTTGAGATCGGTAGAACGGTTCCTTCTCTGGCGAGTTCATCGGCTTTGCAGTTACCCGCGATATCTCTGTGCCCCGGCACCCAAAAAAGGTGAATGTTGAACTGTTCAGCCATCTCCTTAAGAGATAAGCGACAGTTGAGGGCGGTTACTGAGTTCGTAGAAACAGCGCCGAGTGATTTGAGGGCTGCTTGACTATCTGAGAAAATCCGGATATTCGTTGAGGATATCACGTTTTCTTTTAGCCATGATAGGACCTCTTTGATCGCCAGAATTTCCGCTTGGAACACGCTACAATGGTTTGGAAGGCGGAACGAGAGACTTACGTTAAGTCGGTTTGAGTACACCCCGCAGCCTACCCCTTCTTCGGTTTTTGAACCATCTGTATAGAAATGAATTGAACCATCTCTCAAAAATTCATCGAATGGCTGCACTGGCGGCCATTAGTTTGCTGAAGATATCTAGTGGTGTGAGGTTAAGAAGTGTATTTAGGGCAGCCGAGGGTGTTGATGTCAGTGCTCCGCTTATACACAAACAGGCTGTTCGTGGACCTTGCTTAAATTATCGCAGTAGGTCCTTTTATCAAGAGCAGTCCACCATACCACTACTGCGTATGTGAGTATTGGTCTGATGACCGCGGTGTAGAGCCAGTGTGTGATTTGGGGGGAGAAACCTCATTTATTACCAATGGCTTTCTTACAGGAAAATAAGGCTACGGTGGATTTCCTGATTCTTTCCGGTATATTGGCTTTCCAATTTAGCTTTTTGTCTAAGATTATACCTAGATATTTAGCTTCGTTTGAAAGTACAAGTGGGATTCCATTTATTGATGGAGTTATTAGTTGAGGAATTTTATATTTCCTGGTGAAGAGAACGAGTTCAGTTTTCTGAGGGTTGACCCCTAGATCACATTTTCCCGCCCATTTTACAAGTTTATTTAGAGCGGTCTGCATCAGGTCCGTAAGGACGTGAGCATGTTTGCCGGACACCGCAATGGAGACGTCATCTGCATATGCAATCACTTTGAATCCCTCAGCTTCTAAGTCAACTAGAAGTTCATTGACGACTATATTCCATAGAAGAGGGGATAGGACTCCGCCTTGCGGTGTTCCTCTACTGACAGATCTCTTTGCAGAGAAGTTTCCTAGAGTAGAGTTGATTCTCCTGCTTTTTAGCATTTGATTTATCAACTCCACTATGGAACCATCTACTTTGAGCTTTGCCTTTGTAATTGCAGAGTTGCTGACGTTGTTGAAGGCGCCCTCTATGTCGAGGAAGGCGGCCAGAGTGAATTCTTTGTGATGGAGGGAATATTCTATAGTACGTACCAGGGTGTGTAGGGCCGTTTCTACAGATTTTCCCTTACAATAGGCGTGTTGTGCTGTATATAACAATTTTGGATCTATAGCTGTACGCAGGTGGATATCAATCAGTCGTTCTAAAGTTTTAAGAAGGAAAGATGATAGACTTATTGGTCGGAGATCTTTTGGGTTTACGTGGGATGATTTCCCAGCCTTAGGTATAAACACAACCTTGACCTCTCTCCACTGAGTGGGGATATAGTTCAAGGTGGTACAGCCGATGAGAATTACTTCAAGGACAGGGATAATAATGTCCGCGGCCTTTTGAAGTTCGGCTGGAATTATACCATCAGGTCCAGGGGATTTGTATGGGTGAAAGCTGTTAATGGCCCAAACTAGTTTTTTCCTTGTTATCAGATCGGGGTTGTTTGTTACCCGGTTCTGTGGAATCATAATTGCATAAGTTCTTAGAGCTTCCTGGAAAGTGAGTGTCCAGAAGCAAATTGAGCTTTTCTTCGCAGGATTCTGTCCAGCCGTCAGCTGTTTTCAAACTGCTAGGCATGGTCGGACTCTTTGAGAGGATTTTTCTTAATCTAGAAGCTTCTGAAGTATCTTCTATTTCACCACAGAAGTTTCTCCATGAAGTTCTTTTAGTTTTCCTCAGTTGATATTTATATGTTTTGAGGGATTCCTTGTAGGAGTCCCAGTCTATTGAGATTTTTGATTGTTTAGCTCGGTTGAAAAGTTTTCTGCAATCCTTCCTGAGCGGTTCTAGCCCCGAGCTCCACCACAGTGGTCTCCGTTTTCCTCTTATTTTTATAAGAGGACAGGATTTGTGAAGTGAGTGGTTAAGGGCAGTGGTAAGATCATTGACTTTTTTGTCTAGATCCTGTTTGTTTGTAGGGTTTGGTAATAGTTCAGGTTTAATAAACTATTCCAGTGTTACCCGATATTTTTGCCAGTCAGTTTTCCGATAGTTTCGGAAGACTGGTTGCTTGAGAGGTTCCTCATTAAGATCAAATTGAATGTATCTATGATCAGCAAAGGAGTGTTCAGTAGATACTTTCCAATTAGTAATCCTATGATGAACCGAATCGGAGACAAGAGTGATATCTAAAACTTCTTGTCTGTTTCTGGTAATGAATGTTGGTTCATTGCCAATATTAGGTCTGTTCGTTGAACTTTCCCCAGGGTTGACCCAGGTTTTCTTGACAACCCTATGAGTTGTCAAAAAAAACCTGGGTTTTCCAGTCTCCAAAAAAAGCTAAACCAAAAATCACCACACATCCCTGTCATTAAAAAAAAAATACATGCCATTTGACAGCCCTCAAATCGCCACAGCAAAAAGCTAGGGCGAGTTGGGGGAAAACCTATGGCAAACCTATGGCTCAAAAAACACTCAATTTGACATTCAGGGCGAATTTAGGTTTCACAAAAAACGCTTTATGGCGACCCTAGGGCAACCCCAGGGCTTCAACGAACAAACCTATTACTTACTATAAGGTTAGTACTTAAAATAAAATCAAAAAGTGACTCACCCCTTTCATTTATGTCAGTACTACCACATACTGTGTGATGCGCATTAGCATCGCATCCAATGATGAGGCAGATCTTCTGCCGTTCTGCTGCAGCGACAATCCTTTTAAATAAGTCGCCTGGAGGAGGGCCAGGATGGTCATGGCCGAGGTAAGCTGATACCAGCCAGTAGATGTTGTCACTGGTCTGGTATCTTATTGTGGTTACATCACGATTGCTGTAATGAGGGAGTAAAAATACATTAGTGCTACTTCTTACCAATATGCAGGATCTGGGTTCACCTTTGTCCTTCATATACAGTAGAGTATATCCAGGAGTCCTTAGTCCTCGAACGATGGACTTGGTAATCCAAGGCTCTTGGATAAGGACAATATCTTCCCCCCTCTTGTTTAGACGGAGAAGAAGGGAGGCCGAAGCCTGCTTGGAGTGTTGGAGGTTAATCTGAGTTAGCTGCACCATCTTGGGAACAACTAAGTAGACTAACCCCCACCACGGTCTGGTTGAGGTCGTCGTCTGTTTCGCTCTCAGAGTTTGACCTAAGAAGGTCATCCTCGCTGAGCGAAACCTCGTTAGCGGAGTCATCAGTCTCCAAGTCGGAGAATTTGACGACGTTTTGGGCATCCAAGTCGGATGTGGAGGTTTTATTATCATACGTATCAGCAGAGGATGTGCCGAGCTCGTCTATCTCCATGGATGGAGGGTCGACTTGCCCTGCGGGTTCTTCCACTGAAGACGCACTTTGGGTTACCGGAGATAGAACGATGTTATGCTCTTCATCTTTTTTATATATTTTTAAGGCAATATTTGACCAGCCGAACCGAATCACGCCTTTTGTCGCAGCCAGGGGAGCCAGGGAGTCCTTATTGATGACTATTATAGCCGATCTATAGTGGCTCTTCCAGCTTAGCGATCGCCCATTGATCGAAAGAGATCGCACCATCCGCGTTACTCCTGTCAATGACAGCGAAAATTGGTTTGTCCTTTCAGCCGTTTTTCTCATTTATGGCAATGATTTTCATTGCCCAATCAAGCTTGGCAGATTGCGTTGAATCAAGCTTAGGTTTAGGTACCGCACCTAACACCTTCGCAATTTTCTCCGCATTCCGCCTCTCTTTATGGTTTGGAAAGGTAGGGAGGTTGGGATCCCCTTCGTTGTCCGTTCCACTGTTAGACACAGTTTCCCTTTCAACTTGGGGGGTAGGGGGATTGGAAACCCTTTCGTTTTCAGTTCCACTGTAAGTCACAGTTTCACTTCCAACTTGGGGGATGAGGGGATTGGCGACCCTTTCGTTTTTAGTTCCACTGTAAGTCACAGTTTCACCTCCAACTTTGGGGTAAGGGGGATTGGACACCCTTTCGTTGTTTGTTCCACTGTAAGTCACAGTTTCACCTACAACTTGGGGCAGGGATGGAGTGTATCCGGAGCTCGAAGGAGGTCCTCCCCTTTCAGCCACGGAGCCGATAGTCTCGGCATCCGTACCGTCCGGGTTGGTCGACCTTGAGTCCTTCGACATTGGACGGGATGAGGTGGGAGGTTGGAGCTGTGTTTTAGATGAGGGTAGCCCCTTCGTCAACATATCACAGTTCGCGTTAGAACCGAAAGTCTCGGCCCCTCTACTTGCTGCAATAGTCTTCTCCGGGGTCCCTTCAATACGGGCAGTAGAAGTGGAAGTGTTACAGAGAGTCACTGCAACCCTTCCACTAGTATGGGCATCCTCCTTAGGAGGGGCGTTCGAACCAGAGGGCTCTCCACATTTCTTGGAGAGAAATACCAAGGCAAATCAAGCATCATTTTTAAAACTTTGTTCTGTGAAATTTGTGGTTTTTTTATGTGACATTTCGCAGCTTGGCCCCAAACCGGGCAGCCATACAATAATATAGATTGGAAAATAACTTTGAATATAACAATCTTGTTTTCAGTTGAGAGTGGTGATTTTCTATTTATAAAAGGGTAGAGCATTTTAATGGATAGACTTATTTTATGCAAAACATTTTTAACGTGGTGATTGAAAGTAAGTTTAGAGTCTAGATGAACACCAAGATACTTAACGGATTCTTTCCATGGTATAATAGTTCCATTTATAGTAATAGAGTCGCTTGGAAGATGGCAATGCTTTCTTTTTCGAGAGAAAAAGATGGCTCGCAGTTTATCCTCATTGACTTTTATTTTCCATTTATCGTAGTACCTCTTTAGGATCTCCATCGCATTTTTCAGATTCCTCTCGATATCGAGAGCAAACGAATGTGATGAATAAATTGCTGTGTCATCAGCAAAAATTGCTGATTCACAGTTAGGTAGTGTAGGAAAATCAGACGTGTAAATGTTGTACAATGATGGCGAAAGGACTGATCCTTGGGGAACACCAAAATTGAAAAAATTTACTTTCGAAACACCAACAAACGGGCACAGAACGAGAAGTGTGAGGTTGTTGAAGAAATACAAAAGTATCCGTGTTTATATCAGTGGTCGATCAGCTATATGTTTCTGTTACCGAAAGGTTGCGTGCCTGTGAAGCTGTACGTTGGCGATTTCGATTTCCTAGGGCCAGTTTGTTCACAGTACGTTAAATCAGCAATTTCAAGGATTCTTTATAGTTCATGATTAAGAATCTGTGATAACCAAATCGTTTTCTTTCATCTTTTCTACGGCTTGGTTAAGACATCATGGATTATTGGGACATTGTTCCATTTTCCAGTCTATTATAGTCAAAACTTAATCAAAAAAATCCTATAAATATTTGAAGCTCTTATCGCCAAAAATCAAATCTTACAAAAGAAGGTTTTGTAAAATTTTTTCAACAGAAATGTGCCATTGAGTTAAAATTGTACATATATATTGAAGATATTTAGACATATAATTTGAAAAAAAAAACACAAACAAAAATAATGAGTATTTAAGCTATTTATGGCGCCTACATTGCTTATAATGTTATCACCAAAGTTTATATTGGCGTATACGATAACAATATCGTGCAGGGATTTCCCTGCGTTCAAAGAAACTAAGTCCTTAAGTAAAAAAGTAAAGTGGCCTTGGTTCCCATGCTTGGTGTTAATCTAGTTTCGATTGTTTACTCTCGATCTGATTATTTTTTGCGTTAAAAAACCATTACTCTGAAGCCAAGAAAAGACCTGATAAGTACTACGGGTCTTAGCTTAATCAATTTCCATTGCTTAGAAGTGGTTTACGGAGTTCCGTTGTGGTCGTATCAGCACTGTCACTGTCTTCAAAAAAAATATTTGAATTTAACAATATGATTATTCTTATGAAAATACCTAACTCTCAATGAACTAAAATTGATTTTAAATTTAGCTGTCAATAAAACTTGTGAATATGAATTCCAATCCATGAAGTCTCTATATGAATATGTGGCTTAAGACACTTACAATATAGCTTTTTGGATTATTCCCGCCAAAAGTAATCATAGTTTGTCATTCGGAAGAAGCTCATACGGTTTTACTACGAACGAAACTTTCAATAGTGCTATGACCTATGAATCGAGTCCTAGTTAAAGATAAGTGACTTTTACTTCTGTTGTTGCTTGTTATTGCTTATAGTCTAAGAGCTGGAAACAAATTTTTGGAGTGGAGTGATAACCAAAAATAATGAACATGTATTTGTAGATATACGCACCATTGGTATAATAGTAAATAAAAACCTGCCAGACGGTTTAATACTGATTAAACCGTCTGGCAGGTTTCTTTTTCAGCCGGGGGCGAGGGTGGGGGTTCGAAAATGCTAATTTTTCAGATTTTGAGGTCGAAGTGATAATAACACAAATAATACATCAGAAAAATTCCCCTAACTACAAAAAAGTCGGTCTCAGACGATTTGTTTTCAGCCTACTGCTTGCCAGACGCATTTTAACATTTTTAAAGTGCATTTTTCAGCTTAAAGCACTAATAACTTTTTTGCTATTACATTTCACCAAGCCAAAAATTAAGAAAATTTACCCTGATTTCAAAAAAGTGTTGCCCAGACGATTTGGTGTCAGTGTACAGCTTGCCAGATGCTCTTTATCATTGTAGTAAAATGCATTTTTCAACTTAAAGTACTGATAACTTTTTTTTCTATCACATATAACCAAGAAAATGGTACGCCAAAACATCAGAAAAGTTCTCCTGATTAGAAAAAAAATAGTCCAAAACGATTTGGTGACTTTTTATATGTATCATTTATGTGGTTATCACACTTCGACCTCAAAATCTGAAAAATTACCATTTTCGCCCGCCCCCGGCTGAAAAAGAAACTAATGTAATGGTGCGTATATCTACACATACAAGTGCATTAATTTTGGTTATCACTCCATTCCAAAAACTAACTTCCAGCTCTTGGTCTATTACGTTAAAACTTTAAAAATAAATGTTGTCACGGTAATTTTAGCACATGCTATAACTTTATAACGGTTTTTTTTTTGGAGGAAAACATGAGCAGTGACGGGTCCGTTATTGCTTAAAATAGTAGTTTCGATAAAAAACGCATTTTCGACCAAAGCGGTGCTTACAATAATTTTACGATAAGGTGGGTCATTCCGTAAACAGTCGATAGTGAGACTATATCGCCTTGACGATAGTACTACTATCCGTAACATGAAAAAAAACGCAATCTTCTCAGACGATAGACGATAGACGATAAACTGTCAAATTGTGACGATAGGACGAAGGCGTAGTTCCTCGCCATGTCTTTGCGCTCCCCCTATGAAATTTACCAGATGCTTTGGCGTTGCTGTCCTTTAAAATAAGTACATAATTTATTCTAATTTTGAATTTGCAATTTTTAGGCAGAAATGTCATCTTTGGTGCCATCTTTGATGGCAGCAATGTCACTTTCCATTGGACTAATGGCACTTTCCATTGGACGAAAAGAACCGTTAAGGAGCGTCCAGAAGCATTCTCAAACCGTTCCATTGGTGCAAAAAGATCTTACTTACTTACTTACTTAGGTGGGCATTACAGTTCGGGGTGAACCTGGGCCTCAACCAACATCCTTCTATAACGATTTCGATCTCGGGCGAGCTCTCTCCAGTTTCGCACTCCAAGTCGGTTGAGGTCTTCATCCACTTGATTGCGCCACCTAAGACGAGGTCTTCCCCTTCCACTATTTCCCTGCAATGTGCTTTCGAAAACCCGACGAGCCGGAGCGTTTGGGTCCATCCGCTCTACATGGCCCAACCATCGTAGCCTCGCGATGCGTACTCTTCTGGCTATGCCCATGTCGCGGTACAGCTCATACAGCTCGTTGTTGTATCTTCTTCTCCACACATTGTCTTCGCATACGGGACCAAAGATCATTCGGAGAATTTTTCTTTCGAAACGACCAAGAGTTTCCTCATCCGCTTTCGATAAGGTCCATGCTTCCGCGCCGTACAGCAGGACTGGGATGATTAAGGTCTTATGCAAGGTCACCTTGGTTTTTCTAGAGAGGGTTTTGTTTCTCAATTGCCTTCTTAACCCAAAGAAGCAACGGTTGGCAAGAGTTATTCTCCGTTTGATCTCCGCACTGATGTTGTTTTCCGTGTCTACAGCGGATCCTAGGTAGACGAAGTCCTGTACTACCTCGAAGTTATGTCTGTCTATTGTGACGTTTTGTCCAATTCGTCGATGTTCTGTGTCCTTGTTTGATGACAGCATATACTTCGTTTTTCCCTCATTAACCATCAAACCCATTTTTGCCGCTTCTGTTTCAATACTCGCAAAAGCACCTATGACATCACGCTTTTTTCTTCCCATTACGTCAATATCGTCTGCATAGGCGAGTAATTGTACAGACTTTTGAAAGATTGTTCCTCTTGTGTTGACGTTTGAGTTTCTTACAATCTGTTCAAGTATGATGTTGAAGAAATCGCATGACAGTTTGTCGCCTTGCCTAAAGCCTTTTTCGACATCAAAGGTCTCGGTGAGTTCTTTTCCGACCTTGACGGAGCAGCGTGAATTCTCCAAAGTCATCCTGCATAGTCGTACGAGCTTTGCAGGGATGCCGAAACTAGACATGGCTCTGTACAGCTCGTCTCTGTAAATACTGTCATACGCGGCCTTAAAATCGATAAAGAGGTGGTGAATATCGATATTATGTTCTCGGGTTTTTTCCAAGATCTGCCGTAATGTGAAAATTTGGTCTATTGTGGACTTCTCTGGTCTAAAACCACATTGATAAGGACCTATCAAGTTGTTGACGTGGGGTTTCAGACGTTCACATATTACAGCAGACAAGATCTTATAAGCGACGTTAAGGAGACTTATCCCTCTGTAATTGGCGCAATTGTGAGGGTCTCCTTTCTTTAGGATCGGGCATACGATACTGAGGTTCCATTCATTGGGCATGCTTTCTTTCGACCATATAATGCAGATCAGCTGGTGCATGCTCCTTTCCAACTGGTCTCCAGCTGCCTTGAAAAGTTCGGCATCAAGGCCATCTGCACCTGCAGTCTTATTTGATTTAAGTTTGCATATGGCAAGCTTAACCTCTTCTAGGTCGGGAGGACGGCATTCTTGATCATCGTCCAAGCTGAATGGGGCAATCTGCCTGACAGCGGAATTTGTGTCTTCATCGCCGTTAAGCAGTCTGCAGAAATGATCTTTCCAAATCCTCAGTAGCGACTGTGACTCTACAATTATGTTTCCCTGCTGGTCTTTACAGGCTTGAGTTCGGGGTTTGCCACCCTGGCAGAATCTTTTTACCTTTTGGTAAAACTTCCGAATCTCGTTCCTGTCATGGCACCTCTCTATTTCCTCAAACGAGCGCTTCTCATGCTGCTTCTTTTTCTTTTTGAGAAGTCGGTGTTCTTCCCTTCTTCTCTCCTTGTAAATCTCGTTATACTGATCGTAAGCAGCCCTTGTTCGTGTTTGCATAAGCATTTGTCGTGCTCTTTGTTTGGCTGCATTTGCCTGCCTGCATTCTTCATCGAACCATGGGTTTCGTTTTGGTGGCCGAGTGAAACCCAGAACCTCAGAGGCAGCGGTTCTGATGGCTTCTTGGCATTGCTGCCACTGGTCTTCAATGTTTAATGCTGGCGGCATGGGATTCAAGGATAATTGAAGGGACACTCGATTGGAAAAAGCATTGACAATCTGTTGCGATTGTAGCTTTCCGACGTCATATCTCTTCACAGCGTTAGTTCGCGCTGGTCGTGAACAAGATATCCTCATTCGTACCTTGGCTACAACAAGGTAGTGGTCCGAGTCAAAGTTGGCCCCTCGGAAAGTTCGGACATCTAGAACACTGGAAGAGTGCCTTGCGTCGATCGCAACATGGTCAATTTGGTTGACGGTTAATTGATCTGGGGATCGCCATGTACCTTTATGAATTTTGAGATGCGGGAAGCGCGTACTACTTACAACAAGATTCAGCCCCGCAGCAAAATCGATTAGCCTCAGTCCGTTTTCGGAGGTTTTGTCATGGAGGCTATGCTTACCGATTGTGTTTCCAAAGATGTCCTCCTTCCCTAGCTTTGCGTTAAAATCGCCAAGAACGATTTTCACGTCGTGTCTAGGGCACTGCTCATACGTTTCTTCCAGGAGCTCGTAGAAACAGTCTTTGGAATCGTCGTCTTTCTCTTCTGTGGGGGCGTGGGCGCATATAAGGCTAATGTTGGCGAATTTAGCCCTGATGCGGATGGTCATTATACGCTCATTGACTGGATTTTGGCTAATCACCTTATCCCTGAGTCTTCCTCTAACGACAAATCCGCACCCAAATAAGCGTTGTTTCTTTTGTCTGTAGCAGTCGCCATAATATATGTCACAGTTTCTCATCTTCTTTATGCCCGGTCCACTCCATCGCACTTCTTGGATGGCGGTTATGTCTGCTTTGCAGCAGTCCAGGGCGTCCGCTAATTCTCCAGCTGCACCTAGTCCGTAAAGAGACCTTACGTTCCACGTGCAGATCCGGAGGTCATTGTCCTTTTTTCGTTTGCTTGGGTCGTCAACTTTGAAATCATTATCGTTATCCGAGGCTGTTAGTTGTTTCGGAACTGTCCTTTTTTAACGTGGTTGGGTAGTTAACCCTACGCACAACCCCCAACCTGGAGGGCCAGGTCCTTTTTGGATCCCTTCGGACACAAAGGGCTGGAATATCCAGTGTCAGTACCCTGCTGCAGGGGTGGGAGTGCTGCCGTTGGCTCACCAGGAGCTCATCCGCCACCATCTCTACTTCAATACCCTGTCCTAGTATTGAAAGACCCCGAAAGACCTTTAAACCAAATATGTTGGAGTAGCTCCTTCAGGGTTTTCTGCTTTTATGGCTGCTGAAGTCCACCGTTGATTCTGTCCTTCGAATTCATCCGCTGGAACATTTACACGAAAGCTCTCGTAGACCACTGAGATTCGTGCAGTCAGTCATAGTTCGCAGAGCAATTATAGTGTTGACCGATCACAATTCTTTTGTTCCGGATTCCCTTGTCAACACTCGCACTTACTAGTTTAGCAGGTCAGCTCTGGACGGAGCATCCCAGGTCCCAGTGGATACCGCTTGGAGGTATAGTTAGCACAATTGACGTGTACTATAAGTTACAGCATCTGGGCGCCGCCAAGTTGACACCAATCAGAGCCTACCCGAATAGTACAACGCCCATCCACCTAAAAGATCTTATGCAAAAAGATCGCTTCTCATGATTCTGAGGAGTGACAGCCGCTTCTCGATTTGAAATGAGAATCGACTCAAGAAGCACTAACACATGTTACTCAAATGTCAAAAAGAAAATTTTCTTCAAGGAATATTTTTTAAGAGCCATATGTGTTTCACTCACACAAAGGCAATTACGTTAAACTGAACAGAAATTATTTTGGGTGTTCCATTGGTTTTTAAAATGAGTGCTTCCCCGAGTGAAACCAATGGAAAGTGCCATAAAAGAACCGTCCAGGAGCGTCCAGAAGCATTCTCAAACCGTTCCATTGGTGCAAAAAGATCGCTTCTCATGATTCTGAGGAGTGACAACCGCTTCTCGATTTGAAGTGAGAATCGACTCAAGAAGCACTAACACATGTTACTCAAATGTCAAAAAGAAAATTTTCTTCAAAGAATATTCCTTAAGAGCCATAGGTTTCACTCACACAAAGGCAATTACGTTAAACTGAACAGAAATTATTTTGGGTGTTCCATTGGTTTTTAAAATGAGTGTTTCCCCGAGTGAAACCAATGGAAAGCGACATAAGTTTCGTTAAAAAACTTCGATGACACTTTTTTAATGATAGACGAGTCGATAGAACGACGCAAAAGTAAAGTTACGGGAAGCATGGTTTGGGCATTATCGTTGACCCCCAAGGGCTCTATATGTATGTACATCGAAGAAACCGAAAAGCTGTCAGTACTTGGTATGTGTGTAAACGATGATCTTCGTTGGAATGGCCACATATTTGAAGTCGCCAAAAACGCTGCTAAATGCTTAGGTTTCTTGAGACGATGCAAGAAGTTCTTCACCCCTTCTGATCTGGCTACAAATTATACTGGAGTATAACTCCCATATCTGGTCAGGTGCTCCTCAAACATCTTTGCACCTTCTTGATATTGTACAAAATAGAGCGTTAAAATTGATAGGTGATAGTTCAATCGTAGAATCGATTGATTCTCTTGAACATCGTCGAAAAGTCACCTGTCTCTCTCTCTTTTATCGCTTCTTTTACAAACAGTGCTCTAGTGAAATAGCCAGTTGCATTCCTCCCCTGAAACAATTTAGCCGCAACACCCGCCTTGCTAGGAATGCTCATCAGTTTTACCTAAACCCAACTTCGGGCGTACAGTCAAGTATAGAGATTCTTATTTTAGTCGCACCACCCGTATGTGGAATGCTTTACCTGGCTCTGTGTTTCCCCTGCATTACGATTCACAAAGATTCAAAAGCAACGTGCATCGGTGTCTCCTATTAAACCCTCTCCTACTTTCCTAAATGCTCGCACTGTGTTATATAACATTATAAGGGTAGTCATAACCCCTTGATGTGCGCGTTAATTAAAAAAAAAAAAAAATGTGTATGTATGTAGGTACATTATTTTATTGGTTATGTGAATCATATTTTAAATTAAATGCGAAAATACTTCGATTTTCTAAATTCAGTGTAGTTGTTTTCTAATTTGCGACATGTGATAAATATGTCAGTTTTTCATCCTCCCTACTCACATATTCAATACTGCTTTGATGACATCTTTCTACCCTAATGCTTGGAAATCTGCAAAAATAATACCACTTCCAAAAACAGAAACAATTCACTAATGCCGCCAGAATTTCGCACAATTTCAATATTGCCTTTCTTGTCAAAAGTCTTTGAGAAAATTCTTTACACCCAAATATCCTCTCATATGAACACAATATTCTGGAGATATTATACATTCTCATTTAAGGAATCATTTCAGTGTGATTGCCCGAAAAATCACTGATTTTAGCGATTTGTTTTTCATGGCTGGGATATCTTAATCGGTCTGGATTTTTTTTTTTAAATAAATTAAAGGAACGATGAAGAATACAAAATGATTTTCGTTGCGGTGATTTTTTAGTCTTTTATTATTGTTATTATTTATCAAAAATGTTGTTAAAAAACGAGTCCTAATCGGTGTCCACTTTTCTGGGCTCAATTTTGATCTGAAACAAAAACTTCAGACAGATTATTAATCTGCAGGATAGCCGCTATCGTCCTATGAAGGATATTTTTAAAATTTTTCTGACAAAATGGCGGCGATTTTAACGAAAAGTATCTAGTGATTTTTTTTCCACAGTTTTTCGAGATAAAAATAGGATCGACGACGATAGAAGGCTTGTTCGTTGAAGCCCTGGGGTTGCCCTAGGGTCGCCATAAAGCGTTTTTTGAGAAACCTAAATTCGCCCTGAATGTCAAATTGAGTGTTTTTTGAGCCATAGGTTTTCCCCAAACTCGCCCTAGCTTTTTGCTGTGGCGATTTGAGGGCTGTCAAATGGCATGTGTTTTTATTTAAATGAGAGGGATGTATGGCGATTTGTGGTTTAGCGTTTTTTGAGGACTGGAAAACCCAGGTTTTTTTGACAACTCATGGGGTTGTCAAGAAAACCTGGGTCAACCCTGGGGAAAGTTCAACGAACAGACCTAGAGTATGACAAGAAGAATGTTTTGTTAAAATTAAAAATCGATGCTTGAAACTTTTCCCTCGGCAGCGGACACCGTTTTGAAAAACACCATTCCGAGAAAAACGCGATTAAACTTTGAAATCAGCCATAGTGAATGCCGTAAATAAACTGAAATGCCAACGAACCAGTTATATACCATCAACCAATTTTAAGAACTGAATGCCTATAGAAGGTCACGCGCAGGTAGGAGCACAACAAAAGGAATAACGGTAACGAACGTGGCAGAAAGAAATGTAGTGACGAAAATGTTTCGAATTTCGATTTAATAAATTAACAGCATGTTTGTAACAGTGAATACTTACTTACTTTTTTTTTTTTATACTTAATGTTGTCTCACTTTGGCAAAATAAACTAAACTAAACTAAACTAAACTTATATCATATCATATTTTGCTTATTTTTTTCATGTGACTTAATTATATGGCCACACTTATTTTATATATTATTGATTTTTTGTTAAAGAAATGACTATTGTTATAGTGGAATTTATTTTCTTTGGTTTTTTTTAATGATTGTGATTGTAAATATTTAGAATTGGAACAAATTTTGCTTTCGTTGTAATTTGTACTTAATATATGGATATGTAAACCTAATTTTATAAAAATGACTTAATTGTGTGACCATGAGTGTATATGAATACGATAGTAAAAAAATTACGATTTTTTGATAATTTCACACTGAGATGATCCCTTAAAAAATTAAGAAAAAATTTAAATACTTTACCGCCCCCTCCCCCCCGGTTTCTGCACTGTGTACAGGGTGTCCCGTAATTGTTTTACAGTAAAGTCAGTTTCTTAATTTAGACATTACTTTTTGACAACTTGACTTTGGTGTACCCTGACCTGTGTTGAATTCGATTTACGATTTATCTATCAATGTTGATGGTAGAAATAGAAACCTAATTTACTTTTTTAATTTTTTGTAGAAATAATAATCTTTGAAACTGCATTTAAATTGGGCTCCTATAAGCTTAGGGTTCCCAGATTTTCAATTTTAAATGGTTCTAAAACTTTCTTCCCCCAGCAAAGTTTTGACTTTGAGGTCATTTATATACATAGAGTTTCTTTAATTTTTTACGGATGAACAAAACAATAAAAAAAAAAACTCATGGATGAGTGCACTTATAAATCCATACATGATATGATATTTGGAAAAATCTAAATAGGTAAAAAATCTAATTTTGTGTTCTTTACGAACTTTTATTGCAGCAGCTTGCAATGGGAGTAGTTTTCGAAGAATTGATTGTTTTAAGGTCATTTTTATGACTGTGTACTGATGAAAAGGCTAAAAAGTGTATTTGACCTGCTAGGCTACCAAAATCCTAACTGACTTACCTCTTCTTAGGGAGATTTAAGTTTGGGGTATGAATGTTCAATGGGTAAATAAGTTGTATAAAAGAATAAGAAAACAAATTTGTTCATCAGCTTGTCAAAATAAGTCGCGATTGCAGTTTGATCAGAGAGCTTTTTGAAATGCCTTCATTTACGAAAGAAGAATAAGCAGACATTTTATTCGTATATGGGTTTTGCAATGGAAATTCAAGAAGAGCACAACGAAGATACCAGGAACTTTATCCTAACAGACGAATTCCTTCTCAAAATGTTTTTGGATTTACCTTTCGAAGGCTTCAAGAAACTGGATCAGTATTAACTGCAAGACCTAACGCAGGAGCTGCAACCATAAGAAGAGTTTTGATCGATGAAAGAATACTGGCAGCTGTTAAAATCGATCCTTCCATCAGCATAAGACATGGCGAAAATATGCATCCATATCACCATAAACCTGTGCAGGAACTACTTCTGAATGATTTTGAGATGAGACTTGAATTTTGTAACTGGTTACTAGAGAGAAGCTTGAATGACAACCAGTTTATAAACCGTATTCTTTGGACAGACGAGTCCCAGTTCACAAGAGATGGTATCACGAATTTCCATAAACTCCATACATGGGTTTCAAGCAATCCACATTCAAGACGGCAAAGATCGTTTCAGTCCAAATTTTGTGTCAATATGTGAGCATGTCTAATTGGAAATAAATTAATCGGGCCTTTCAAGTCACCACCACAACTTAATTCTACTAATCATCTGGAGTTTTTACAAAATAATCTACCAGACCTATTGGAGGATGTTCCACTGCGTCAGCGATTTTCATCACATTACCAACAAGATGATGATGCTCATTTTGTATTTTTTCAAGTATCATAAAATGGGTTTTTGACTGCAATTAATAATAATTATTTATTGTTTTGTTCGTCTGTAAAAAATAAAAAAACCTATGTTTAACAGAAATTTTCTGAAAAAAAAAATTACCTCAAAGTCAAAACTTTGCTGGGGGAAGAAAATTTGAACACCATGAAAATCTGGCAGCCCTAAGCCTATAGGAGCACAATTTAAATACACGGCCCTATGGAGGTAACTTTCGCGTCGGAACGAAATTCTCTCCGATTCGGAGACATTTTGATTCATGGTAGTTCTCCGATCGTCCGATCCGACGTCCTCCGATAAGTTTTTGCTGCGGAAAGTTTTAGCTTTGGAAATGCAATGCGTTGCAGCATTTGTCAAAAATTTCTTATGATGACAACTACTGCGAAGCAAAATTGAATCTCCAAAAAAAGATGCGTTGCGGAGAAAACTCCGCTCCGACGGTTACCTCGATAGGGCCGACAGTTTTAAATATTATTATTTCTACAAAAAATTAAGTGCTGTCAAAATTGAAAAACGGACTTTACTGTAGAACAATTTTTTTCTTAGAATATGACCAAGAATTTCATCCCAAAGTATGTAACACGAATTACGGGACACCCTGTACATAAACTTAAGCAGCACTACGGAGGGAAAAACGCTTTTCGCTATCTGTAGTTTCCATTACAAGCCTTAGCGGTTGGTTGTTCACTTAGGTATGTGGATGGTATTCACCCTTATTGCGATAGGCGTTTGACTAAAACACCTAAAAAATGACAGAGCTCCAGCCACGATAATTTTTGTTTTCATAAAAATATAAGTTCAGCCCTCTATCTGTTCCTCATTGCTCTTACCATTCCCTCAAAAGTTATTTTATTTAAACGGCAATTGTGGCACCTAAGATATAAGTCATCTTATTGGCGTTTTATTTTTAGGTCCCTACTATGAGTAGCGAATCGAACGTTCGATTGGAAGCGAATGTTTTTGCGAGCTTCTTTTATAGCGGTATTACAGGTTGTAGAAACAAAAACTTCGCAGACAACTTTTTTTCGACGTTTAAGGTATGTCAGATAAGAGAATGGACGGAGTTTAGTGATAATAATCCAATAAATGAGTTTCTCTAAAACATTCGCTTCCAGTCGAACGTTCGATTCGCTACTCATAATACGGACAACAAACTCCACTGAAACAATTGACACTGCTTCGTTGCCCCCCTGCTTCCAGATCTGTTAATCATTGTGGGCTCTGATAGTTGGACCCCTTATAAATCGGCTATACTACCAAAACTATTTAGCTATAAGGAATCAAAGGCTTTTCTCAATTGTTTCAAAAAAAGGTTTCGATTTTTATTATTTTTCTGATCTCTAAAAACCACAATTATTCATATATAAATTATATACAAATATTTCATAGCAAATTGTTTTCTTTTACATTATTATATTAAATTATTTATTTTGTGGACCAAACTGATTGTTACCTCAATTGAATCAACATTAAAAGTTGTGAAAAGGGGTATACTTCTTTTTTTATTATTAAATTAAAGAAAACAAATAGAATAATAAAATTAATTTTAAAACTACACAAATATAATGACAAAATAAATACACATACATATATTTAGAGAGTAAACTGAACTTAAGATCTAATTAAAAACTAATGTAAAATTATATTACAATTTAGATTTGATGTTGGTGTTTGTTGTTTGCTACTGTTAAAAGGTTGTATACAGCAGTCAAACGAATATATGTAATACATATCATATTCAAAATATTTAACTGCCACTTTTTTTTGGTTTCCTTCGGTTACTGGTGCTATCTGTATTTTGTCGTTGTCACGCAAAATGAAAATACTTAGAAAAAATTATTTATGAAATTCTTGCCTATTGCAAATGAATGAACAAAAAAATGTTTTATCTATGGATTATTTTCCATGCGAATGAATATTAAATTTTTGATTAAGAGTGTACACTACTAGTGATTATGGTATGAGAAGGTTCGTGCGTTGACTTATATCTCGTACAAAAACCACACCACCACTGCGTGGTAAATTTTGAGTGTTTGCTTGAGTAAAATGATTTGTGTGTTTTCGAATACACTTCTTGATTTTTATTTAACTTTGGTCTGTTGCAAGAGAATTCCTCGAAGCTGTCTTTTTTCTTACTGCTGTGATGAGGATGCATTGGGATGATGATGGTGCTGCTGTTGCGATTCGTACCGCTGTCGCAAAGTCGTCAATGCGCTAAGAAGGCGATTATTAGCTGCGTCTAATGCGGCTATTTGTTGTCCCTGGGCTTCTATAACACGTTGCTTGTGCGAAAGGGCAAGGGACATTTTCATTTGCTCACGACGCAGTTCCTCTTCCATAGTTATCAGTCTATAATAATAAATAAATGCATTTGTTGAATGTAGTGTTGCGGTGAGGATTGTTTTTTTTTTACTCACCTCTCAATAATGCTTCTCATCGTTGAGTCTGATTGTTGGAGAGCATTGTTGCCACCGTTATAACGATTCAAGGCGAATATTTCGTCGCTTGAGTCTCTCAGTTCGGCTTCATCTCGATCGAGAGTATGACGAAGGCTATCTAAGGTTTCTTGTAAAAGTTGTATTTCACCATTTTGATCGTAGTTATTTCGGGGTTGACGACGTCGCTTGCCTTCGTTCGGTTGGCACACACCTGGTGGTAAATAATTGAAATGTTATAAAATAATTTTATATTTGAAATAAAATGCTTTTGAACTCAAAGAAAAACAAAACTCTGCGGTTTAAATTGCTAACATATATTGTTTGTTTACTAATTTCCAAATAAACTCACCTTCTGTGTCCGTCGAGCTGTCCGACAAAGTCCTCGCCGAGTCCAAACTCAATCGTCTTTGGTATCTGTTGTTGTTGGAACTTGTAACTGGCCCATTACCAACCAATTTTCCATTTGAATGATGATGATGCTGTCCGGCAGGACCTCCATTATATATTGCCACTGGCCCTGCCGTTGGATGTCCATCGCGAATGCTTCGATTCAAGAAGCTCGTAATGGGGGCATAAGTGTCATTTTGTGGGGCATAATCGTCCCGTTTATATTGAGGATTTGTGCGTGGCACACGCCCGCCACCACCACTGCTACTACTTGTTCCGCTAAGTGATCGATGGGTTTCAATGTGACCATTTTCTGGAGCTAGCGTCTTAAACGAAATCACATGGTAGTTATCTGTACTGAGACGCTCTTCACTGCTAGATGGAGTCAAAGAAGATGAAGTTACTCCGGTTCTTTCTAGGTGGGTTGCCCGAGCAGTGATCATGCCCCCAGCTTTACTGGGAAATACATTAGAAATAGAGTAGTTGTTTGGTCGATGCTGTTGCTGCTGTTGATGTTGTTGAATTATCTGAGCTTGTTGTGCTTGCTGCAGCTGTTGTTGCTGCATTTGTTGAACATGATGGTGATGATGGTGGTGGTGATGAAGAGCATTGGAATTTGTCGATGATGCAGTCGAGGAGGCCGACGACTGCAACTGATAAATGGGATTCTTAAATGCGAGCGGTGGCTGAAGGCCACTACTTCCTAATTGTTGTTGGCGATGTAACGGATTACTATTCAACTGCTGCTGTTGTTGTTGAGCATGCTGCTGGTCCACCGGACTGGACGATGGAGTGTTTATACTTTGGTATCCTGAGCTGCAGTGACTCCCTTTCGATGTAAGTGGTTCTTTGGGTTTGTTGGAATCAGCTGCAGCTGCCACAGCAGCAGCCTGTTCTTCTGCGTATTTGAAGAGATCGTCAAGATCTTCAAGGTTCATTGGCATATTGCTATTAGGATTACAATCATTTGACGATCCAATTTGAATAGGCGAGCTATTTGCTAAATGACGATGAGCTGTTTCTGGAATACCCAAATTTAATTTGCTTGGTGTTCGCTCGCCCAAAAGGCTCAACTGTGAACCACTTATTCCATTTTTACCACGAGACGATGCCAATTTTAAATGAGGAGTTGGACTCTTTCGGACAAAAGCACTTGTGGGGTCCAAGAGGCCTATCTGAATAAGGTTACCTCCTCCAACGATTGTATTGGGGTCGTCATAATTGTTGTTGTTGTTTCTTGGTAAAGTGGTCGCTCTTAGTGAAGAGCTTTGGCTTGAAGTACTCGCATTTCCATTTGTGCTGAGTGTAGAGATGTTTCCAATGCTAGGGAAATAGTGTGCGTTGGCAACGTTATAATTATTTCCACCAGAGGCAACATGAGCTCCTCCAGAGTTTCTCTCCGATGTGCTTGTAGTCGATGATGGTGGTGGAGGGCAGTGATGCTGTATTGTAGTGGGAATAAGAACACTCCCAGCATTTTGTGATGAAGCAATAGATGATTGTGACTGTGAGTGATGCAGCTGGCCCAAGTTGGTGTTATTCACACCGCTTATACTCGACTGACTGTTAGAGTTCCGTTTGTTTTCCTGTAACAAGGGTGTGACTGTTGGATCATTGTATCTAAAAATGTTTTTCTCCAATGAACTAGGCGTTAAAACTCCCCGTATAATACCACGTTCGGGTGGAATACACTTTTGTGTCTGTGGTTGAGCACCGCCAGAGTATTGATGTTCGTCGGGGTTGCGATTTTCTTGATTATCGTGGGTGAAATGATTTGACTCAATAGCTTTAGTTATCTCATCAAGTATATGTTGCATGGGGTCTAGGTCACGCTGACGGTTTTCACTCAATTTTTGAATACTCTCCGACAGCAAGCTGTGTAGAATAGACAATTGTTTACCCTGATCGATGTAGCCTGACCAATCGAGTATAGATTCTGGTGCTATGTGCTCAGGGCGGGTTGATATATTATGAAGGAACTCCTTCATTCGTGGTGCTTCCTGTTCCAGAAAATCATTAAGGAATTCCATGAAATTCTCTTTACCCTGGAAGCGAGTAAAGTTTGCCAGTGTTTGTAGAGTTTTTGCGACTAATGTAAGATTACGAGTCGCTCGAATAGATGGAAGTTCTATGAAGTAAATACATAAATAAATCACTAGGATAGACAACATTTAATTTGAACTTACCACTGGTGATATTGAAAAGGCTTGGCGACAAAATCGCAGGACACAGGAATCGCAAGAAAATGGAAGCCGAAATCAGGTTGTCAGCCATATCCTCCCTACCAAGAGTCTGCAAACGTTCTCTGAAGGTAGCAAAGCATTCCCTTAACTGCGGTGGAAAATGCTTGTGCGATTCGTAAATACTAGACCAAGCGCTCCGAACGGCATTTCGAAGTGATTGCTGTTGCCTTACAAGTGAGCCAGTTGCTTTCAGTGGATCAACTTCACAGTCTCGATCTGATTGTATAATTTCGTTGATCGGTCCCGACAGTGTGTCTTGAAGATACTGCTCTCCTGTCAGTTTCAAAAACGCTTCCATACTTTTAGTTGCCAAAGAATTACCACGAAATGTTAGACGTTGATCACCAACTCTCAGCAGATCAAGTGCAACAACGTCCGTAAGAAAAGCTCCGGCCAAACCCTGCGCATGCATCAACAGTACCAAGGCTTGTCCAATATCTTCTTTGGCTTTGACTCCAATTACCGGTTCAAGTGATTCACAGACACGTTTATAGTTCTCTTTCAATAATGACAGAAAATCGGCATAAACATTAATTGGCAGTATATCTGTGCTCTGGAAGCGACATTTAATACGCAATGTTGGAGTTACTTCTTTCGAAGATGCTCTGTTCATGCTATTGTCGTTTTTCTCGCTTAAAATCTGATACCAATCTTCAGAAAATAGTCGCGATGTAACTTCGTGAATTGGAATTTTTACCGAACCAACAAATTGATGTTTGTCCCGCTTTTTTTTCTTTTCAACTTCACGAAACACATTTACTGTAATCACATTTATGTCTGGAATATCGGGAAAATCAAAGTATTCACCCCAGAAAAGCAGATCTGTTTGAAGTTTTACACTGGTTCGTCCGTATAAAGTTTTATCCAAGTGCAACTCACAGAAGTACTTTTTTTTTGGTGCAAGGTTTTTTGCTTCGTAAATCCACATTTTCAATGAGTTATCTATGTGACGTGTGTGCTCAGAATGTGGAGCAATGGATTTACGCAAGCTATATATCCATAGATCACGCTCTTGTCTTGAGCCACAGCTATAATAGCGTTCTCCTCGTGGACCGCCACGAACTTGGAAACAATGACGACGGCCAAGGACTGACTGGTGAACGGGCGCAACACCGACAGCTCCGGTACACGAGAGATCTACCAAAGGAAAAGCAAAATAATTAAAAATTTAAATGAGTATTTTTGAATAAAATAGCAGACTAAAACTCTCTTGTCTTCTTAGTTATACAACTTATACTCATGACCCTACTCTCGAACCGAATAAGCAATGAAAGAAAACATTTTAAAATTGACTGTTTCTTAATTACACGAATTGAAAAAAAAAATTGTTTTTTTATTCTTTTACAACAAAGACACAAGTTGATTTGAAAAGCACTTTATTGTCGTTTGTTTCAGTTATTTTTATATTTAAATTCCTCAAAAAAAATAAACTGTCGATATTAATTTTTTCTGGTTTTGATTTCATCTTTTTTCATCTGAGGAAACAAAATGTGCTAGTGAAAAAGAAATGGTTGGTGCTGAAGCTTGTTGTGCAAAATGTATTTATAATAATGATTTTGGACTATTACATTTTAAACAACAAACTCGCTTACAAAGAGCCAAATCATTACTGACGACACTACTAACAAGCCAAAGAAATGAAAAGGATGAAGTTAAAGCAGTGACAAGAAAAACAGTATTTCAAAACATTGTTAACGTTCCCATCAAATAATAGAAATTAAAAGGCTCGTCTCGATGTATAATACAAAAGATGCAAAAAAGAAGCGAAAACGAAGTGCATTCAACTCCTAGCAAAGAGCACGGAGAGCATGTACGGGAAGCTGGAAGGAATTATTGACGGCTGCTCATGCAAACCGTTAAAAAAAAGAGAAAAGAAAAGAAAAAGGACCATTTTCGATGAAAGACCCCATGTCTTGCCAAAGGCTCCTTTACATTGCCAGAAAACTGGCAGTTCTTTAGTAGTTTTAGACTCAACATGTTTAGACCAAAGAAGTTTGTTATCCAGGATCACTCCAAGGTGTTTGACTTCATCTGAAAAGGGGATGTTGACGCTTTTAAGCGTAAGTTGGGTCAGACCAGTAAATTTTCTACGTCTCGTGAAGAGGACAACCTCGGTTTTAAGAGGATTGACGGAGAGACCGTTTCTAACACACCAGGTGTCAATCATATAAAGCGCAGCCTGTGCTCGGGAACAGACAGCTTGAAGGCTGGAGCCAACCGAGAGCACGGCGACGTCGTCTGCATATGCTTGGGCATGAAAGTTACAATCATTGAGCATTACAAGTAGAGAGTCGATCAACATGCACCACAGAAGAGGAGATAAAACGCCACCTTGTGGACAGCCCTTATTCACTCCCGTTGCAACATATTGTCCACACTCCGCCTCCGCGATTACGGTTCTATTCACTAGCATTGCTTTAATCCACAACACTAATGACTCGTCCACACCGTGTTCTCTAGCAGCATTGAACATACCATCGAAGCTAGCATTGTCAAAAGCACCTTGAATGTCGATAAAAATGCCCACCGCAAATTCTTTCCTGTCAAGCGCGCATTCAATCCTGCTAACAAGATTTTGAAGTGCGGTCTCGCAAGATTTTCCTCTTTGGTAAGCATGTTGCATCTGAGACAGAGGGTTTGTTTGGAGTGAGGTTTTACGTATGTAAATCTCAATCATTCTTTGCAGCGTTTTAAGCAGGAAGGAGGTAAGACTGATGGGTCTGAAGCTCTGGGCGAGTGAGTAGTCTTGTTTACCAATTTTTGGTATGAAGGCGACTCTAACACTCTGCCATGGAGTTGGTATATACGCTAGGGCTAAACTACCAGTGAAAATATTTTTCAAAGTAGGTAGCAAAAGGTTTATACTTTTCTGCAACATAGCTGGGTAAACATCGTCAGTGCAAGGTGACTTGAAACTGTCAAAAGATACCACGGCATATTTGATGGCTTCGTCGGTAACAACTAACGATGACGTGTATCAGCTACGTCGAGTGGATTTATCGGATTCACATGATCTAAGGGAAATAGATTGCTGTGGTCCGATTGATATCTGGTTTCCTGGAAAATGAGTTTCCAGCATAAGACTGAGTGTCTCTGTTTTGGACTCGGTATAGGAACCGTCTGTTTTCCTGAGCGTTTCTAGTTTGTTTACCATGCTCCTTTTAAGGGCTTTAGTAAGTCGACTAGTCTCACTGAGTGTTTCTATACTTTCACAGAGTTCTTCGAAACCTTTTAAAGTCCTTCTGTTTAGATCGATACAGGTTCTAGTCGACCTCTGATTTGGTCTTGAGGGACCTATTCAGAATACTTCTGGTTTCCCTGCGAAGTTTCTGTAGTTCACTGTTCCACCACGGAACCATAGATCTACTAGGTAATTGTCTAGCTGGACATGTCAACTCGAAGCTACTTGTAAGGGCACAATTCACTTCTAGAACTGCATCTTCCACTTTTTGTAATTTTGAGAGCTTAGGTAGAGTTTTGATGAAATTACCGAGCTAATCGTTGGAAAGTGTCCAGTTAGTTTTTCTGGGATTTCTTGTAACTAAAGGAGTGGGAACCACATTTGCTACATGGAATTCAATGTATCTGTGGTCTGAGAGTGACAACACTTGGCAACACTTTCCAGTTGGTGATCTCCTTGGCATATCTGCTAGATAGTGTCAAGTCAATTACGTCCTGTCGTATAGCCGTAACAAAAGTTGGCCTATTACCAACATTGTTAATGTCTAAGTCAGAAGACAGAATGTAACTAAGAAGATGGTTGCCTCTCATGTTGCATTTGACGCTGCCCCAAACTATGTTTTGAGTGAGCGTTAGCATCACAGCACATGATAAGCCCCATCTTCCGGTTTTCACAAAACTCCACCAAAAACACAACCTGTCTTGAGGGAGGGGGTAGAATGGAGTTCCATGGAAAGTGACGCAAGGACGAAAGTTTTCGACTCACCGTTCGTTTCGTAGTTTACCATAGCCGCAACCAGGTCCTGACCACAGAAATGATCAAGTTTAGTTGCTGCAAAAGAGCTTGGTATGATGAGACAGGTCCGGGGTAAGTCAGACCGTTAGTCATAGAGAATATTGAACCCTCGTAGCCCTCCAAGACCAAGAACTCGGCCCTTCCAGGCCCATGGCTCTTGGATTGCTACGAGGTGAGTTTTTGTATTCAACACGGAAAGCCTGCTACATAGGAGTGCAGTAGCAGCCTTAGAATGTTGAAGGTTGATCTGAGTTATTATCATTGATAAATACTAGTAATCCATCCATCAATTTCACCGATTGGAATTAAGTTGGAAATAAATCCTTCCAAGATGAAAATGCAGACGGGAGTCGTACCTAGCCTTAATGATAGCCACAGAAGCTTGATCCACTCCCACAACACGGTAAGAACCGTCTTCACCATCCCGATTCCTAGCCTAAACATCTTCAGTATTCCTGAGTTGCCCCGGGATAAAGCAGATGGCTTTTGTTAAGACCGGCGCCCTGAAAATTTCAAAAGAGGAATTTAGGAGGGGTGGAATTTCAGGCACAGAGGCACGTAGCCAGTCAGCTGCTGATTAGAACACTCGACCAAAAAGGTTCCGTCCTCCAAACAACATCCGCACATTGAAAAGCGAGACAGCCACTCTTTTATAGGGCAGCCGTCTTTTATTTCGCTGTGCGACGGATTTTGCTCCTTTCGAGGCTTTATCCCGTCCGGTCAGTGTCCGTGGACCAGACTGACTAGCAGTCACGGTTTCATTCACCAACGTTTCGGTTGGACCTCCAGGAGTTTTAACCATGCCGGCTTCGTCCCTTCCAGCCAGTGTCCGTGGACCAAATTTGCAGGCCTTGCGACCTGTTCCTCCAGTTCCATTCACCGACTTTCCAGTTAGACCAACAGGAAGATTCGCAGAGCTTCCGGGAACCTTGTTCCTTTTGACCCTGTTCGCGTTTGCAGATGTTGATGTGACTTCCGTTAAGGGAGCCCGTCCTGAATTGGTGGGTGAGACCTCTTCCGACCTGTCCCTTTTCGCCGCCGTCAACAAAGGTTTGCAACATAATTCAGTGCCTTCGGCCACCCTGGGTGTCCTCTTTGCACAGAGCCTTTGCCGCTCGCCTTCTCTTCAGCTTCTGTTGGCGCTTGGAAAGCTGTTCTCCAGAGGATGCCAGGAATCGTACTCATTGGGAGGATATGTTGGTTGAAGTCTAGGTTCAGATATACTCGTTACTCGTATATATATAATAATAAATAATAAGTGGCTATTTCACTAGAACAACGTTTCAAAAAAGAGATTAAGAAAGTTTTTAATAACCCACATTCATTCAGTTAAGAGGATTAGAAGTTTCAGACAAGAAGATAATAATGAATGCTAAAAGCACACATTTTGGAAAAGAGAGCATGATGCCAAACTCTATCAAATGCTTCAGAAATATCAATTTCAATAATCTTACTTTCTTCAAAACATTGTAAAGATTCGTTCCACTTTTCAGTGCGTCTCATGCAACGAAAGCCGTACTGTCGGTTATTAAGAAGCTTTTGTTGAAATATATGATGAGGTGACATGACGGTTTATCAACGATTCCATGACCTTGAAAAGAAGGGACGTAAGTGCAATTTTAGGGTGATTGGAAGGGGAGAAGGGTTTGCCCTTCTTAAGGCCCCGGCCCATAGAACGCGTTGCGCGCGGTAGGAGCGGCGCGGCAACTGATGCGGTGGGTTTTGCCGCACGCAACTGATAGGGGTGACCCATAGAATCCGTTGCGGTGTCTCAACTCAACAAGGCCACTCATGTTAACAGAAGAGAAAATTTCAAATTGGTTCTTACTGCGCATGTCATCAGAGAGAAAATTTCAAATTGGTTCTGTCACCGCGTGAGAGCCGCGGCAAAATAGAAGTTTGGCTACTCGGCGCGTGCGGCGCGTTGTTCGCGGTGCTTATGGGTCACCTCTCATAAGAACGTGTGTATTTAATCGAGCTGTCAGTTGAAAGCGGTGCCGCACGCACGCACCGCGTTCTATGGGCCGGGGCCTTTAGGGACAGGCAACAGTTTTCCATCTGCTCAGGAAGATACCAAAAGAACAAGATAGATAGAAAAGCTTACGCAGTCCTTTTGCCAGCGAAGAAGAACACTTCTTCACAATAACGGCATACTATCAAGATCAGCCTATTTATGTATATTGAGATCTTTGAGGACTCTCGTGACGTAGAACATTTTTGTCCTCTTTTTATTTCCTGCCTTACTTTTTAATAATACAAAAAATTGATCTTATGAACATGAGCTTTACAGATATTTCTGACCCGTTTGAACAAATTTCGGTTTTCTATTGTAGGGTCATCTTTAAATATCAAAAAAAAATCTTTCTCTGTCCCTAATCGCATCTTTACAGCTCAAATCAAACTCTTTGGGGATGTTTAAATTTTGAAATAAATTGTTAAGGGCGTCCCAATTGGCTTTCTCGTATTGCTAAACAGTTCGTTAGAGACTTTTTCTTTTTTACTGTGATGAAATACTGAGTCTACCGATATGATACTTTAGCCCTTATTTTTTAGATATCTAAATGGAAGTTCACAAAAATTAGATTTTCTCTACATAAAATCAAACACCAGGCTCAATGCTTTAAGTAAAATTACCTATTGTCGACATAACTGCATGACTTGAGAGTAAACTCTCATGGGACCGAGACCCTCGTAGTCCACCCGAGCCTCGTTTGGTTCGTTCTAATTTGGTAACGGATTTTGTACGTTTCAAAGGGTTTGATCTATAAGAAGTAAGAAAAATCCTATAGTTTAACAATTCAATTTTGTTTTAATAACAAAATTTCATACCTCTTCGAAAAGAAATTAGTGAATCTTGATGTGGTATTCTGCTCCTGTTGGTTTTGTTTTTGACCCAGAACTGGCGTTGCTGGCGCTGAGCCACGTCTACATGCCTTTTCGTATGATGTGTCTAGAATTAAAAAATAAAATAAAATAAAACACAGCACGACATAGTAAGAAAAATGCAAATGGTAATGGAAATATGATATATTATATACCTATACAAGTACATAATTGGTGTGCACATTCACTTTGCTATTCAGCAACTTTTTTTAATTTTTTTTTACAGCTTAAGAATACAAAGCAGTTAAATTCATTGTCACGATTTGACACAATCAAAAATAGTTTACTTATTCGTTTTAAATTTAAGAGCTACTCTATTGGTGGTTATTCAATTTGTCTGTCTGATCTTCGTCTCTTTGTCATGTAAATGCAATTGGTTTTGAGAAAACAATTGAGGATTGACTTTAATAAAATAAAATTTTGTTTTTTGTTACGAAAAAGTTAAGTTGATTCTTAAATATTTGTTCAATGATGAGTAAGCCAATTTGCATAACGTATGCCACATCAACATACTTTAAAAGGTGTTCAATAAAAATTACAAAGTCACAAGTCAAGCCGGTATAGAGGAAGCACACCTTAAGATTTTTTATATCAAAGTACCACGGGGAACCAGTGAATTTTAAATGTCGAGTGATGGTTTCGCTGTGAGTCATACAGTGGGTCTTTGATTCAAACACAAAAACAACATAAACTAACTCGATGTAAGTATGTAGTTGAACAACAGACTGGGAGAATTTTATGAACTAAGTCTTTTAATGGGAAATGGGTAGTTCAATAACAAAAATTACAATTATGTACAATTTAGGATTTAAATGGTACGCCTGCATTTGCGTGGTGGAAGTTCTTCTTTCAGTTCAAGTTGCAAACTGTCACAACTTAAATTACTTTAAAATCGTTACTGCTGTTTTCAATAGCTTTTTTTTTTTTAATTGAATCCCGTTTTTAACCCGACTGAAAGGTATGAATGCAATCGACTACGGTCAGTTAATATTTTAAGAAGCAACATACATACAACATTGTTTGGGAATACATTGCTTCCGATTTTCCAAGCAGCTTCGCTCGCTTTTACCCACGTAGTTCCCGTTCCTGTTCTAGTAACAGTTCCGTTCAGTTGGTGCAGTAGTAGTTTTTGAGTCTATGCAATATAAAAAATTTAAAAATAAATTTTTTTTTTCTCTATAATAAATTCGTTTTTATCTCAACTCAGCAATTCTATAATCAGCTCAGCAATGGATTTTAACACCTAGCACAAAAACAAAGCAATAATTCGGACTTTTAAATCAGTATTGATTTCTTTTTTGTGCTCAGTGGTAATGTGTACTGCTGAGCTGATTACAAAATTGCTGAGTTGCGACAAAAAACACACCTAAAACTATATGTTTGCAAGGGAACGAACTTCAGAAGGGGTATTTTGAAACGATTGAGACTTTTGGGCACTTTAAGGAGTTACCTAAATCCTAAAGAATTTTAAGGAACGGATCATGGGGGAACATCGAGCGAAGTTAGGTAAAATTAAATTATATGGCAGAGTGAGTTTATGCAGCTCTGGGATTGCTGTATCTGGAATTGAAATCTAATGTGCCCAACTTACGAGATAATTCAAAGCAGTTCTTTTGCTCTTGATATGGACCAGAAGTTAATGACCCTCTGTGGGAGGGTGAATTTGAGTTTATCCAGAAGCATGGTGTCGTAGTCAAGTATTCACTTTCTAAGACGGAAATTTTTTTTACCTCTTTTGAGTTAGTTACAATTACAATTCACATTTTTTAAAGTCTTAAAACAATCAACATAAATGTATATCTTTTGTGGCTTCATTTAACGTTAAACCGACTTAAAAAATTTGTTACAAAGAACTACCACGCATATTTATGCGACATGCTTATTTCCAGGAATAGTCTGTAGAGGCTCGTGTCAGCCTCATTTGATGTAGATTTTTTTTTTTAAGCGAAAAGCGGATGATTGATAGTCCGGTTCAAGTTTTCCTAGCTGGGATTTATTAGGAATTTTGATGTTTTTTTGGTGTATTGTGACATAAAGAGTTTGGAACAGATTTGACGAGATGCTTTAAGCACGGGTCACACAGTACTGCTTGGCAGCCGCTTCTTACCAGCGGCTGGCAGTAGCAGAAGCAGGCAGCGGCTGGCAGCCCGGTCACACTATCAGCTGCTACTCGCCAGCTTCTCTCAGCAAAAACCATACAAAAATTGCTTTTGAACTCAATTTCTAATTTTTAAACCTATTTATTATATTTGACACAAATTTCGAATGAAAAATTTAATAAATAGAACGTGTAGCAATATTTTTCTATTTTAGCAGAGTTGCCAGCGCCAAAAGTTGAACATGTTCAACTTTTCCAGCCGCTGCTAATTACTCGCCGGCTGGCAGCGAGTGTGGTGAATTTCGTGGTCACACAAAGCTGATCAGCGGCTGGCAGTAGCTGCTACTCGATTTGCCACTGGCAAGCAGCCGTGTGTGACCCATGCTTTACGACAAGCTTTCTTTTTCTTAGTAATCTAGTTTAGTTTTGCTATTTATGGTTGGGATGTTTTGTTGCAGATGTTTTGTATGAGACCCAAACTTTTTCTTTTTGGACGACATAAATTTGACAAGATATAATGTGTCTTGTTTGAAGCGTATGTGTCTATGATCTGAACAGGATGATTCAGAGTACACCCGCCAGTCATAAATAAGGCTTTTAAAAAGAGGTGAGAACAATTTTACGTACCGTATAGAGTTAGAGTCGTAGTTTATCTATTCCTTGCTTATTTTCAGCGAGTAACATTTTCCTTTCATTAATCACAGCTAACATATCATCTTAAAATCCCAATCCCAATGGCAATCCTATAAGGTATAGGCATTATGCAATGCAATTGCAATCGCATTTCACAAAATATTCAAACCTTTAATTTTCAGACTGGTGGTGGTCGTCAATTACCATTCAACGGTAAATCACTTTAATTAACAAAATAAGATACATCGTTGTTCATATACAATACACACAGTCACGAAATGTTACATGAGGCTCTTATTACTCCGACAAGTAAACTTCGCGTCATAGGTATATAAGACAATAGTTGTAAATTAAAGCTTGCTTGACGATTTAATGTACGATGCTGTTGTAGAAGTTAACATTTGCGAGTTAATAAATATTTACACGACAGCTGTGTACCGTCTTCGTCATATGTTGTTGTTGTTTAAGGCCACAACTTCACTACTATTATGGAGAAATAATGATTTGGCGATGGAGTTAAATGTGCGATTCGAATATTTTAAATTATTATTGGATCTTAATTTTTATAATTATGTGAGACGGAGATACAATTCTATGATTATTGTCTTTGTAAGACACAATTGACAAAAAATAAAAACGGCATACGCGCGTGAATAGCATTCATTATGATATAGGATGACTTGATATAAATTTCACATCCTCAACGGTTAGATTGTTCGGGAGTATGGTGTGATGATTGATATCCAGGACCTTCTCAAGTTTTTGGCTTATAGTTCACTAAATAAATAAATAAATAGGGTGGCGCAACAGATCGAGGAGCCCCAGGACCTAGCACATTTTTCAAAACCATGCTTTGTGAGGGAATGGAGGGGACCTACAATTTTCTGCCGGTTCCGAACGGCTTATAGAGAAACCGCTTTTCATGGCAATGAATCTACTAACGGAGGACTTGCCAATTCGTCGCGAAAGGCGATACCCGTGGAAAAACATTTGTACCTCTGTTAGGATTCGAACTACGAACCTCTAGGTTAACAGGCAGACATGCTAACCATTACGCCACGGGTACCATAGTTATAATTCACTGTCTATCATTTTAATCTCCATTTAGTAAAACCGTTTAACTTAAACATTTGTTTAGTCATTTTTATTTTCAAATTTTTAATTTTCAATTTTACTGGCGGCCATATTGGAATGTAGTTTTTTTGTACTAATCAGTAGATGAAAAAATATAGTGGATTATACTCCACCATTTTGTAGCGGCGGCCATTTTCGATTAACAATGGTATTGTCATCAGAACTATAAAGGTGCGTATACCAAATTCAATTTTAATTACTAGTTTTAACCTAAACAAATAGGGTAAACTAAGTGAAACCTTTCAGTTAGAAAAAAAAAAAATATCAAAAAATGACTTCATTGCTGCTAACCATGTGATGCAGGTATCGGCCAAACTCGCGCTCCACTAAAAATTTTCGAAATTTATTGCTTCAAGTTGGCAAAAAAAAATAATAAAAATTTTCACTCTGCGTTAAACCGTGTGTAATGTAATCCTGACCCCTAAACGAATGTTTATCATCGCATCTCCCGCTTCCGCGTGGGCATAACAAGTGTTTGCATGTTTGCCATCTTTGTTTTAATCATTTGAAAGAAAAACATATTATTCTGTTGTAAGAGACTGTAAGATCCCTGCTCGAAATAGAATATTTTGAGTAAGAAAAACGGATTAGATCCAAAAACAAAAAAGAAAATCTTCATAACAATGAGAATTCTCTCTTCCAGTCGATTAAGTCGAAATCCTTTAAAAACTTTAAACCTTATACCTTCTACTTCAGTCGCATTAACAGAGTTTATTTGCCTGTGTTCTGTGTCTTCCAATCATTTTATCCAACAACATTTATTATCTTTGGCACCAAGAAGCGTATTTATTTTTATACATTCTGCCTTTGGCAAAACGTTGTTGTTTGTGTTAAGCAGGAGGCTAACAAGGAAGAAAATTGTGATACAGAAAACCACCTCAAAACAATAAATATCGATGAAAATGTCAGTACGAGTAGATAAATAGCGGTATCAATATATCAAGCTAAAGCGATTGCATGCAGTTATGGTTTCTCGTAGGCTATAAGGACAACAACGGCTGTCCGCCACCGCAAATACCTATAAAGCAACATTCATAAAAAGAAAAATGTCAACTTTTAGATTGTAAACTGATGCTGAAGAAATGTTGATATGCGGTGTTGAACAACTGTATTCATTTAGACTATAAGTAGTGTTTTTGGTATAACTGGAATTAGTGGTTGTTGATGTTGTTAAACTGTTTTGCTGTGGTAAATAATTGAATCAAATGCTGGGTCGAGTTGCAGTTATATCTTATATGTATGTGTACACGTATACGTAAGAGATAAACATTATACATACTAGATTGATGAATGAGATTGCTTGTCTATTTAAGTAAGATGTTTTTCTTTTAAGTTCCAACGTTCCAAGTCATCGGCCTACATTTGAAAATGATTCTCAACTCACAATGCATCGTAAACACGGGTTGTAAGAGAACTGAGCACCAGCTGTCAAATAAAGTTTCATTATTTGACGATATATAAAGCGTATACAGTACACAACACACTGGTAAGTTCCTTCGTATTTTATCAAACGCAATAAATGAGAAACTTCCGTCGAATATCAGGGTGGTGTCCAATTGATTTGAAGTTCTTCTTCTTCTTCCTTTTTCGGAATTACGAGCTCCATATACATATATAGAAAGAATCACAGCTCATACTTATCTGCTTTACACTGGAGATTCGAACGTAGTGTATACGTCATTTTGATTTGAAGTTATCCCCACACCATTTTTGAAAAAAATGGAACCAAAACTGGCAAGTAAAAGCAACGTCTCTTTCATCAAGAGCATCCCATCCCAAATCCAAACTCGAAGGCATCAGATCATTGACAGTTTGGAAGAACTAAAAACCTTCAGCATATGCTTGGACGTTACTCTTCCCGTGTTCAACTTCATATTTAATTTCTCCAGTCATAGAAAGAAAGAGCATAGTCACAGGAAGTGACGTATAACGTTTTCGATCCTTCAGATGTAAACCGTTTGATATAGAGCTCAAACTTGCAATGCAAACATAGGCATTTGATAACAAGCTAGTTAGAGGATATTATCGATTCGAAGAGCTCAAAGATGTGAGAGAGTTAAGCTATGCGTCGATAGTTAGAAACTTAGTTTTTTGGACCTTTCTTATGGATAAGTGAAATAAGGGATATTTTTCATAGGTCCGGAAAAATTCCAATTGAAAGGTATAGCTTAAACAGGTAAGTGATGGGAAGGGCCATGATGCAGACACCATGTCCCAATATACAGGGTGATTCGCATAAGGTGTGACAAAAAGATAGGGTGTGTAGGTTGGACCTAGACAAGCAAAAAATCGTATGGGAGGGGGGGGTCCATTTTCCCCCGTTTAGGCGGGAGGGGCCATTTAAGAAAAAAATCACTAAAAATGGAAAAAAAATTATTTAAAAATAACGGTAATACCTACAGAGTCGTGCTATAGTATTTTGAAAAGCTAAAAACCTATACATTTGATAAAATCTAAAAATAAGTTGTTCATTTGAATAGTTTTTGAAATATTAATTTTCAAAGTCAAAATTTTGAAAAAAAAATATAATTTTTTTTCTTCAAACCATTTTTTTTCAAAATTTTACGTAATTAAGTAGTATTTTTCTGGCTTATTTTCAATGCTCTTACTTATTTTTGATCAAACACAAAAAACCGGATGCCAAAATAACCTGTAGTTTTTGAGAAAACCAAAAATTACAAAAACGACTTTTCAAAAAAAATTTTTTTTTAAAGTTTTTTTTCGTTATTGGATTCTTAAGTGATTCTTAAGTGAAAAAAAGTAAAGAGAAAATTCATCCTTTATTTCTTAAATTCACTTAAGAATCCAATAACGAAAAAAAAACTTTAAAAAAAAATTTTTTTTGAAAAATCGTTTTTGTAATTTTTGGTTTTCTCAAAAACTACAGGTTATTTTGGCATCCGGTTTTTTGTGTTTGATCAAAAATAAGTAAGAGCATTGAAAATAAGCCAGAAAAATACTACTTAATTACGTAAAATTTTGAAAAAAAATGGTTTGAAAAAAAAAAATTATATTTTTTTTTCAAAATTTTGACTTTGAAAATTAATATTTCAAAAACTATTCAAATGAACAACTTATTTTTAGATTTTATCAAATGTATAGGTTTTTAGCTTTTCAAAATACTATAGCACGACTCTGTAGGTAGTACCGTTATTTTTAAATAATTTTTTTTCCATTTTTAGTGATTTTTTTCTTAAATGGCCCCTCCCGCCTAAACGGGGGAAAATGGACCCCCCCCTTCCATACGATTTTTTGCTTGTCTAGGTCCAACCTACACACCCTATCTTTTTGTCACACCTTATGCGAATCACCCTGTATATACCGATTTGCACTAATTTCGAATATTTATGATTATGTAAGTAACAAAAAATTTGTAATGTGCTGTTGGAGAAAAAAAACTTACAACTTTTATTCGAAATAAAAACAATGTTACATTCAATAAGCATTCATGAAATGAGCATATGAAAATACAGCATAATACATTTTCGTCAAAAGCTTTCTACAATCTTAGTACATATAAAGTATGGAAAGACTACTCCGTTGACGATAAACTTATATCTCAAGCAAGTTTTGAATTTATGAAGAGTTCATGTCTAATATTCCAAACTTCTGATGCAAGATTCAAAAGAAACCTGACTGAAGTAATGTTCAGTTATACAGGGTGTTTTGCATACCATGTGACAAAAGCTCAGGGCTGATAGGTTGGATCAAGACAAGAGAGAATCATATGAACAGGGAAAGTCTATGGTCTTTCTCGCTCCCTAATATCTATTTCAAACTCAATAGGCGAGTGAGGCATTTTTTAAGTGTTTGGCTTAATTTAAAAAAGAATAATAATAAAAATCAAAAAAACCACTTACAACTATATAGCTTTTGAAAGCTAATACTTTGTACTTTAATTGACATTTTAGCAAGTAAATTAAGTTGATAGTTTCTGGGTAATAAGTCTCAAAGTCTTTTATAAAAAAAAATCAAACACCGAAAATCTTTCTTTTTTGAGAAATTAAAAAAAAAACAAATGCTACTTTTTTCAGAAAATTCAGTTTTGTGGGTTCTCCTATGATTGGACTTTGTTCTCTGAACAAAAAAAGGCTTTTCTGGACAAAGTACCTACCTTTTGTTTTATTTTAACTTCTCAAAAGTAAGACAAATTTTTTCGTTCGGTTTCGGTTTGACTCATAACTAATAAAACCTAGCTTTTGTCGCATCTTATGCGACAAGTAAAGTAAAGTGCAGTTTAAAAAAGACTTGGCAAAGACGAACATATGTGTTTGGAAAACGTCTCTATAAAACGGTAAGCACGGAACAGCCGAAAGAAAATCAAACCATTTTCAAAGCCAAACGGCTGTATCAAACCTCATCAAACACAGTTAGTACATATGTCCATACATTGGTTAACTGCTTATTACTTAATTCTATTGCCTATAAACGAATACAATAGAGCGAACTGGTCAACCAAATGGAAAAGGATACTTTAAAAGAAAAAAACACATAGATAGTGATTGGTAAAAGATAAACAACACTAAGTCTGCAAAACAATAGATGCACACACAACACACAAGCCACAAAAACATAAACAAAAAATCACTCCGCGGCGTGGCACCACGTTTCAAATTCACATGCTTATTCATAATATCTATCAGTTTTTAAACGGTGGAATTCAATTTAATGTTTTTTAATCGTTGAATTGTATTAGCATTTGAATGAATATTTAAATCAATTTACCTTTTTTGGACAAAAGCAAATAAAAATGAAAAGAAAAAAAAACATATTTTAATCAATTTAACAGATTGAAATTCCATTGTGGTGTACCTCTCACTCCGAAACTATTTGTTCTCCGACGATAGTAATCATGGCAAACGTATTCTTCATAGTCTGGGTCTGGGAATAATGACCATTCCGTATACATGACGCTATTAAGCCGCTGCCATACCCGATTGTGTGTGGTTGGAGTTGTTGGCGCCGCTGATTGCATATAGTACAAAAAAAAACATATGTTTCATTTGCAAACAATTTTTGATTTATTTATCGTAGTTTTTTAACTTCTGTGAATGAGTAGTTCTTCGTCGCACTTGAATAAATGAGTTTTGTTATTTTTTTTAACAATCAACAAAAAGATATTTGTTTAATTTGAACATTCCCGGAATGAACACAAACTGCGACTGCAAATGATTTTGTATAGATTTTTAGTTTACTTTTTTTTTTGTTTTCTCTTCTTCAAGTCTACACTTGCATGCGGGTAAGAGAGCAATTAAAGACAGATGGTATTTTCGTTCTCGGAATCGACTGCAAAAAGGACATTCCAATGGCAGGTTGAATGTTTAACACTCTGAGCTATGAGGTACCTGCATATGCTGAGCAGTGATGCCAAACTGACTAAAAAAATATTCTATAAAAAAGGTTTATTTGGTGAGTGAATAGCCCCGTCCACACTGTCCAATTTGTTTGTCAAATTTGTTGGATGAAAAGTTGGACGGAAAATACCCATTGCGTCCACACTGATCAAACAAGTCGTCAAACTTCATTCTGGTCTGAATTTCAACCATGGAGGACATAGCAGTAGCAGCGCAATTTAGGGATGAAATTTTAGAAAAGTAAGAAAAACAAAAGAAAGTGTGTAGGGACTGTAGAGGTAGACTACCTAAAAACATCATAAATGTGCACAACGAAGAAAAAATATTCTTTCCGTACGATGTGCGCTACCATACATAAAATCCATTTTCAATCTACCCAACATTTTTTCCTTGCGAGGTGCACTACCTGACACCATCATAAATTCCTCATGAATGTACCTACCGAACAAAGAAAAATGTTCTTTCCGTGCGATGTGCACTACTTGAAAACATTTTTGAAATGAAATTTCTTCCAAGTTTGACGACTTGCGTCCACACTCATCCAATTTGTTGTCCAACTTGCAAAAATATCAAAAAATTTTGAAAACCATCCAACAAATTTGACAAGCCTGTTGATGAGCGGCCACACTATCCAATTTGTTTGACAAACTCGATGCTTGACAAACAAATTGGACAGTGTGGACGGGGCTAATAGTAAGTGGAGGTTTTATGGATAAGAAAACAGGTTTCAAGGACGTACTATATGTTCATTCTATGAAACATAAAACAACATTTGGCTAGAAATAAGGAACAAGCGAATATTACACAAAAATTAAAACCAATATCAAAGAATATTTTCTTTTTCTTTTACATTTTTATCTTTTCGTTCTTCTTCGTTTATTGGAAAACCAACAATGTTAATAGAGTATGATATTTTTTCCGTTCAATCTACAGTAGGGTTTGGAAATCACGAACGGTTCTACAGTATGAACAGTTTGGAAAGATGAACGCTGGAGAGAAAAAACGCAAAACACTGCATAAATCAGATATACCGAAAATGAAAGCGATCGGTGTAATAACGATGGTTTCAGAAGCTTCGAAACCGACATGTTCCCATATAAAATAATAAAAGGCTAAAAAATGCTTTATTTTATTTATTTATTTCGTTTCATCATTCAAAGAACAAAATTCTCTAATAGACCAACAGATTAGTACAGTTTTTAAAACAAGAAGAACATTATTAAATTCAGACTAAATAACAAATTGTTATTCACGAAATTCAAAATTAAGTACCTAAGTACCTACATTTAAAACATACTTTTTAAAGGTATATATATATAGTGCAGTTTCTAAAAATATCTAATCTAATACAAACTGAATTAGCTTCTCTGATGCAACGAGAAACCGGTTCATTACGACCATAATTTGATTTATGAAATTGCTCGTGAAAAAGGACAAAAACTGTAGAGCTATAATTAGGAACACGAATATATATTAGATCGAGAAGTTGGAGACACTTCATACTTTATGTGGTAAGTAAGAATATCTTCAGTGCAGTGATACAATTATCACTATCATCTGTATTATATATTAATACATTATCATAAAATATGAATATGTACGTCGATTTGCCAAGCTTTCCATACCGAATAATAGACATCGAAAACAAGACATAACTTGGCACTTCGAGATGTTTAGATGCAAGAAGTTTAATCTGCACTTTAACTAAATCACGATGCTTGGAAAGATGAACAACTCCATAAGATGACCGGGGCCCATTTAAATCTGTTGAACTTTTTGAGATTCTACTGTATTTTTAAACGAAAACTATTTCTCCCTTTTATTCAGTGTTTCGCTTGTCAGGTTTTTATATTAGGTAGGTATTCAAGCTGCGTCCATTTCTATGAAAACAATAAAAAGAAAGACGGCTATAAAAAGAAGAATAATTTCAAAAAGTCCACACAAGAGAAGAAACAAGTGCAACGAAAAACATTCTGTTTTCATAAAACTTGTTGAAAAAAGGAATAGAAAAAAAAAATAATTACATAGTTGGATTTTTAATTCAAATGTTCAAAAAAAAAAAAAAAATTGGTGTTGGATATGGGAAATCAGAGAAGGAAAAAAGTGCAGAGAAATTTGGAACGCCATTTATATAACTTAAGAGATTTTTATACAATTTGAGACTCTAAAGCAAGGTGCTGGTGTCAATCATTAGGGTAGCGCAACAGAGCGAGGAGCTCTGCTCCTCCCTCCTTCCTTCCCTCACAACCATCCTTGTGAGGGAATGGAGGGGACCTACAATTTTCTGCCGGTTATTGAGAAAGCTTATTGAGAAAGCGCTTTTCATGGCAATGAATTTACTAACGGAGGACTTGCCAATTCCTCGCGAAAGGCGAAACCCGTACAAAAACATTTTTGCCTCTGTTGGGATTCGAACCTCGAACCTCTGGGTTAGCAGGTAGACATGCTAACTAACCATCACGCCACGGGTACCACAAAGTGCTGGTGTAGTAATTTTATAATTCATTTTAGAGTGAAGTCAATTGATGAAATGAAACTCCAAAGAAACTGCTATGAGTGTTGACTTAATAACTTTTGTTAAAAAAACTTGCAAATAAACATAAACAATGGAGTCATAATAAGTTAGGATCCTATATCTCTGAAAGAAGTATTAAACGCATGGTTTAAAGTTTTAGATATATACCGTGCAAGTTCAAAGAAGTCTTAGAACTTGTATTGCCCATTTTCTGATCCATACGTGCTTATTTATTTATTTATTTGAATAGAAATGAGCGTCCCAAGTGTGAAAAGTTTCAAAATCTGGGATCAATCAATATTGAAGTGGCAAGAAAACTCAGCTATTTTTCGTGATAAAAAAATGTTCATTATTCTGAAGGGAAAACTCTACGCCGATGTTGTGCTTCCAGAACCCACATTTGGTCACAATGTTGGACAAAAAGTATTACTCTAATACTAATTGAAGCTGAAATGAATTCGAATGATTCTTATGAAAACAGGAGTAACAAAGCTTGATCGTATTAGAAATACCAAGATCCATGGAAGCCTTCACTTCAAAAATACCATCTTGCAGAAAATAGAGTACGACCGGCTCAATTGGGCAAAAAGGTAAAATAATACAACCTTCAAACACGATTGCAAAAGATTAAAAGTAAAGACGTACCAAAACATTTCAGGTACAGATAAATGCAACAATAGCTGCATTTGGTTGCCCTCAGACATGGAACAATTCAAAACTTCCCGACACTGAGGTCTGAGGTTCTTAAATATAAAAATTTGTGTATACATAGATATTTATTTAATTTTTTACTTTCATCTACAGAAATTATATAATTTCATTAAAGATTCACAGGACAATGGTAATAGAAAACTTTAATATAATATGTAGTATATAAAATAAATATTTTAGAAAAATATGAAACAAATGAAGTGGCAAAAGGAAAACATACAAATCAATCAAAAAGTGAGTATGAATTCAAACTACAGTACGTTCTCGAATTACGCAACTAATTAAAACAAGGCTAGTTACTATGACCGAGGTTGTTGCACTAACCGAATAAGTATTTTTTATAGGTTCAATTCGATATGAAAAGCGAAGATGAGTAAACCAATTACCTACAAATGTGTTTAATGCAATTCTTTCTTAGCTTGCCTTTTAGCCAGAAGCTGACATTTCCTTAACCTACAAGGGTTTTTTATAAGTCAGTAGAATAGTCCGGATCAATCGGCGATATAAAGCAGCGGTTTGTTTGAAACTTATTATCTCCAATTTTTTTAAAGGGTATTTTCGTGTTTTTTCTTAACCATTGCTCGCGTTGAAAGATCCTCTCTCGTTGAAAGGTCTCTCCTTAAATTCTTCATGCAATGAGCACGCCTTTGTTTTAAGAATCCCACAGGGAATTGCCACACTTTACTTTCTTTGATCTAGTAACCACTTGTAGAAAATTGTTTCCACCTTAAGGACGGGTCACACACGGCTGGTTGCCAGCGCCAGCGGCGAGTCGAGTATCTGCTACTGCCAGCCGCTGATCAGCTTTGTGTGACCACGAAATTCACCACATTCGCTGGCAGCTGGCGAGTAATTAGCAGCGGCTGGCAAAGTTGAACAAGTTCAACTTTTGGCTACTAGCAGCGGCAGGCAAAATAAAAAATACTGATACACAGTCTTTTAGTAATTGTTCATTTGAAATTTGTGTCAAATATCATAAATAGGTTTAACAACTAGAAATAATGTTCAAAAACAAATTTTTGTATGGTGCTGTGTGTGACCGGGCTTCCAGCCGCTGCGCTGCCTGCTTCTGCTACTGCCAGCCGCTGCACAGTGTGGTATTTGGGTGTAAAAGCTGGCCAAAAATATTTTATATCACCATATATTAAATATTGCTTATACTTTCATGTTTAAAATTAAAAATAACAAAAAGAAATAACTTTCATAAAGATACAAGTATTTTATTTTTCTTCAGAAACATTTTCACAACAAACAGCACTTTCTGAGCTGTTTCAAGTTGTTTCAAGCAAAACATCTGTGGGCAATGATTTTTTTTACGTTTGTAAGATCTCATACTTGTAATAAATGGATCTGAAGCCTGTTCAAAACATCTGTGTTGCAAAAAAACAGCTTGCAAACATTTTATGTACTAACACAAAAAACACATTTGGCGGCTAAATTTTATTGTACACAGTTCAGAAAATATAGCAGCACATAACAACACAAATTTCACTGCTTAGAAGCACTTAGCAACATATTAAAATGCTTTTCAAATAAAACGAGCAATGAATATTTTCATACATTTCATGATAGGGCAAGTTATAGCCTTTAGAGACAAAAACAAAAAATAGAAATGAAAAATATATATATCACGAAATAATAATTACCTGGTCTGTAGCCATCCATACCAACTTTTATTAAGTAAAAAAAAAATATCAAAAATATACAACGTTCAATGCAGTTTACAAATTTTTTGACTTTAGACTGATTACCTAGAACGTGATGACAGTATAAATATAAAGCTTTGATGGTTTTGAAATATGATACTCTTACTATTAAGCTTTACAAAAAATAATATATCAGTGTTGCCAACTTGAAATTAAAAAATACCATTTTAGCCAGCTTTTACACCCAAATACCACACTGTGCGCTGGCAAGAAGCGGCTCGCAAGCAGCCGTGTGTGACCCGTGCTTTAGGGTATTCGCGATACAATTCCATCGTACCGCTTTTCTCAGAAATAGAAGTAAAATAATTGCCAAGACAAAAAGTAAAACAAAATATAAACACATACACCGCCAAGAAACTGAACAAATAAAGATATGCAACAAAAATTGCACTCACCTATCGAAAATTATTTGACGAGTTGCGATTACCGCGTCAACAATGAAAATGATGTAAAGTAAATTCAGCTGTTGCGTAAATCGAGAGTTGCGTTAATCGAGAACGTACTGTACATACATAATTAGAATAATAAGACATTTATTTTTTTGCGACTTGCAAACATGAATGCGTAACACGCTTAACGCGGGTTAACGATTGCATACTTTTCGGCACTGCTTCCAATTCGTCATTCAGCCAGACGATTTAATTGTAGTGAAATGAGTTTTTCGGTGGAAGTTTGCATTATTTTCGGAGAAAATCAAATTGAAACTAGTTCTCTGTTCTTTTTACGCATTAAAAAGATAATATATTAGTAATTCATTTCTTAGGAAAAATCTCAAGATCACATTAAATTTTTCTAAATAGTTTTTCAATTTGTGTCGTGTGTGTGAAAATCGTGTCTGTGCTTGCAAAATTAATTTCGATTGCTTCTTTGAAAGTAGTGTTGTGTTTTCTTTTCTCCTCAAAAGAAAATATTTAATACCTAGTTTTTGACGTGAAGTTTCACTTCTTCCGCGCGGAGAGACTCCACGCACTATTTTTTTTTAAAAGAAGTAAATGTGGAGGATTAATTACTTAAACAATTCGAAAGTCTAAATTATCTTTAACAATAATGACTGAAAAATATTTGCGACGACATTCAAGTGTTTGCAGACTAATTAAAACACACATGGTTGAATATGCCGGCATTTCAATTCTCCAGTTTCATTTAAACACGATGCACACTGAGGCATTTTACATTTCACTTGTTTTATTTTTTTGTTTTATTAAATGAAAGAATTTTTTTTTTAATTAACTAAGCAAGCAGGCGACCAAGCCACAAAACCTTCTCTGAATAAGAAACTATAAACACTAATATTTATAATAAGCCACTCCTACTAGTTTTTCCAAAACTGGAGCTATGAAAGAAATTTAAACAAATCTAAATATATTAATCCACCTTCAAGATTTAACAAACAAGAGAAAACATACTCTTATCCTACCACCAAACTATCGAATTATTCAACTACATATAAGGGTTTTACTGAAATGCTAAACAAACAAAATGTTCTTATTTGTTGCCGAAAACGTCAATTCCACACCTATTTGATCGAACCCACGCAAGTTTAAGAGTATTAAGTCACAATTTTTTGCTTATTCGAACCCTTATTTGGAAGATTCTCATTGATAATAATCAAACAACCCAACTGAATGCTTTGTTCACAGCATAAGTACTAAACTTTCAAAGATTAATCTCATCGACGACGAAGTTTACTGACCCTTGTCCGTTTCACTGCCCACTCTTTGCTTTGTTTTGTCGCTTCCGAAAAGGTTGATCCAACCGATAAACCCTTTACTCCTCCTCTACACCGACTTTTGATTGATCTGTTATTATTTCTTGTTCCATTCCAATAACGAAGGCTATAATTTGATTGGAATGTAGGAGTACCACTACTACCAGTTAAACATCACAGATTTTTTTCACGAACCTCATAATTTCCTCATTAAAATACAAAAGAAAAGCTTCTCACTATAAATCATTTACGAGTAAATTATGCATGTCAAGTCTTGTATTGATAACGGACGCGCCTTGTTGGGCATCCCCATCTACATGCCCAGTTAAGCCAACAAAAAAGAAACAAAAAAATTAAATATAAAACATCCATAATTTTTGAGGTTCATTCAGTTTATGATCCATTGGTATGATGGCGGCACTGATGATGGAACTTTTTTCCAATTGACTATTTATGTTCTAGTTCAGTTCTTGGCATCCACAAAGTGCATCGGCTGTTCCTGGACGTGAACTGATACCACATACAGCACTTCATTCCTCCCTGTTTACTACTAATGACAATGGTTTGAATATGAATAAAATAAATAACCATTTCCTGGAAATGTCCAATTTTTATTTAAAACAAAAAAAACTACTTTACGCAGAACGTCTCGAGCTTTTTTCTCAATTATTTTTCACTTTCAACTCTTGAATAAGTGCCATCATCAAATTTAAGTACATTTTTTGGACACTCATTCCTGCTAACACAAACTGTTGCGTGGAATAACCTTTAAAGTAGAGTAGCGGATGTTTTACTCCACATTATTTTATTTATTTTAAATGCATCTTCTGATAGTCTTGGGCTGCTAACCAATTAGGCGAAAGCAACAACCTTGTAAGTGGCAGTGTCTTACAAAACTAAGCTTGATTAACTATTCACTTATCATCTGAGGGATGAGCGATCGATATCTCACAGAAACTAATAAAAAGCCAGGAACTACCAACTAAAAATCTACTTAGCAAAAACATAAGACTTAAATAATAAAATATGCAATAATAATGGTAGCCTATATGTATATATGCACTCATGGTGTGGATTTTGTTAGGTTGTATAACTACCCAGATTGAGTCGTTTATGAGTTGAAAAAACAGATCGTGTGGCACCTATTGGTGGATCTAAATGAAGATTATAGCATTTTATAGATCTATTGTTTCTGTTCTATTTATAATTAACGCGCACATCAAGGGGTTGGGACTACCCTTATAATGTTATAAAACACACTGCGAGCCTTTAGGGGAAAACAGAGTCAGGTAAAGCATTCCACATACTGGTAGTGCGACCAAAAAAAATTAATCTCTATATCTAACTGTACGACCGAAGTTGGGCTCAAGGTAAAACTGATGAGCATTTCGTGCTCGCCGTATTTTTACCGTGTAGGGGTTGGTTCGCGAACAGCTGGCGAGCCGCTCGCTATTGACGAAAAATTTCTATCGATTTTGTCATGTTCGTTGGCTTCGTTGTTCGCCATGTAGGGCCATGCTCGTTGCTCGTGAGCAAACCGGTTTTTTACTATGAAGCAAACCTCATTTTTGCTGTGAAAGTCGTCGTGTGCATATCGCGGATAAAGTGAAATGGCAACAGACAACCACGATTTAATAGAAGAGTTCACATGTTTAAGCTGTGGAGAATCAACACGAAGTGAATGTTCGGCAAATGTGTTCGCCGTGTAGGCAAACGAGCATAATCGTGCTCGCCGCATATTCGTCGTGTAGGGGCTGGTTCGCGAGCAGCTCGCTGTTAGCGAAAAATTTCGATTTTGTCATGTTTGTTGGGCTCGTTGTTCGCCATGTAGAGCCATGCTCGCGAGCAAACCGGGTTTTTACTATGAAGCAAACCTCATTTTTGCTGTGAAAGTCGTCGTGTGCATATCGCGGATAAAGTGAAATGGATCTGGGATTCGGGATTTAATAGAAGAGTTCACATGTTTAAGCTGTGGAATCAACACGAAGTGAATTTTCGGCAAATGTGTTCGCCGTGTAGGCAAACGAGCATGATCGTGCTCGCCGCATATTCGTCGTGTAGGGGCTGGTTCGCGAGCCGCTCGCTGTTAGCGAAAAATTTCGATTTTATCATGTTAGTTGGGCTCGTTGTTCGCCATGTAGGGCCATGCTCGCGAGCAAACCGGGTTTTTACTATGAAGCAAACCTCATTTTTGCTGTGAACGTCGTCCTGTGCTTATCGTGGATAAAGTAAAACGGCAACAGACAGCCACAATTTAATAAAGAATTCACATGTTTACGCTGTGGAGAATCAACACGAAGTTCGCCGTGGGAATAATGCAAACGAGTATGTTCGGTGAGCTCGGTCGTTTAGAGCTAGCCTTAGAATAAAAAGCCAACACTCGATTACAAAATCATCCCCCTGGATAAACTTAAACTCAATTCACTCTCAGAAAACCATTTGCTTTTGGTCCAATTTAGGAGCAAAAAATTTCCTTGAATCTTCATCTGGTTTGGAACAATAGCTTCAATTAGAGCCACATAAGCTCAACCTACCAAACACATTATCTATCTCTAAAATTCCGAATAGAGTTCCACCCACCTATCTCGAAGAACAAAATATCTTGGAATTGTTCTTGATCGTTAATATAACTCAAAAACAAAATTAAAGAATGAGAGAGGAAATAATAATACGCTGGTAGTAGATTTTTTAGGAGAAAGATCATTCACTAAATGTGAGAGACCAAATCGGAAGGCATTCCAAAACAAGTTCATTTTTCTAAGGTGATCACCAACAATAATAAAAGAGAGCTCAAAGATCCATCAAAACAGCTGACCAAATTGCTTTTATTTAAAGAGGATCGGATGGGGTCTTCTGCAGCATTTATTTTAACGAAACAGCTCCTCTCAAGGCTAAACATTTTAACACCCTCTGTTATACAAAGATTATAGAAACCCATAAGCTTCGTTTGAAAAATTATCCTTTCATCGCATTTTATTCGGTCAAGAAGTTTGGCTGCGATGACGAAATAAATACTCGGGTCCCGCAAAATTTATCTGATAATTAAACTGACGTAGTTACAATAATTTAAGAACGTCTCAAACGATTCAACTAATTTCTTGGAATTTTCCCTGAAAACGAGCAAAATAGACAATTACGAAAGAACCTAGCTTATGATTTCCAATCTACGACACACAAAACACAATTTATGGGTCACTTGCGTTTGGCACGCAACCAGAAGACAACGCATAATGCATTGAGGTGAAAGCTAATTTCGCTTTTTTTTTTTAATGATTTCCTAAAAATCTTTTACAATTCGTTGGGAAAAACATTTATCATTTGGTCACATGCATGGATGTGGGTCAAGCACGATAACACGCTTCGAGGCCGACACATTCCCTTTTTGTTTTGATAAGGGCGGCTGCTTTGTTGTGAATAATGAAAAGGGATTTACGTAATATTTTCCCAAGTGAGTGATTCATGTTGTTGCTATTGTTGACGGCTTTGTGGTTCATTAACTTAATTTTGCAATATAATTTCATAGTAATCACAGCTGCTTTTCCATCACCATGATGGATGTGTGGCCAACTGTCTGCACACACACTAGGAGATAGGGTATCGATTTAATTGTTTCCAAAATATGTACATTGTTCATTACTATAACGACAACATCGTTCAATGGTGGAATTGCTCAAATAAAAGATAGAATTCGATAGTTTTCTGTTTTTTCTGCAAACATAACGAATTGTCAGTGAACTGATAGAGCATAGAGGCGTTTCTAGTCGTTAAAGACGAAAGTAATCGTTTTTCGAAACTAGGGGCCAAATGAGGCAGACAGATGAATAAATAAAAGAACGATCATATCATCATAGATGAAAACGTTTTTAAACAGAAAATCCATAAAAAAGTGTACAGAAAGGAATTCATAAAAAGGAAACCTATAGATGACATGAAGATGTATTTATACTGAGCGAAGTAAAAGAAAAACTATACTTTTTGTTTCGTAAAAAAAAAATACAAGTTTATTTCCAAGAAATGCAGAGAATAAAAAAGTAGGGAGTAGAAAAAAAAATCCAAAACAAAATTAAGACGAACGAACCAAAGGGGTTTACAACTTTAAGCAAATGGAATTAATTAGGAAGGTAGATCAACATTATGTAAATTATTTTGGCATGAGTGGAAGTAAAGTAACGGAATTAAAGCTCAAAGCATAAGCAAAGTGTTTAACAAAGTGTTGTTATTTAATGAACAAAAATATTAACAGACTCTTGTTTCATGCGTGGCATCGTTAATTGCACATAACGTGATTTTTCAAACACAAAACTGCAAAAGCCTCCTGCTGAATTTAGATTGCTAGATTTTCACCAAGATACCATTAAATTAACATGAACTAACCCCAGCGACCAGCCTCCTGTTAGTTTTATCTTTTTACGAATGATTCAATTTTCATACGAGAACAACCGAAGCATTGTTCGTTCAGCATCAGTTGGGTTGATTTTGTCTTGTGTGATGCATTGTCGCTTCATTGTTTCCGTTGTCAGTATCTTTAAAAAAAATTCTTTTGATTTGCCACGCGTGAGCAACATAATAGAAGTGAAGAAAATGCAGCTCTAGAGAGCCATGCAGGGTGGCATCAGCAAATCACCGCACCGTATCAAAATTGGAAATCAATGTGAAAAGAATAATTGATTATTTCTTGCTCCTTTTTCCCTTCTTTGTTATTAGCTTCGTCGCGTCGCCGTCGCGTCGTTTGAAACGTGATAATCTTGAATGATTGCCAGGAAGTGATAGTGAGGAAAAGAAACTTTGTGTCTACGTGGGTTGATGGAATCAACAGTTAAAAAAAGAAAGCAGAAGGACGAAAGAGGCTCTGAGAATCATCTTACAATGTCGTCGACCGATATCATTCATAACATTTATCAACCGCAAGAAGCACTGCAAGAGCCAAGATGGAGAAACTTGAGTGATCAAAACAAATTGAAACAAAAAAATTTTGCATACTTCTGATAATAATTAGAATCGATGTTAGATTTTCAAACTTCATATGAGCCATCTATTGTGCCACATAATAATTTGAATTATACTTCAACGCACAATTGTTTGAATTCTAGAATTTAGTTAAAATCTGATATATTTCAACCTTTAAAAAAAATACATTACGTTAAATCTTATTTACCAGACGAATTTTAAAAGGCAGATAGTGGGCGAATCTTATCATTTTTAAAAACAATATACTATTGAAATTTGGATTTTACAGGCTATTGATTATTTCTTAGACGTTTTTAAAAATGTTGAGTTGATTAATTATTATCAATGGTTATACCTTGACCAGGATATTATATTGAAAATAGTGTTTTCGTTCTTTATCCTTCTCATAATTGGGCGTGCATTAATTGGGAAGACATTGATTAATAAATGAAAGATTAATTAAATTTTCAACAGTTAAACACTTTTGATATTTTCTTCAAAATGTTTTTAAACAAAATTGCAATAAATTGAGTTGAGTCTATTGATTTTTTTTTTTTGTTTTTAGTTATGGATCTTTAATAGTGTTGAGGAATAGAGCAATACTATAATGCTCTGCAAGCTTATGAGGAATGTTACGGATCAATTTGACTTCCAGAAAACAAACGTTGAATATAAGCTCTGAATGAGCTACTCCGACATATAGGGTTCAAGGGAGCGTATCGAAATTTCACTTTTTAAACTCTTTTTTTTTTTTTTTTTTAAACCTTGAGAAAAAAAAGTTGTAAACACCCGTCTTCTCAAATACTTGGAAAAACTTGTCGAACTAAGTAAAAATAGATATTGATTTATGTATATTCTACAGTATATTTTGCATACGGTGCGACAAAATCTAAGGACAGATAGGACATCGTATTGAAGGGAGCTTTATCTCCCTCCGCTCAGGTGGGAGGGCTAAATTTATAAAAAATTTACTTAATTTAAAAAAAAAAATCAACTAACGCACTTAATACCACAACCAATAGTGTTTTCCAAAGCCAATACTTTGATCTTTATTCAACGTTTTAGTTCAAATTAATTAAGTGAAAGTTTTTTGAGTAATCAAGCCTTTGTGGCGAACTCTTGTCATAAGCTGACAATTGACAACACTTTCCTCAAAGCAGGCAGACAACTACACGAGCATAAACTGGAATCTTTCGCCTGTCCTCATCAGCAATCAGCCACATGCTTTTTCCAACATTATTGATCATTCATTCGACATCCCGCTCTCATTACATGCAGTCAACTTTAATTCTGATTCTTATTGTTCAAAGTTTCATACCTTGCATTAAAAATAAAGTAATAATTTATTTGAATTAGAGTTCTTATCTTTCATTTAATAGGACCTCTAAACCTTAAAGTAAAAATTTTGAGGAAAAGATCAAACTTTTCTTTCTTTAAGTACAATTTTTATAAAATTTTGACGTATTAAGGATCACTTTTTCTTTCAATATCGATCCTCATACTGATTTCTACTCAATCACAGAAAACCTTTGTTCCTTTTTTTCAGAAAATCGAGTTTTGTGGGTTTTCCGCCAACTGGATTTTATTCTCTGAGCGAAAGAAAATGGGGTTTTCTGGAAAAAGTACCTTTCTTTTTTGTTAATTTCTCAAAAGCTAAGAAAGATTTTTTTTGTTCGGGTTTCTGTGTTCGCAAACTTAAATCAAATAAGACTGCAGGTGCAGATGCCCTTGATGCCGAACTTTTCAAGGCAGCTTGAGATCGGTTGGAAAGGAGCATGCACCAGCTGATCTGCATGATATGGCCGGAAGAAAGCATGCCATGAATGGAGCCTCAGTATCGTATGCCCAATCCTAAAGAAGGGAGACCCTCACAATTGCGCCAATTACAGAGGGATAAGCCTCCTTAACGTCGCTTATAAGATCTTGTCTGCTGTAATATGTGAACGTCTGAAGCCCCACGTCAACAACTTGATAGGTCCTTATCAATGTGGTTTAAGACCAGAGAAGTCCACAATAGACCAAATTTTCACATTACGACAGATCTTGGCAAAAACTCGAGAATATAATATCGATATCCAGATATTCACCATCTCTTTATCGATTTCAAGGCCGCGTATGACAGTATTTACAGAGACGAGCTGTACAGATCCATTTCTAGTTTCGGCATCCCTGCAAAACTCGTACGACTATGCAGGATGACTTTGGAAAATTCAAGCTGCTCCGTCAAGGTCGCTAGAGAACTCACCGAGACCTTTGATATCGAAAAAGGCTTTAGGCAAGGCGACATACTGTCATGCGATTTCTTCAACATCAAACTTGAAAATGATGTACAAAACTCAAACGTCAACACCACAGGAAAAATCTTTCAAAAGTCTGTACAATTACTCGCCTATGCAGACGATATTGACGTAATAGAAAGAAAAAAGCGTGATGTCATAGGTGCTTTTGCGAGTACTGAAACAGAAGCAGCAAAAATGGGTTTGGTGGTTAATGAGGGCAAAACGAAGTATATGCTGTCATCAAACAAGGGCACAGAACATCGACGAATTGGACAAAACGTCACAATAGACAGACAGAACTTCGAGAAAACAACATAAGTTGCGGAGATCAAACGGAGAAGAACTCTTGCCAATCGTGGCTTCTTTGGGTTAAGAAGGCAATTGAGAAAAAAAACCCTCTCCAGAAAAACCAAGGTAACCCTGTATAAGACCTTGATCATCCCAGTCCTGCTTTACGGCGCGGAAGAATGGACCTTATCAAAAGCGGATGAGGAAACCCTTGGTCGTTTCGAAAGAAAAATTCTCTGAATGATCTTTGGTCAATGTGTGGAGAAAAAGATACAACAAAGAGCTGTATGAGCTGTACCGCGACATGGGCATAGCCAGAAGAGTACACATCGCGAGGCTACAATGGTTGGGTCATGTAGAGCAGACTGACCTAAACGCTCCGGCTCGACGGGTTTTCGAAAGCACATTGCAGGGAAATCGCGGAAGGGGATGACCTCGTCTTAGGTGGCGCAATCAAGTGGATGAAGACCTCAACCAACTTAGAGTGCAAAACTGGAGAGAGCTCGCCCGAAATCGAAGTCGTTACAGAAGGATGTTGGTAGAGACACAGGTTCACCCCGAACTGTAATGCCCACCTAAGTAAGTAATGTAAAGATCCGATCTAAGCAAAAGACTGGGCGATGTTTCTCTTATAAACGCTTCATTGCAACTGATCCCCTTTGATATCTTAATCTATAACATTAAGTAGTTTACATAAAGAACTGTAACATCGTGCGATCGATGGATTAGAGAATGTGTACATAAAATACAATCAGTAATTACTTTCAAAATACATAAACGAATACAGGTGTACGGATCTAGGAGGTTGACGGATAAATCAATTTACATATTACGATAATACTTATAATAATACCTCACAGTAAGTTCTGTGTTCGACTCAAAACTAATAAGAGCATTGATTATTTTAAGAAAAATTTACATTTGTAAAAAATTCATTGCAAGAAAAAGATTTGATTTTTTTTCCAAATTTTTGACTTTTAAACTATTCACTAAATCAATGTGAACTAAAATGCTAATTAAAGAACAAAGTATTTATAAGTTTTTACTATAGTACATGATAGTAAGTAGCTTAGTAGATTTTTAATAATTTTTATTCAGATCAAGTCTTTTTTACAAAACCGCCACTTCCGCCGAAATGGAGGGAAACGCCATTATTAATTTTTTTTTTTGTCTTAGCCTAAGCTATCCGTCCTGAGTTTTTATCGCACCGTGTGCAAAACACCCTGTATGTTCACTTTTTTACTATTATATAAACTACGAAAAAATAAAAATATGTACGTACTCGGCAAAAAGAAAATTCGTCGGTATATTTTTGATTTCCACAGTGCTCTTACATTTGTTTTCGTTTACATACAGTGCTGTTCACTTAATTACACGCAAAATTTTTATTTTACATAATTCTAGTTTTTTCGTAAGTTTGGGTACCAATTATCAAACCATTGCATTCATTTGAAAGCTTATTAAGTTCTCAAAAAAATAACATAAACAAATCAAGGGTGTGTTGAAGTTTAGGGATATTTTTTCACTCTTTTGTCTATGCTCCTAAAAAAACTTCAGTTTTTTTTTGTTCACATGATTAGACGCACCAGTAAAATGATCGTTAAAATAAAACAAATAGTATAATAATATACTTAATATACTTTTTTTTTTTAATATACTTTTTTTTCTTTTATTTTTGCTTTTTTAACTATTTTTTTATATTTTCAGTAATGTGTTGAGCCACTACGATTTAAAATTACATCAAAAATTTAATTTTTCATTGAAGCATATAATTTTTCTAAATAATTTAATGGAATCGCATTCCAAGCATCTTTGATTGCCACAATTAACTCTTCACAGGTCTCATACTGCCTACCTCCTTCATAAACTTTACGCGTGAGCCATCCCCAAACGTTTTCAATGATATTGAGGTCGGGCGAATAGGGTGGCCAAGGCAAAAGTTCAACATTTTCATCGGCAAGGAAGTTTTTGATTAGACGAACGTTGTGGATTGGCGCATTGTCTTGCTGAAAAATCCACTTTAGTGATCCAAAAAGCTCTTTCATAGCGGGTAAGGCCGATTTTAAAAGGACTTTGTACGAAACTCCCGTCATTTTATTTGAAACAAAAACCAATTCGAACGCTCCATAGTACGAAACGGCTCCCCAAAACATTACTCTTCCTTGTCTCGAAAGGTGACGTGTCAAAAACTTTTCCTCTTTTCTTGAATCACGGAAATAGTAATTATATCCATCAGCACCATACAGGTTGAATTTTTTTTGTCTGAAAAACCCACTTTTCGCCAATTTAGCTCACTTCCCAGGTTGGTAACCCAAGTCATATGAACGCGTGCGAACTCCAACCGCTGTTCTTTCCATATGGCGTTAAGTGGAGGTTTTTTTTAAGTTTTTAAATTGAAGGTAGGTAGGTAGGAGAAAAAATATCCCAAAAAAAACTTCCACGCACCCTTGATTTGTTTATGTTATTTTGTAGACAAGTTAATAAGCTTTCAAATGAGTGCAATGGTTTGATAATTGCTACCCACACATACGAAAAAACTAGAATTATGTAAAAAAAAATTGTGCGTCTAATTAAGTGAACAGCACTGTGATCACCAAATAAGAACTACGTTTTGTTAACGGTTTTACCGCTACCATTTACTGCAGTAGCAATAAATTGAAGTTTGACCCAAATTATATCGTAGTATTGGATTTAGTACGCAAAATAATTCACCACGATGAGTTGTATAAATAAAGTTAAGTCAGACAAAGGTGGTCGAAAATTAATTGTTGACGGCTACGATTATCACCTTAAGAAAAAAAAAAAAAGAATAGGTGAAGATGAAGATTTCCGATGAAGATATTCGCAGAACAATAAAGTGGTGGAATCACTTTGTTTTAATCAATTGCAGTTTGCAGATCATACGTGATAGTGTAGAGGTATGTGAATGTGAATCTTCTGTGCGACTTTGCTTGCCATCTTCTTCTGCCCCAAAAAAATACGTTTTTGATTAAAGAACCACAAAGTGTAAATGATACAAATATATACCAGAAGACATAAAGAATCTTAATGGTGAATTACTTGTTTTGTCCGAGAAAGAAAATATAGACAATAAACTTACTGACGTTTTTTCCGCTGTCAGATTATAGAGGATGTTTGTTTCACTTCGGTCAAATTCTTTGGCACCGAGTGCAACAGAAAAGATTTGCGATCAAATATGGAAACTGCAACGAGTTTGCATTCAAAACTAAAATGGTGAAAAGTTTAGCTTTTATCACACCTGAAAAAGACTCTTTTGATTATGACTCTTTGCAAAAATAGTTTAAAAAATGACACTTAGTGAGTAGAGTGGTGCAAAATTAATTACATTCGCAATGGAAGTATTCAGGTAAAGTACTCTTCTACTTTTTGGTCTGTGTATGACAGTACAGAAAAACAATTTCCACGAACCCAAAATAATGCTGAAGCGTGGCATTGCAGACTGAAAGTTTAGTTGGACAAGAAGCGTTTTCTTGTATAAAATTATTGCATATTCGAAAAAGGAAGCTATTATGGTGCAAACAGAAATAAATAAGATGAAAAATAGGCATAAAAAATTATATGAAAAAAATATTTACTATCACTTGGTGCTTTCTTTATTTTGATTTCCTTATTCACTTTTACAATCAAAACCAATTGTTTTATTAATTAAAATCGTGCGATTTAAATAAAAAAAAAAACTAGTTTTGATTGCAAAAGGCATCTCAAAAAATAGGATGAAGGTGCTAAACTGCTGCAAAGCAGACGCCGCCATCTAAGAAGTGTGATGGAATGGGCCGGAAGAAGATTAAAAATTGCGATATCCTACAGACGAGAGAAACAACGCTTATTTCGGTACGAATTCGTCGTCGAAAACCCAAGAAAAAAATGTAATAGCTTTTTATCAATGCGGTTTTGAACCAAGAATTGAATTGTTTAATTGATAATGAGGGCAAAACAAAGTTGGTGCTGTCATCAAAAAAGGACAGAATATCGACGAATTTTACAAAACGTCACAATCGACAGACATAACTACGTGATACATAGTGCAGTACTTCGTCTACCGAGGGTTCGCTATAGACACATTAGAGCGGAGATCAAACGGAGAAAAAAATTAAAAAAAAAAAAACAAAACTTCTAGTTTTGCCGATCTGCCGCTTTACAGCTCAGTATGTTTCCGTGACCTTAGAGTTCAAAACTGGAGAGATCGCCCGAAATTGAAATTGTAGGCACAGGTTCACCCAGAACTGTGATGCTCACCTAAGCAAGTCTATTCAAGTTTTGTAGTAGTTCTTAAATAGCCTGGTTTGCATCAGCAGCCGGGGCCGACCTTTTCTCCTACCGACTTAGGTGCCAGTTATAGCGATCAGGAAAACGAATCAGGAAAAATTTTCAAATGAAGTAATAACTATGTTTCGTTAGAATTGAATAACAAATGTTTTACCAATCGATAGTAAACAACCCAGAGAATTTTTTTTGACAAGAAAATGTTCAATTGAACAAATATTTTCCGTTAAAATTGTATTTTTCCACTTTCCTGATAAAATTGAATAAGGAAAATAGAAAAATACAATTTTAACAGAAAATACTACGAGTGATTTGCCATCGATTGGTATCAATGGCTCAAGGTAAAAAAAGACGTTTTTAGCGAATTTTTTTCTTAAATATGGATTGAGAAATTTTATTCGGACTTTTCGTACATTATTCAGCATACTTTCGACAGTATAGGAAAATTTTTTCATTCAGAAATATTGAAGCACAAGTCGGTAATAGAGCTTCCCCCAGAACGTCTTGAGAAAAAACAATTTGCGGTGTTCACCATAACTCGGCTGGAAATTATTTGAAAATAAGAAACCACGAAAAATTAGTCAAATTATGATCAAATCTTCCCCCCAACGTTCTCTGATAATTTGTTTTCATTGAAAATTTTTTGGCGCCCATTTAAAGTGAAAACTGTTATTTTCCAATAAAAATTTCACTTTTGCTTTGAGAAAAACGTTCATAAACTAAAAAAGCGATAAAATTTTTTTTTCCAGGCTAAGTACCTACATAGAATCATCGATAAATATAAAATATATTTTTATGGCTTTTTCTACCTGGATTTACCTACGGCCAAGACAATCAACAAAAACCCGTACCCCCTTTCTACTCAGGCGGCGCGGTGGCAGTGTTCACGATTCAATAAAAATGTGCACTTACAAAACAACAACAGCGACAATCAAACAAACAGCCTTGCAGATTTCCAATAATTTTCATACGAATGACAATCTATCAACCACCCACAGAATAAATTCCAATTCTTTCAGTAATTTTTTTTTTATGTTTGAAGAAAAAAGAGTACATAGTACGAAGTTATTTGAAAATCCCTCAAAGACACCTCACATCAAAACAGTTGTATTGTGTTCATTGTCCCATGAAGTACCCTACCTAGAAAAACAAACTAAAAGAGGCGCGTACATCTTCAGTGTGTATTCTGTTTCTCCACTGTGTTACTTCGTTAAATATGCATAATGTATACGAGTAGATGCGAGCACGACTAGGTAGGTGCTTAGGATAAAATACTTTATAACCCAGTAATGCCCACTAGCTGCACTATATTTACAATTCAGATGCAAGACATTTTTCTTCCTACTCATTCGCCTTATAGTAAAATACCATTTCTGTTATTCTTTTTTTGTTTTTATTTTTTTTAAATGTAGCCCTCTTAAGATAGTTGAGTAATTTTGAAAAGTGTTGAGGTATTTCTCTTCCACATTCTTTGTTCCAATTTCTCATAGTTTTATTTTATTTTGCTTTGCCTTTTATGCTTCACTCAGAATACAACACATGAATATGATAATGGAAACATGAGGATGCTTAAGTGCAATGCTTATGCACTAGTAAAATATGAAATTGTTATCTATTTGCTGCATGCTTCTTTATGGTTTGCCTTGCAGTTGTTCTTCAATTGCAAAGCGGAAAACAAAACATGTAAAATAAGCAAATGAAAACTGTGTGATGCCCTGATGCAGTACAAAAATGTCTCTGCTTTGGAATTGGCGTGTCGCAGGCTACTCCGACCGACGCGACGCGACGCGACGCAACGGTGAGTGCTTTTGTTTATTTATTTTCCCAAAAAGAAAACAATAATAGGTCTGTTCGGTGAACTTTCCCCAGGGTTGACCCAGGTTTTCTTGACAACCCCATGAGTTGTCAAAAAAACCTGGGTTTTCCAGTCCTCAAAAAACGTTAAACCACAAATCGCCACACATCTCTGTCATTTAAATAAAAACACATGTCATTTGACAGCCCTCAAATCGCCACAGCAAAAAGCTAGGGCGAGTTTGGGGAAAACCTATGGCAAACCTATGGCTCAAAAAACACTCAATTTGACATTCAGGGCGAATTTAGGTTTCTCAAAAAACGCGTTGTGGCGACCCTAGGGCAACCCCAGGGCTTCAACGAACAAACCTAATAAAAGAAAATGGAAATGTGTCATTTATGTACATAAATACATAAGTCGTTTATTGTTGAAGCAATATTACCCAAAGAAAACTGCTGGCTGGTTGTTCTTTTTATTTTTATTTTGTCGAGTGTGAATGAAGAAGTGTTGAAAATGTCATTTGATCTTGTTTGCAATAATGCAGGTCTTAACATTCAATAATACTATATGACTAACAGTCATAGGTTTCGAAGGTATGAACGTTAAATGAAATGCATTCAGTAAAATTAATATTTCTTTGAAGAACTGCAGCAGCCCACTCAAGCTCCTCAAATTTCTTACATATTTATTCCCGCCACTAAGGTTATTTAGTCAAATACTATTTGGAAATTAGAATCTTTAGACTTTAGAGTGTACCTATGTACTTAGAGATCCTAATAATAATCCCAACAAAAGAAACATGAAAATAAGCTAAACTGAATGAATCTTCTTAGTTTTTTTTTTTCGTCTAATCGACTTAAATGCCACCCTTGGTAGAGAAAAGAATAAACAATGTTGCCTCTGCAAATTACTACAATAACACGAAACAATGTTTTAACTGCACATTTCTCTCAAACGAACAGAAATGCAGAAAACGTATAGAGTATCAGTAGGCTGGTAAGTATGTTCGTCTCATTTAATTTAAAAACTTGTTCTAGGTGGATTTGAGTGATGACCAGTCATTTCATTCTTATTTATGCAACGGTGTAATGGAACACAAATCAAAGTTAAGGTGATCGGTTTTTGAAAATATCGATGTTTTTGTTGGCCTGTTTGTGCATAACGAGATGTTTCACGGCTGCACATACCAGAAGAACTTCTGCAAAAGTTTTGGGAGCTTTATTGATTTATTTATGGGAAGATAAGCTGGGAGATGCTTCGTCCGTGTAAGGAACCATCTCTGGGAAGACGGAGACATGATTTGCCTTTATAGCCATGTTATCCTTACAACGTCATTTTGCCGGAATGCCAGTCTTGAAATCAATATACGGTGGATTGTAGTCAGTTTAAATGTAAGTATCGGTGTGATTTATTAAAGTTCTATGGCCTGATAAGCCTATTTTCCATTCACTGCAAAGTTTGAACCGCATTGCGCTTTTGGCTACCACCTCTTTAGTGAAAAGGTCTAGGTGAGTTAGCGATAGGAAAGTTTCCAGAGCTGTAGTTGCTCGTTCTAATAGCACTGTTTGAGCACATGTATGCAAGTCCTCAGACTTCGGTCATGCTCGCTTTCTTTAACTATGGCCACCATACCAAAGAGGCATATGTGAGGATTGTGCTTATTAGGGATGGGAACATCCAGTTAATGGTTTCGTCAGGTTTGAGATTTTCTCTCTCTTGCACTAGAATTTTTTCAGTTGGGTTTATGTCAAGAATAAATCCAAGATTTTCTGCGGTACTAAATACTGTGAAGTTTGGACAACCTTCGAATATTTGCACTAAGATCGCCACAGCCACGTCTTTATGGCTCTGAATATCAATATTCTGATCTCAAATGTCAAAAATCATCACACGGTACATTCGCAAAGAAAAAAATTTATTAAGTAATTCTACCTGTGTTAATTTTCTAAGAAATTAGGCTATTCTTTGTTTTTCAATTTTAGGAACCGAGCAACGCCTGATGGGTCGTTGGTAAGCTTAACAGGTAATTTTCAGTTTAGCCTAGTGGGTGGTCCTGGTTTTTTCTTTTTTCTTGTGTGAACAGCGCTTTGAATGAGTTCGATCCGAGCAACGCCGGGAGGATCAGCTAGTAGTCTTATAAGTTTCTTTTCTTATATACAGTGCAGAATTTCTTTCTTTTAAGTCTAACATAAATTATCACAGCTTTTATAAACGCATAAATTATTTGAAGTATTTCTTATTTCTTTGGCAGATTATTAAACATTGCTAGGCCCTTATACAACAAAATCCAATTAAATCCATCATTATATCTAAGGCTGTATGGTTGCTTCTGTCTCACAGCACATTAAACTTTAAACATTAGCTGCTTCATGCTTAGCCAGTTTGCAAAATTCTGCTCCTGAGAAAAGCTTCATAGCTACTGAATTCCCAAGAGTCACGTTACCTACCCCTGCACCTCTCAGATGGGTTAACGCAGTTGGCTAAGAAAATATAAAATTTCTTTTGATACACCCTGTACAACACAACAGGTAAGTATATTGCACTCATAGCCCGAGCAGTTATGTGTTAACATTTAGCGTGATCTTTTTAAATTATCACCACAGTATCAGTTGATCCCATTAAGAAATAACACAGTGAACAATTTGTTTGCACCCCACTTAAAGCCATAGTTAAAAAAACTAAGCTGCTTCTGCTTCTTGTATTCAAAAGATTACCTTTTACGAACACTTGTTATATATGTGTATATCATCAGCAAAATCAACTCACCTGAAATGAAAAAAAAGAAACATGTGATTAGATTTAATTTCACCATTCAGGCATTTCATATAATAATGTGAGCATCTAAAAGTGCAAAATGAACGTTATATAGGTATGTATAAACAAACAACGCATCCGGTTAATTAAAATGACATCATTCTCTTTCACAGCATTTTCAAACTTTTTCTCAGACAGAACATGTCGAGATTTTATTTTTATCTTGAGTAAGTATATTTATCAAATTGATGTTTAACTTATACATATAACCAAAAAAAAAAAAAAAAATTAAATGCACTGGCATTGAAAAGACCTTACTTACTTTTCTAGCGAGAGGTGATAAAAAATTTCACTTTAAATACATCAAGCCAAGTGGAAACTTAAGAATACTTTATCATTCTGAAGACACAATTTCATGTTGTCCATATAAGATGAGGCAAGTGCTACTACTTCAGAATAGGTAAATAACCGACCAAAGCTGTAGTCGAAGACTTCAAAAAACCTCGGACAAACTGCGACTTAAATGGAAATGAGATGGTGCACTGAATTCCAATCACTCTCGTTTCCAAAACAGATTTTGACTCCTCTTTTATTGCATACAACGAATTAAAACAGACACCACACCGGTGTTCTTCAAATCAGTTCTTTTCTTTTTGTGACAGACCAAATTAATGCTAATTGTGAATGACTTTCGTTTATGGATTTCATAAGTGAAGACGCTTTCGAGTTTTCTATCGTTGCCAGTTCAAACTCCAGGAAACAAAGTAATGTGAAGAACATATACATACTAAAGACCAGACTTTGGTTCGGAATAATCACCCTTATTATGGTAGGCGTTTTGCTTGAACGACAACTTTCATTTAGGGAAATCGGTATTATGAAAGTCACTATGTAGTCGTTTAACCTAGCGTTACGCCATTTGACATTTAGCGTTCAGTGGAATGTAATTTTTTTGAACGACACCCTGTCATTCTTCGGTATTGCAGCTGTCGTTTTATTTCAGTTAAACGACTAGTAAAACGCTATTTTTTGGCGACTTTAAATTTGCAAACGCCAAGATTGTTTTACTTGAATAAAAATTTAAGTTGTAGTTGGTTTCTTCTTTTTTCTTAAATAACTTTTATTTTGACTGAATTTAGGGTGAAAAAAAAAAACAAATAAGGAGCAATCAAAACTTTAATCGAAATCGCAACAAATTTTCGACGGGGTGTCTCCCAAACGGAGGACAAAAAAAAAAGAATGGATAGCAGTTAGCGGTTAGAACTGAAAAAGAATGGCAAAAGTTAAAATAATTGAGAAACGAAATCTTTTCATGCCGTATTTTTCATGTGTGTATATTTTTAAAGATTTGGCTCGATGCAAAATTTTAAGTTAAACAGAATTACTGTTCAATAAAAAGCAAATGGAAGTCACTGTAGTTGTGGTTGTAAAGGATTCTTCTTTCTCTTATCAGATTATTTTTTTTTTGTTTCTAATATCCTCTGCCCTTCGTTGTCCTCGCTATACCACTATTTCTCACTGCAATTAACAGAGGAAAACTATTCACTTTTATTTGTTATTCAATAAAAATTTAAATTTCCAGACAAAAACAGAATTTCTATTCAAATCCCAATCTGTCATGATCATCTGATCATGTGGAAGGCGTTTGGATTGTAAGAAAGTGGCGTTCAAGGTACGTAATACCGATATATAAACGCCTAAAAAGTGACTCGACAAAAAAAGTGACTATTGTCACTCAAGTGTAACGCCTTTCATAATAGGGGTGAATATTTCGAAATAAATGGAAAACCAGAAGAAGAATTTTAATCATTACTAGCTACTTAAGAAATGCTTGGTAAGGCAGGTTATTTTGATAAAAAATCAATTACATCAATCGATCATTAAAACTCAGAAAAATTTGCCGCTCTTCTTTAGAAAAAAAAAACGTGGGTAGTGCGAACTTGACTGTCAAGTTAGCTCTACCACTCCGCCAAATCCGTCAAATCGATCTCAAACAAAAAACCTAGTATGCAATTAATTGCTCCTATTTTGTCGTAGTTTGATCACGAAAACAAAAAAGTTTAGCTTTTCATTTTCTGTAAATGAATGTACTAATTTGCCGCGTCAATTATGCCGTAAAAAAGGGTATATAAAAGAACTCGAAAAAGGCCGGATTTTTATTACATGAATCGATTAATGGGCTAGTTATGAAGTAAAAACCGAGAGTGCTATTAAATTAGAGGGTGCAAATCGGAGATATGTGTTCTAAACCACCTTCATTAATTTTTTCAATACACAAAACAAACTACCTATCCTGTATAGTTCCAACTCTCGCTGGAACTTAAATAAATAGTTTCCGCAAAATATTTATACTTTTTCATTAACAAAACGATAAAAAAAAATTGACGTTTTTAAGCTTGTACTTTTGACTGCGCGCCATTTTGTCGAAAAAATTATTTTATTCTAATTCCTAGGATAGCTATAATTATACTAATCAAAATTTCGGCAACTTTTATTTATTATATGGCCCTGGAACAGATGACTCGTTGTAAGTTAAGAAAAACTACTTGACGGACACGAAAATTGTAGATTGTCAGTTTCTGGAAAAGAAACAAGCAAATTTTTCCTGGAGAATGACTTATTTCTGATTGAATCATACGAAATCTCTTTTCAGGATCAATGATTCAATGACCAATGACCAATGGAATGTCATAATAACAAACACTGACACAAAGAAGAACCAAAACAAAGTTATTCCACCACAAGAAGAAAAAAAGGAAGTTAAACATCTAAAATCGACGATCCATAAAAAATAGGAATAAAGTCATTTATGTTTTCGCTCAACATAAAAACCGCTAAGGGGAAAACTAGTTTCACTCAAAATCGAGAACCCAAAATTACGTGGCAGGGCTGGTAATGTAAAAACAACTGCCAAAACAAAATTCCCTGCATTAAAAAAGGGCAGGAAACTAAACTGAAAAATAATCGTTTTGTTGGTGAGTAGATAGAAAGGTACCGTATAATCCAACAATTATTGAAGCACGATGAATTCCGCTTTACAAATGGGGGAGGAAGGAAATGCGTATAAAAAATATGAAACAGCGAACAAAAAGTAAAGAAAAAAAAAAACGAAAAACCTGTCACTGCTGAATGTACGAGTTAAAGTAAACATTTTTTTGGACTCAGTTTCCCAAGCAAAGAAGTAGTAGGTAGGTAGGTATGTAATATTTTAGTAGTGGATTATATTTTTTGTGTTCGCAGTGTATTCCAAAGGAGAATCCAACGGTTGTGGTGTTATTTCTGCTGGTATCTCAATGCTGCAGATACCTACCACTTTTTAGGTCGCATTTCCGATGTTTTATTCTCCGATCGCTATCTTTGTTAATAGCACTTGATCAAAAACACCAGCTGCTTCCGTTTCTGTGACAAAGGGGACTAAACTTCCATTTTTTTTTTTAACTTTTTTAGATTTGTCAGCTCATGGGAAATAAAAAATTTGTGAGATTTGAATTTTAAGTCATAAAAAAGTCGATTGATTTTTGAAAGATCTGTATGAATTTCGAGTATAGGTACATATACATAAGGTCTGTTTCTTTACTTTCTGGGTAAGGTTTGGGAAAAAGCCCGGGAAAAAGTTTGGGCTCGAGCTTTTTAATGTTGTTTTTGTAATCTCCATCCGAAAATGAAAAGTAAAGATACGCCTTTTGGGATGTTTCCTGCTGAATGACATTTATCATGCACTTTGAATTTTCAAACCAACAAAGAGAGATTATGCTTTCCATTGTTCATTTAATTTCAAATATAAATTTGAATTCAATCGAAATGTTTCGATCAGCTGATTTCACAAACAGCCGATTTGACAAGCAAGAAAGTGCACGAGCAAATTGTTCGGGTGAATTCTTACTGGAGGGGAAGTGACAAAAAAGCAAAAGCTCTGCCACTTTTACGTCAAAAAAAAGTAAAGATACACGTTTCGGGATCCCGCGGGATCCCACGGGATCCCGCGGGTGAGTAAAGATACAGACCTATAATATGTACGTATGTATTAATGGACGAATAATACTAATATTTGCTCCTAATCAAATGTATTCCTAAAGTCTATTAAACGATAACAGTATCCGAAAACCGCTCGTTTAATAAGTCCGCTTCTTTAATAAGCCCAATTACGTATAAATTAGCGTGATGGTTAGCATGTCTGCCTGTTAACCCAGAGGTTTGTGGTTCGAATTTCAACAGAGGTAAAAATGTTTTTCATTTGTTTTTCACGGCGATACCCGTGCCTTTCGCGAGGAATTGGCAAGTCCTTAGTCCTCCGATAGTAAATTCATTGCCATGAAAAGCGCTTTCTCGATTAGCCGTTCAGAACCGGCAGAAAAATGTAGGTCCTCTCCACTCCCTCACAAGGCGTGGTTGTGAGAAATGCGCTAGGCCCAGGGGCTCCTCGCTCTGTTGCGAAACCCCATTTGTTTTTTTTATTTTATGTATAAATAAGGAACCGCAGCAGTTTTGGACTGATATAAAGTTTAAGCACGATGTAGAGACGTAATGAATGAAACCAACAACGCAATGTCTTATTTTTTATAGCTGGCTGATTCTCTTTAAAAAGGTTGAAGAAGTAAGTATTTAATGTGAGGTATTTGTTTTTTGTTTTTTTTAACGAAAACTTGGTTTTACTAACCAATTCGTTAATTCAAACAATATCTATTTAACTGTTCCACTAAAAAAAAACTTCAAAACTTATACATAATTTTTGTAGAGCGAATGTTGGCCAAATGAAATATCATCAGACGTAAAAAACCGAAAACGTGAGGCTTCTTGCAAACGCTTTATGAGCTGTTATCATGATAAGGAGCCTGAGTATCTAAGTATGAAGACCTTGGCAGATCAAGTGCTAGTTTAGGTCCTGAGAAAGCTGTCTGAAAGGCTTGCCTTGCAAGTTCATCGCCGATCTTGTTTACAGCTATGCCGTAATGGCCTCGAACCTAAAAGAGACACAATTACTTCTCCTCATTCAGCCAATTTTATAGTAACGTAGCTTATAGCAATTGGGATAGCGTACGTCTCCGTTTCGACGATGGACGCGTATGAGCCTCTTGAGTGAAGTCGTATGTAATTGCTCTCCTAAAAGGCACCAGCACCAGATTCATCGTCAGCTTTGGAACCATTCGTGATAACAACACTTTCCTGGTTCAGATTCTTGAGTGACCCAGTCCAGAACTGATGAGAAGTTGATCGTGATGCAGTTTCGAGTCTTGGGATCATTGTATCGGACCGCATATCCATTACCATATTTCTTCAAACGCGAAACGGTCTTCAAAATGTGTTCCATGATGTAGAGATCAAGGGAAGGAAGATTCAACAGTGCGTCGAGTGGGCCACCCGAAGGGCTGGGGAAGGCTCTAATACAGCCAAGATGTTTGACTTCGTTTGAGAAGGGAATGTTTTAGCCTTTAAGTATAGTAAATTGGGTAAAGACCAGTAAATTTTCTGCGTCTCGTGAAGAGAACAACCTTCATTTTAAGAGTATTGATGAAGAGATCGTTTATATCTCACCAGGTATTAATCAAATTTAGCGAACCCTGCATTTTGCAGTTTTTGTGTAGCCTTCTTAACGAATTTTTCTAGTACCAGTATTGCAGTTTCATCAGAAAAGATAAAAAAAATTATAAAAGTTGGTCACGTTGCATTAATTTTGCGGCGGACGCGGTGGTCCTTCAAAGTCGCTATGTGCCATAAATCCTTCATACATAAGACTATGTTGTTCTCATACAAACGATAAGTCTTTTTTCGAAGAAAGTTCTTGGAAATGTCATATAGTATAAGTAAATTATTCTCCAAGTAAAATTTCTTACGGTTCTTACCTGTTCATCATAACACATAAAAAAAGAAGTCATGCACACATTCTTACGACCTGCTACGGACAAATAGTGCGACTCGAGGCGGCAAATTGGTCTTATTTTTCATTGTCGTGACCATTTTTTTCTCATGATGAGATCTGCAATTTTGTTTCATGTGGTTAATTGGTTTCAATTGTATCCACAGGAACACGTTAAAAAAACTCTTCAGACAATGACACTAAAAGCAGGCCGGTAAATAGCTAAGCTAAATTGCTTTTTAACGAAATCACTCAACCGATCTTTACAGAGAATAGGCGAAAAGAAAATGTCACACATGTAATTGTTGTTGCCGCTTCAAAAACTTTTATTAAGGTCTACGAAATATGTTGATTGTTCTACAAAAATAAAAATATACTATCACAAAGCATCACATGTCCATTTCTACAAAGGATAAAATTTCGATTAATTCCTTGCATAAGTAGTATGATTTGTGAGTTATCAACCTTCGAAGCAGAGGTTCAAGCAGTTGTACTACAGAATATTCTCTAGTGATAATAAAACCACTCAAACATTGAAACTTTTTTTCATTTAGGTTGTTTAGTTTTATTCGAATTCGAACGTTTATGAAGAAAGAAATAAAGAACACCTTTTGAAACACACATTACTGTTAGAAATATTTAAGCACGGCTATATTGAAGTGCCACCCAAAAAACAACTATAATTAATGCATACGTACTCTCCCTTGCTACTTTGACAAAACAAAAGTTTAACCATAAGGAGTTTATCCTCTATAATGAAATGACATATGGCCTTTTTGTTTGTCAGTTAGGTATTTCTCCTTGCTTATTTTTGCGATAATTTACCAATGACACTTATAGTATACAAAGAGACAAAACATACCCAGTCCTTTTCTTTGTGTCCACAGATTGTTGCGATTTCTTTTCCGTGTCATTATCGTTTGTTTGCTATGGAGGGGTAGGTACCTTTTTAATTGTCATGCCCTATCGAAGTAATGATTGCGAACTTCCATGTGATTATGCTATGGTCGCCATATGCTCCCAACAAGCGACAATAAGCTCCACAAGTGCAAATAATGTTTTCCCAGCATACCAGATCCTATTCACGGCAGATGTTTTTTTACGTCAACACAAATCCGAACACAAAAAACATGGGTCTAAAACCTGCAGGAATATTAAAAGTGTTCTTCGATCAAGTGGAAGATCGGTTTAATACTTCTCTTATACTACATGTATGTGTATCTAATTTCATTCAGTTCTTTAGATTCTTGCTGATATTTTGAGGATGTACAAAAGACCCCCAGCTGTGTGTGTTGTTTGTGACTGGTGAACATCATCCTTGGAATGATTATATTGGACCACACATAGTTTTTCTGATTGAACTTGGCGTAGCAATAACAAAAATGAGCTCAGTAGTGCGATGATTGATAGATACATAAAATTATATGAATTCAGTTAAGTGAAAAAACTATATCCGCTTCGCCGCTTTGTCGAACATGAGAACCTCTCTTTGGTATTAAAACTGGGTTATAAACTAAATTAAATTTCACATGCTAATCATGGCTAATTCGCTTATTATAATTAGGGCTGGTGATGGGAAATCACTTTTGTTTTCGTTAATTGTGTTGAGCAAGCTCTGGCAAGCAAGATGTAAAATAGTTTCAATAGGCTGTATTTTATAAGCCATGTGGGAGAAAAATTATAGACACTCCTTATATGTTGCTTTCCTTGTACATTTTTATTAGTTGTAAAGAAAAAAAGAGTACACATTTAAGAAATATGCGTTCTTACTACCACGTTTGTATGTACCCGTAGTCGTACCCTATACTAGATAATAATCAGCCGTATTTATAATCGCATTTTAAACTCCGCGGAACTTTAAAACACGCTTAATCGTTGATTAAAACAAAAATCGTATTTATAATCATTTTTCGGCAGTGAATAAGGGCTGATTAGCTTAAACGCAGAAATGTGTGTTTTAAGCGTGTTTTAGCGTATAAATGTCATTTGATTTTGAGTATTGAGTTGTCATTCAGTGGTTTATTTACATCTTTGAGAATTTTAAAAATAACTAAAATGGAAATGTACTCAAATTACATTAACTTTATAAATAATTTGGATGTAGTAAATGTGTTTTCAATTGACAGAAATATGCATTGTTTTCCTTTTTTGTAAATTCGTTTCTTACAAATTTTCCAGTTCGGAAACGTTTTTGATTTTCGCTTTTTGGACAAAACAACAAAATTAAAGCCAAAGAATAATAGAATATATACATATATATAGAACAATGTATATTGCGTGACCAACATTTCATCGTCCATAGGTTAGAAAATATAAACAAAAACAAATTTCTGTTGTCAGTTCAACCATTGAGAAACCAAAATAAGAGAGTTTCTTTATGATTTTGACATAAGGGATGATTAACTAGTTTGGGCGAAAAAAATGATTATAAATAAGGATTTTTTATTCACTGATTAAAGTCTTAATAAGTTCTTAATCACTGAATAACTAATATGCGTCTTAAGCGTGTTTTAGCGAAATCTAATAAATACGGCTGAATATGTTTTAGAACCAAGCCAAATTGTTCGCGGACGTCGATCGGGCAGTTGTTAGTTTAAACGATATTAAATGTACTGAAGGTAATTATAGTACCTAATCTACCTACGAACATTTTCCATTTTTATAGCCAGGCCAACCAATTTTTTTTAAGCGAAGACCCCAATGAACTGATACTATTTGACAAAATGCCATGATCATTATCCACCCTACGGCTATACTTTATTCAAGGCAAGAAAAAAGTATTTAATAAAAATACTCGTTTTTCATTTTGTGACTCATGTATATCCTATAAGGCTGTAAACTGTTTGAGTTGTATGTTATATATGAAACAGTGAAGCCAAAAAATAAGCGGACGAAAAAATTTAAATGATAAAATTCAAAATGTACGAGTATATTTCTAAAACAAAATAGAATATAAGCATATAAAACTTTTTTTTAACAATTGCTACATGAGTTTTTTAGTTGAGATATTCCACGTGTTTTTTAATCTAATAAATGAAAAGATTAGTAAAGTTTTTAACAGTTAAAACACTTATTTTATTTCCTCAGATGTACATTTCAGAAGCAATGCTTCCATCGTCAGTGAGATTTATAAAATTAAATTAAATTAAATTATTTGTCAAAAAACTAATAATAAACAAAAATGTTTCTAAACAAAAATTACAGTTGAGTTGAGTTGAATCTATTAAAAAATTTTTTGAATATTGAATCTTTGATTGGTCCATCATCACTATTCATTAGATTATTTTTGTTTTTAAATATGTAAAATGATTCAAAAGCATCTAATTCATAATTGCTATTTACATTTCTTATTAGTTTTAAATTTTGCAAACTAAAGCTATGACTATTTTCTAGCATATGTTCTGCAACACTTGACTTTTCTTTTTCATTATATTTAAGATGTGCAAAATGTTCTTTAAATCTTTTTAGAATAGGTCTTCTTGCACATCTTAAATATAATGAAAAAGAAAAGTCAAGTGTTGCAGAACATATGCTAGAAAATAGTCATAGCTTTAGTTTGCAAAATTTAAAACTAATAAGAAATGTAAATAGCAATTATGAATTAGATGCTTTTGAATCATTTTACATATTTAAAAACAAAAATAATCTAATGAATAGTGATGATGGACCAATCAAAGATTCAATGTTCAAAAAATTTTTTAATAGATTCAACTCAACTCAACTGTAATTTTTGTTTAGAAACATTTTTGTTTATTATTAGTTTTTTGACAAATAATTTAATTTAATTTAATTTTATAAATCTCACTGACGATGGAAGCATTGCTTCTGAAATGTACATCTGAGGAAATAAAATAAGTGTTTTAACTGTTAAAAACTTTACTAATCTTTTCATTAATTGCTACATCTTATTTTTAGTGCAAAATTCATAAATTAGTTCTGGGCAATAGCTCTTTTTTGGATCGAACTTGCTTTAAAGATGAAACATACTGCTACTAGCTTATTAAATAAAAAATCTTCATTTTGTCGTTTAGGTGCATTTTGATGATTCATCGAGGGACTTCGAAGGCCTTCCTTTCGATTTTGTCAGCGGGTCAATGTCTTCAGTGTAATCATATTGCATTGTAAATATTCCGTTTAAAAAGTTTTACTCTAAAACGATAAATCCATTTGGTAGTAGTGTTTGAAGAGTACAATTTTTTAAGTTTCTTTCTCGTTTCATCGTTGTCAATTATATTTTCGTATTCGCTTACAGCCATATTATTGAGAATTCGTAAAACTAGAAATGAAACTAGTTTCAGGTAAAACTAGTTTCGATTCAAGTTTTGCAAAAATTAATCAAAACTAGTTTTAAAAAAAATCGATATTATTGATTTCTGGAGAAAAACTAGTTCAAGTTTTGAAAATGGTTTCTCGTTTTGAATATCGAAATTAGTTTCATAGCAAGAGCTGCTTTGATTTTGAAAGCAAAATAGAAAATTCAAACAAATTATGATTTTTTCAAACGTTTGATTGTTTGTATGAATATATGAAAATAAATAAAAGGTAAGCGTTCAACTTACCATTCTATTTCTCAAGAAGAAGAACATATGGGTGGTCGACGGTTCAAGATCATTAAAAGTAAAAAATTGACCGAAGCAAAAATGGAGACCTGGCATCGCTTTGTTTATCAAATGGTATATGTGGTATTTGGTTCAAAGAGACAAGTAGACAAGCAAACGATTCAAACAAAAAAGATCATTCAATGGATTACTGTCCAATCAGTGTTCAATTCCGTAACTACGCAGCACATTAACGTAATTCAGTAGGTAAAGAAATAGCACAGAAATCGAAGCAATAAGTCCAATTAATGTTGCATTCATTACCAGCAACTCCGATTCCCGGTCACATGCAGTTTTTCCGTAGCAGAAACCCGCCAAATTACTTCTAATCGTTGGAGTTGGAGAAACACAACAAAGAAGTTCTTTTTAATCAGCAAGTACAGTTGAATATCGCTGCACACAATGCATTTCTTTTTAATCAGCAAGTACAGTTAAATATCGCTGTACACAATGCATTAGCTTGGTCCTGCAAAATGCGTGCTGCAATTACTAGTTATTAGAAGATGGCAGTGCCATATTCCACCTATGTCGCAGTACCGGAAACCGGCCTGTGAAGTAAAAAAGTTTTGATGAATAATACAAAAACGTTTCAAAACTAGTTTTGAAGTCCTCAAAACTAGATATTTCCAGTTTCATGAATTTCTAGTTTTATCAAAAACTAGTTTTATGATTTCGAGTTTTATGTGTCACTTTTCTTTCAATAATACCAATTTCTTCAAAACTTGAAACTCGAAAACTAGTCTCGAAGTAACTGAATAATATGGCTGTTAGAACCGAAGTTACAAATTCTTCAGGGTTCGATACATTTATAAAATGTTTAAAAATTATTCGGTTTGAAATATTTATGTTGGCATTTAATTTGCATGCTCCGCTCATCAGTAGTCTTTTCAAAACTAACACTATTTACCCATTGTCATCTGTTTATATCCCTACCAAAGATGTTTCCGCACTGGGATTGTTTTACCAGAGAAATAAATGCTTTCCAATGTGGGGTTCCAGAGGACCTTTTACCTGTTTTATTACATCATAAAATAATACTTCACAACTAAACATTTCTCTCCACTTTTTGTGATGAGTACGCAATAAAGCAATTAATGCCATTTTTCAAGTGCTTGCTATTTAAGTATAATTCGAAGAAACGGAGTTATAGCAATTCTCAGAGGCTTTTTAAGATTTGGAATTTATATAAAAAGGGACGTGGAAGTGGGTGGATTTTTGAACGATAAAAATATTAACAAAAACAATTTTAAATTGATATAAGAAGCATTTCACGCTCTCAGCTCTTTAACTTCACAAATAATTGTAATATTCATTAAAGAAAATTGGTTTTTATACCAAAGTGACAGCACACGACTATTTTTTATTTTTTTTAAACAAATTGAAATATCTCCGAAGATTGCATGGCATTGCAGCTACAATTGTGCAAATGGTTTAATAAACAGTTGAGGTCAACAACCATGGTCGGTTTTGCGCAAGACTCAGCGAGACTTTTATTGTATCTCAACTCAAATCCAAAAAAATACTACTAAAAAAATGTTTCATAGTCGAAGATATTAGTGGAACAGTTAAGAACTTCAAAAAAGCCATAGATAATCGGTCAGACGAGATATCATATGAGTTTTGGAAAAAATGTCTACCATAGCCATGGAGGGAGGGAAAGAAACCTTCTATTAATGTAAAAGGGAAGGGAGATACACGAAATAGCAATAACTACCTTTAGTTCAAGCTGTATCTCACACTGTGAAAATCGTTTAGACTTTAGAGGGTAGACGCTAGGCGACTGCGGAAAACAATAAGGCTGCCTGATAAGCAATGCAAGTTTGCACGGGCAAGTTCATAACTGATGCAATTCAAAGATTAAGAATACTAATTGGAAAACATAGTGGTTCCCACGAGGGATTAACATGTTGTGTTTATAGAATTCCCATAAAAAATCCGATGGACAGCCACGATATCTAATATGGGCAGTCCTCAGATAACGAGAAGTTCCAGAGGACTATGTGCGGATGAATGATGATATGTGTGAAGAAACTGTGACTAAAGAGCCCGACCCATAGAATCCGTTGCGTTCGTTCGCTACCGGATTCAACTGACAGCAGTGAGTTTTACCGGACACAACGGATTGGGGTGACCCATAGAATCCGTTGCGGTGTGAAGAGAAAACTTCAAATTGGGTTTGACTGCGCATGTCATCAGTTCTGCCGGACGCAAAAGTTAAAAGTTGAGCTACTTTTTGCGTTGCGTCCGTGGCATCCGATGTTTATGGGTCACCTCTCATAAAATCGTGTGTATTTAATCGAGCTGTCAGTTGAATCCGGCAGCGAACGGACGCAACGGATTCTATGGGTCGGGCTCTTAAGCCAAAATATACAAATGGTCCCAATGAAGCATTTCAAGTCACAGTAAGTGTAAACCAAGGAACGTCTTTAGTTCGCAGCTCTGCTTTCAGGTTTAGTTGTTATTTCAATTAATTAATCTACTTAGCTTATATAATAACTTAATTAACTTACTTACCCTAAGCGGGTACTCTAAATTAATCAATAACTTAATACTTACTAAAGATTGGCTATGAATTATCAAACTAGAACTAGTTAAATCTAAGAAAAATTTTAAAGCTTAGATATTTCTATCCCATATTTTTTGTGTTTTCTTAAAACTACTTAAATCTACTTAAAACTATAGCAACCACAGTAGTTTTTTTTTTTTATTTCTTTTTCTTCATTTTTTTGTTTGCTTTGCAAAATTTTTTGTTTTTTTGTTTTTTATCCCTCTCTTTATTACAATCCTTTAATCGTGCTAGAAGACATAGTAGGGCAAACCAAAGTACATCAACTATCCTTTATTGACGATGGTTTTAAGTGCGGATCCTACCTCCCTGCAAAAAGCACTTAATGTTTGGGTAAAAGTTTTAGAAGGTAGTGGGTATCGTATTATAGTAAAAAAAAAAAAGCTGAAGACTTGTGTGGACCACTTTCTGATCCAGAAATGCTTAATCCAGACATTTTTTAGACTGAAAATGTGCTTAGCAAGTAGTGTGAAAAGTTTAAATATCCGGGGTCAATGAACAAGCAACTAGTGATGACGAAAGCAAATAAGTATATGGTTGATGAAGGGGTTCAAAAATACCATCTTGGAAAAAATAGGGAAAAGAAAGATCCAGAGAACTCCGACAAAAAGGCAATATCATACAAAGTCCTAGCCCCATCGCAAAAGAAATAAAAAGGAAAGCAGGCCAAAACACTCCTGGTACAGATAAATGTAACGACATCTTCATTAGGTTGATTCCAAACACGGAACAATCCGAAAGCGGGTCTACCGTAGCCGATTCAAATTTTTCGAATCTTTGAAATAGATGAACATTAAAGGCACTGCGACAGTTCTTTGGTTCAAATTTCGACCACAACCATATGAACGAAAATGTAATTTGCCTACATGTCAAATACTCGTGCGTTATGAAGCCAACTTATATTGGATTAAGTGAAAAATAATACGATCTGTAAAGCCTTTCTCCAATTCATATTCATTACGCATAAAACAATTTGAGACTCAGTTTCCTTATTGCACTATAAACTGTTGCCACTAAACTATACATAATTTATTTTCATTTTATAATTTGATACCTATCATTTTTTACCGAGGCAAAGGAAATTTTTATTTTTTATGCCATACGAACAAATTAGCCACCACCACCGCACACACTTCACCACAATCAAAACGAGACACTGCCAACTCTTCAAAACGCCACAAAACTCAGGGTGGTGTACGCAATTTGAATAACAAACGAAGGTATTTTTTGCGTTGCGTTGCTTCTTCAACCGACATAGTTGGGTATAGGAGAACGAGTAGGTACATCTATCTACTCGAAACATATGTGTATTGTTTCTATAGCACCGAATGAAATTATTCTTATTGCAACAACTTACACACTGACGAACTGACTACTGACATGGCTAGGCTTTTATTTCCATTTTGTAATCTAATCGGCTTCGTCAAAAAGATATTTTTAATAGAAGCAACCCAGAGGAGGTCGCTACGGATTCCAATTCACTCCCGGTCTTACATAACTTATACTAAACTGCTAATTGTGCGATTGTTCTGAAATGTTATATTCACTTTTTCAAAAAAAAAAAAAAAAAATAAAAAAAAACATTGAAAACATTGCTCGAATAAAAGAAAACTCTCACAACTTGCAATAGCGCAGTATATACAAATAGCAACTCGTCTTTAATTCTCCTGTCTGAGACTAAATGTCTAGTTGGTTTGGTTTGGTGATAAGAAAAGCAATGGGAAGAAAAAAATGTCATCTTGTTTCTTATTGCTTTATTAGAGTTGCATTCTGGGGCTTGCTAATATTAGATTTTGAGAGTCCCTTGATTTTTGAGTGAAAAGAAATTCTAAGACTATTTTTGCTGAGCTGTCAGAATGTGAGTTTGGAAATACATACATACATAAATTATTTTTTTCTTAATATCTGATGAAGATTTTAACTTAACGCAATAAGTATGTATAGTTACATTTTTACATGATTATAAGATCGACGAGGGACAATATCATTGCCATATAAAAGGATTTTTTAAACGTTGTCGTTGAATAATTACATATAGAAGCTGACACCCGACCTACACGACTTTCTCAGACACGTCGCGTCGTAAGTTACCTAGCAACAGTCACCCTATTTTTTATTATTTGTGTTTTTGTCTCTGCTTTACTAATTTCATACACAAACCATTTTCAAATGAAGTAAATTTGGCAGTTTAGATTTTAAAATATGTTCAATAAGGGATTTAATATAATTGATTATATAATTAAGTACATAATACTCAACCCCATCATCTTTTCAAAACCATTTTAAATCTTAACAACCTCCTCGGTAACCAACGAAACAAAAGTAAAAAATATTCTTTGGGACTAAATTTGCAAAAAGGTTGGTGAACTAACTCTCAATATCGATACTAGCAGCATAAGAACTCCAGGTGGCGATTTATTCCGGTGTCACTTCTATATGTAATTATTCAATGGCATTGTTTATTCAAAATTTTTATTGGAAGCTAAAAATTGGCTTTTGTCATTTACGTTTTAAAGATAGCTTCAAGTAAATTTTTCATCGGGCTCCGTTTGAAATGATGATGCAACTAGCGTCTAAACCAACCAAATTGTAGTTTTTCGGGATGTATCCATGTATTCTTGTATGGCATGTAGCTGTTTATCAATCCAGATGCGAAAGTTTTGCTTAATTACGTATCCGTTGAGCCAAAAAATTAGCCTCATCGCTGAACACAATTTTTCAAAAGAACAGCAGATTTTCATGGAGCTGTTCTAAGGCCCATTCACCAAAAATTGGACGTTGTGGTAGGCCATTTAGTTTCAATTCTTGCAGCTTGCAGAATTTGATATTCGCGAATGGTTTCAAAAGCAATGATAAATCTAGCATTGGGCTCCTATGTTCAGAGCAATGACAAACGACTGTACGACTTATGAGAAAATTCACAACCGTCTTCCAAATTGAGATGCATGCTACCCAAATGGCAAGTTACGAAGAATGGCTGGATGGGAAGAAGTATTTGTTTTGTTGCTTAAGGCTCTACTCAAATCTCTAACTGCTTCGAAAGTGATATAGGAAGCACTTCTCAAAATGCATACGGAAAACTAAATTCTTTCAGTCATTTTTGAGATGGCATAATTGGAAACGCGATCGCTGATAAACCAGCTCTTAGCCTGCCGGAGTTCTCAGTGATTGATACTATCAAGAGCAGAACCGTAAAGGACATGCCTTTATTGGCTACAGATAGACTAAACATATACCTACTCTCCAACGGTTGATAAGATTATTGGAACATCAGCAGCAGAAAAGACAGACACTTGCTCTTTTGCCAAGTATTTGAAGTGGTAGGCTTAAGTGATACAACACTGTGGGAATCCTGTGAAGGCCCTGCATTTTCTCGAATCACAGATACTCGGCGCAGACATAGTGAGAACCTAGGCTCCTTATCATTTTATCTGTTGGCTTTTCTAAGGACATCTCCAAAGCTTTAACAAACTAAGGTTGGTATCTGGTAGTATAGTATTTAAGTAGTATTTAAAAAAAAAAACTCCTAACAAAAAAATCGTAGAAGTTCTACCAACTACAAATGCATACATATCATCATCATCATTACATAGTATAAAACAAAGTCGCTTTCCGCTGTCTATCTGTTTCCTAAAATGTTTGAAATTACCTAACGGATTTTGATGTGTTTTTTTTTTTGTTTTAATAGATAAAGTGATCCAAGAGAAAGGTTTATATATGTACATTTTATCTCTATATTACCACGGGAACGGGACTGTACACGGGAACATTTATGTGAACTTAGAAACTGATTGACCAGCTTTAAAATTCTTTCACCGTTAGAATGCTATTCATTCCCATATTCCCACGGGAACGGGCAAATGAACGCAAACGAGGGCTAGGTGTTTGTATTGAAAAGGCTCCAAAACTACTGAGCCGATTTGAATGAAATTTAGAACAAATATGGTGTAGAACCTGAGAAATGCCATAGGCTATATCCCCTAGGGGGACGGAAACATAACTAGAAACTTGAAAAATACTATACTGATTAAAAAAATTCTTTTACTTTCACTTTCTTCTGTTAGAGTTCTTCATTTTCCCTGAGTACCGTAAACTATATTTCAATCCAATATTACTACAGGAACGGGAATTCCAACACCACTGGCCAGATTCTTAATTTTTGTCGATATTACATTAATATGTTATCCCCACATAGCTTTAACTATATTCCATCCCCATATTCTCACAATTTTTCAATGTGCTTTTTTGCCCCCAAGTAGCAGAGACTATATTTCATAACAACTTTCTGGGATGGAAACTTTTAAATTTGATCAACTTAGGGCCCGAGCTACGCCGGGCGGGTCAACTAGTACACAATAAACAATTAATCCTAACTATCTTAACATAGTATAAAATAAAGATGTCCGTCAAGTTAGCACTACCACTTCAAAATTTTCATAGTTTGTTAATTGAATTAATTGTCGTAAATTTGTCGTAAATTTGTCGTGAAAACAAAAAATTTGTCGCTCTTCGTTTTTAAAAAAAAACCGTGTGTAGTGCTAACTTGACGGTCAAGTTAGCACTACCACCCCCCCCCCCCCCCACATCCGTCAAATCGATCTTAAACAAAAAACTAAGTATGCAATTAATTGTCGTAAATTTGTCGTAGATTAATCGTGAAAACCAAAAAATTTTAGCTCTTCAATTTAAAAAAAATAGTGTGTAGTGCTAACTTGACGCGTCAAGTTAGCACTACCACCTCCTTAAAATGGTCAAATCAACTCGAAATCAAAAACTGAGTACGCCATTAATTGTCGTAAATTTGTCGTTCACAAGATATCCAAAAAGATATTTTGTCGCGACCCCCCTTTCCAAGTGCCCCCCATATGAATGATTTTCAAGCAACGAAAAACACCAAAGTTCAATACTTCAAAAAATCGTTCAAATCAACTCCAAATCGAAAACTGAGTACGCAGTCAATTGTCGCTTTTTATCCTCTTGTGAGATATGCAAACAGATAATTTGTCGCGCCCCCCTTTCGGATAGTATTTTAAAAAGAGTAGTGTGTAGTGCTAACTTGACACAAAGTTAGCACTACCACCCCCCTAAAATGGTCAAATCGACTCGAAATCAAAAACTGAGTACGCCATTAATTGTCGTAAATTTGTCGTTCACAAGATATCCAAAAAGATATTTTGTCGCGACCCCCCTTTCCAAGTGCCCCCCATATGAATGATTTTCAAGCAACGAAAAACACCAAAGTTCAATACTTCAAAAAATCGTTCAAATCAACTCCAAATCGAAAACTGAGTACGCAGTCAATTGTCGCTTTTTATCCTCTTATGAGATATGCAAACAGATAATTTGTCGCGCCCCCTTTCGGATAGTATTTTAAAAAGAGTAGTGTGTAGTGCTAACTTGACACAAAGTTAGCACTACCACCCCCCTAAAATGGTCAAATCGACTCGAAATCAAAAACTGAGTACGCCATTAATTGTCGTAAATTTGTCGTTCACAAGATATCCAAAAAGATATTTTGTCGCGACCCCCTTTCGAAGTGCCTCCCATATGAATGATTTTCAAGCAACGAAAAACACCAAAGTTCAACACTTCAAAAAATCGTTCAAATCAACTCCAAATCGAAAACTGAGTACGCAGTTAACTGTCGCTTTTTATCCTCTTATGAGATATGCAAACAGATAATTTGTCGCGCCCCCCTTTCGGATAGTATTTTAAAAAGAGTAGTGTGTAGTGCTAACTTGACACAAAGTTAGCACTACCACCCCCCTAAAATGGTCAAATCAACTCGAAATCAAAAACTGAGTACGCCATTAATTGTCGTAAATTTGTCGTTCACAAGATATCCAAAAAGATATTTTGTCGCGACCCCCTTTCGAAGTGCCCCCCATATGAATGATTTTCAAGCAACGAAAAACGCCAAAGTTCAATACTTCAAAAAATCGTTCAAATCAACTCCAAATCGAAAACTGAGTACGCAGTTAATTGTCGCTTTTTATCCTCTTGTGAGATATGCAAACAGATAATTTGTCGCGCCCCCCTTTCGGATAGTATTTTAAAAAGAGTAGTGTGTAGTGCTAACTTGACACAAAGTTAGCACTACCACCCCCCTAAAATGGTCAAATCGACTCGAAATCAAAAACTGAGTACGCCATTAATTGTCGTAAATTTGTCGTTCACAAGATATCCAAAAAGATATTTTGTCGCGACCCCCCTTTCCAAGTGCCCCCCATATGCATGATTTTCAAGCAACGAAAAACACCAAAGTTCAATACTTCAAAAAATCGTTCAAATCAACTCCAAATCGAAAACTGAGTACGCAGTTAATTTTCGCTTTTTATCCTCTTATGAGATATGCAAACAGATAATTTGTCGCGCTCCCCTTTCGGATAGTATTTTAAAAAGAGTAGTGTGTAGTGCTAACTTGACACAAAGTTAGCACTTCCACCCCCCTAAAATGGTCAAATCGACTCGAAATCAACAACTGAGTACGCCATTAATTGTCGTAAATTTGTCGTTCACAAGATATCCAAAAAGATATTTTGTCCCGACCCCCCTTTCCAAGTGCCCCCCATATGAATGATTTTCAAGCAACGAAAAACACCAAAGTTCAATACTTCAAAAAATCGTTCAAATCAACTCCTAATCGAAAACTGAGTACGCAGTCAATTGTCGCTTCTTATCCTCTTATGAGATATGCAAACAGATAATTTGTCGCGCCCCCCTTTCGGATAGTATTTTAAAAAGAGTAGTGTGTAGTGCTAACTTGACACAAAGTTAGCACTACACACTACTCTTTTTAAAATACTATCCGAAAGGGGGGCGCGACAAATTATCTGTTTGCATATCTCACAAGAGGATAAAAAGCGACAATTAACTGCGTACTCAGTTTTCGATTTGGAGTTGATTTGAACGATTTTTTGAAGTATTGAACTTTGGTGTTTTTTGTTGCTTGAAAATCATTCATATGGGGGGCACTTGGAAAGGGGGGTCGCGACAAAATATCTTTTTGGATATCTTGTGAACGACAAATTTACGACAATTAATGGCGTACTCAGTTGTTGATTTCGAGTCGATTTGACCATTTTAGGGGGGTGGTAGTGCTAACTTTGTGTCAAGTTAGCACTACACACTACTCTTTTTAAAATACTATCCGAAAGGGGGGCGCGACAAATTATCTGTTTGCATATCTCATAAGAGGATAAAAAGCGACAATTGACTGCGTACTCAGTTTTCGATTTGGAGTTGATTTAAATGATTTTTTGAAGTATTGAACTTTGGTGTTTTTCGTTGCTTGAAAATCATTCATATGGGGGGCACTTCGAAAGGGGGGTCGCGACAAAATATCTTTTTGGATATCTTGTGAACGACAAATTTACGACAATTAATGGCGTACTCAGTTTTTGATTTCGAGTTGATTTGACCATTTTAAGGGGGTGGTAGTGCTAACTTGACGCGTCAAGTTAGCACTACACACTATTTTTTTTTTAAATTGAAGAGCTAAAATTTTTTGGTTTTCACGATTAATCTACGACAAATTTACGACAATTAATTGCATACTTAGTTTTTTGTTTAAGATCGATTTGACGGATGTGGGGGGGTGGTAGTGCTAACTTCACCGTCAAGTTAGCACTACACACGGTTTTTTTTAAAAAACAAAGAGCGACAAATTTTTTGTTTTCACGACAAATTTACGACAAATTTACGACAATTAATTCAATTAACAAACTATGAAAATTTTGAAGTGGTAGTGCTAACTTGACGGACATAAAATAAAGTCGCTTTCTCTGTCCCTATGTATGCTTAGATTTTTAAAACAACGCAACGGATTTTGATGCCGTTTTTTTTAATGAATAGAGTGATTCAAGAGGAAGGTTTATATGTATAATACATGCATATTATAGCAAAGAAAAGCCAAGAAATTTAAAGTTTTGTAATGTGATGTCATAACAAACATATTATTTTTTTACTATAAAAAAAAATATTTACTTTTACTTTTACTTCAATTTTAAAATTTGAAACTCGCACGAATAGCAAACTATTTTTTAAAGCATCGTAGTTTATGTTGAAAAGAATACGTATCTTTTGTTTTTGTTTCTGAATGGTAAGTATTCAGATAATTTTTACTGCGGCTCATACTAATAATATGGCAATTCGAGGTAATCCTAATCATACATAAATAAAACTGAGAAAATTTTGTTCAAGTCTGGAAGACGTCATCGTTCGAACATAGGTCGTAGTATAGTGAATGCCAACTGAATGGTAAATATTCAGATATTTTTTACTGCGACACATACTAATAATATGGCAATTTGTGCATAGGTAATCATTCATATAGACTGAGAAAATTTTGTAAAGAAATTTCAAAGTCATGTCTGGAAAACGTCTTCGTTCGAACATAGGTCGTAGCACAGTGAATGGCAAAAGAGTATACGTTCAGCAAGAGATGAAGAATTGTCAACGGAACGTGAGGCTCGCCTCAGACAGGCTCGGGATAGATACAGAGCTGACAGAGAGGAAGAATCTTCAGTAGAGCGTGAGATTCGCCGCAGCCGGGATCAAGGTAGGCTTATGGTTCAGAGGGACAGAGAATCATTAGCACGAGTTACTAATTCATAGGTAAATAAAGAAAATTCTGCCATGAATTACGATCCTTAGATTTCTTACAAGGACGATCGTGTAGTCGTGGCATTGAAATTCAAGGACGAATCGAAAGGCATGTGTTGCTTACAATAAAAAGTAAAATAAGAAGAAATTCTCCCACCACCTGAACCACTTCACTATCTTCTTACGGGTGATCATCCAAAATCCAAACAATTCATTCGCAATATACTATATATATTCAGGAGCGTCCAGAAGCATTCTTAAACCGTTCCATTGGTGCAAAAAGATCGCTTCTCATGATTCTGAGGAGTGACAGCCGCTTCTCGATTTGAAGTGAGAATCGACTCAAGAAGCACCAACACATGTTACTCAAATGTCAAAAAAAGGATCGTAATTCATGGCAGAATTTTCTTTATTTACCCATGAATTAGTAACTCAAAATAAAATCAGCGTTGTACCCGTGTGAAGCCGGGGCGGGTCGATAGTATTATTATAAATGTGAAAGTAACTCTGTCTGTCCGTCTTTCCATGTTACCGTCTCCCGCCTGAACTACTGAAACTATTGAAATAAAATTTTGTACAGAGATAGTCTAGAACCTGAGGAAGGTCATAAGCTATATATTTTAACCCTATTTCCCCACGGGAACGGGAAAGTAAACGGGAACTAAGAAAATACAGCACCAATTTCAAAAATTCTTCCACCATTACAATGCTACACTATTCCCGAGTAACATAAACTTTAAGTCATAACCAGGAAACGGCCCTCATATTCCAACGGAAACGGAAGTCTTTACTAATATTATAAATCCGAAATTAACTCTGTCTGTCTGTTTTTCTTTGTTATTATCTACCACCCAAAGCTATTGAACCTATTTATGAACCTGAGGATGGACATAGGCTTTATATGTTATGCCTATACTCCCACGGACACGGAAACGTAAAAGTCACTATTCCACGCGAACGAAGTCGCGGGCACAGCTAGTAAAAATAAAAAAAATCAACTAAATGCCACTACATTGACTAAACACTAGAATAACAGAAGATAACAACTTGAATGCAAACCATATTCGCACAAAAAAAGAATGCAAAACAAAACCACCACAGAACAAATAAAAAGTGAAACACAAACTAAATTGTGCACATATTCATGATTTACTCATATTTTTTTCGACAAATTGTTGTGATTGCTGATGAACTAAATAAACTGAAATTTCAGTTTACTTTCAATTACTGTAAAGTTCAACCAGAATAACAAGATTGACAGAAGACCCCAACATCGTTTTCAATTAAGCAAATTGAAGTGAAAACTAAAAAATTTCTCACGATACGAGTAAATACACACGACACTGGCGTGACAATTTATCGCTAGAGATCATCTCAATAATTCATATACACCACGAACTGTCATAATTCATAAATAATGCATGCACCAAGTATTAGAAATGAGGCAAACAAAATATGAGGTTCTTCAATTTAACATGCCCCAGGTCACGCAATTTCCTCCAGAGAAAAGACAAAATTTAATTTTGCAACTGTTTAGATACTTCACAACAAAGAGTACTATACCATGAGATACGTTTATGGCAGACGAGGTCTAATAAATTTCAATTTAACTTTCGAGTGGCGGAGCAATTACTTCAACTCTCCAACACTTATATTATCATCTATTCCAGAATGGGGCTTGTTCGTGAGGACTCTTTTTTTAGCAAGACGTTGCATATGGCAAAAAATTTGTATGTGTAAGACGCATGTTGAATGTGTCAATTGTTATTATTATTATTATTTTTTCAAAATCTACTCTAACTCAAACCAAGGTGTACGGACCTATTGCTTGAGTGCGCTGCGCATAAGTCGAAGAATTTTAATCGGCTATGTAAATTGAACGATAGTCGTGTCTTTATCTACAAAAAAAAAGTGTCTTCCATGCAGCTTATATCTACGAAGCGAGTTTTATCAATTTATGGAAGGTAAACACTGTAGCATTTGGGTACGAACACACATTCGAACAAAGGTAAACTCTGTCTTCAATCAATGACAAAACAAATTGTTTCTGCTTTCTTATCTCATCACGGGTTGTGTGTTATCGAAAATATATCTATCGGTGAGTCGGATTGATTTGGAAGTGTACACAAAAACATTTTCCAAATCGCCTTTTATTGACATTTCAAAGACCGGTCCTCTCTGCCGTCGTCTTCTATTTCTATAATTTTTTTTTTTTTTGTTTCAAACTGATAACGAGTTGAACGAGTTTTTTCGAACACACGCAAATATAAAAAAAACTTATTGAATGCCAATTTAACTGTAGTTACACGTATGTTGTTAAAGAAATATCGTTGTTAGACATGCTTTAAGGTGGTTTTCATTGTATTGTACAATATTAACCTTGATATTTTTTGTTCATGATGACAACCTAAAATACTGAACTTTTAGCTATTTATTATATTATTATTATATTTTTTGTTTCATTGGATAACTAGGTAAGGTACATATTACATTTGCGCATTTAGTTTGCAGTCGTTCCAAACTTTATTGTAAATACATATGTCGGAAGTAGTGACAAGTTGCCTTCTGATTCGGTCAGCTCGTTTTTGGTCATTGTACATTTTTAAACATTTTAAAGATATGAGCTTACACATATAGAAAAAAAGGTAAAAGTTTCAGAAGGCAGTGGGTCAAAAAACAATTGAGTACATTTCCTGATCATACTATACATTTATTTCAATGAAAATGTACTCCCTTAATATGAAAAGCTAAAATATCTAGGATTTATATCTAATCAATAGTAGAGCAACTTGTGAAGACGACATCAATAATCTTTTGTGATAAAAAAAATGTCACCTAAGATAAAGGAAACACTCTACAAAGCTGTGCATACAGTAATCAGATACAGTTCACAATGTTCGACATGTCCATGAAAGTAAATTGAGCAGCTGGGACGAAAGTACTTCGTGACAGTTGGAGTAACAAGATCGTATTAGAAGTAATCAAGCCATTGCACAGGCACCAAAAAGTACATACTTATCTATATAAAATACGAAATCAGAGTTACTTATGTATATACGCCGTTATCAATCTACGAAATTTTTTCTAGTTAGTTTTCTTTTCTAATTAGCTGCAAAGCTACTGGTTTATACTCGTTGAAGTTAAAGATCTTCTGATCTCCATAAAAACATAATCTTATTAGTCATCTTTGAGGCGATTCCAACAAATAAAGAGAGAGAAAAAAAGTTAAATCATTAATTGGTTTTGGAATGCTTGTGGATTAGTCATCGTGACCGCCATGGGTAAAAAACCAACTCTTTTCCATATAAACATACGTCACCAGCCATACAAAATTCTTTCTTGGCTTTTCTTTATTTGGAACTGGATTTGTAACTACGTTGGAATGATGCAAGATATTTCATTACCTGTTTTACTTTGGTGAGAACACAAACTTGTGTTATAGTGTTACCTACACGTACCTACCTGGGTAGAGTACAAAATACTTTTTCGTCCACACCCACGATTCATGTGGCAGGTTTTTATTGTTTTTGTGTTTTAAATTGATTCATCTTTATATGACTGAATATGTTTGTAAAAATTTTCGACATAATTCAAAGTTAGTTAGAAACTTACTGCGCCATTCAAGCAGAACACGAGTAAGTAGGTACACCTATATCCTGTTTTTTATTCGGGTTCAAAAGGTGTTCTCTTTCTCTGCCGATCATTAACTATTATTTCTGTTATGGGCATTTCATAAAAAAAGCAAAATTAAGCTTTTTTGTGCTCATCAATCATTTTGCTTACTTAAATTTGAATGGAAAAATGATAAATTTAAACCAATAAATCGGATAGCAGCGACAATCTTCAAATACCTATAGGTACCTAGATAAGCACTATGTAAACAAAAGGGTAATTTTTTAGTTTTACTAGGTAGGTGGGTAGGTATAATGATTGTTGTATCTTGTATGTATAGAAAAAAGTTATGTAGGTAAGGTAGGTACGTACCTACTTCCTAGTGATTGTGAAGAAGTAAAAAGTAATTAGGTAGGTACAATCCCATTCCCCTAGAAATATAAAATTTACAGTATGTTTGCACTGTAAACTTTATACCTATACCTATGTGTCTTAGAAAGGTACAAACAACATCTAACTGACGAGTCCATTGTTTGTACCTGGGCGAAACGCATAAGGAGTGAAGGTCAATTGAACTTTTCATTTTGATTTTAAAAATCAATACTCCGTAAGAAAGTAATAAATTCTTTTTATTATTTTTTCTTTTTTTTTTTTTTCAAAAAAAGTAATTACAGCTTCCAAAGTTAAAATGTGAGAAAAAATCCTTAAGAACAAGCTTTGGTTCAATAAACGACTTATCATTTTACTGTTCATAACGAAAATGCCTGCACAAATACCTACATACCTATAACTAAATCTACCAATAATCACACATAGTAAGAGCACAAGTTTCAATTTAACGCATAGCTACGATAGTTTTTAATTTGCGATATCACTTGACCTAATGCCTCAATACACAGACAAGTTTAAATCCAATTTATAAAGTAATACATATACATCTTTATCACTGTTTTATATTCTTCATTAGCTGCCTCACTAACTAACAAGCCCCACTTATAACTCATAACTTACCCGAATGGATGCCCGCATCTTCATCATCATCAATTGGAGCCCGCATTGGGGATTGTGTATCGTAGTCTACTGCCTCATCGTAGTAGTGATTGTAAGTGGTGCTGTTTTCTAAATTGCATTCTTGCGTCGAGCCGCTCAGCGTTATATCCACAATCTTAAAGTGCTCCCTTATTAACTCCACACACCGATCTGACCTAAAAAATCGTTGCAGCAGCTCCATTGACAACGGACGAACATCATACGCCAAATACAAAGCCATGTTATGGCTGTTCGTGCAACTAGCACTTAAACCCGAACCGGCAGTTGCTGTCGCCGACGAGGTAATCGATTTTAGCAACGAATTGCTTCGCGATAATTTTGTCGAATGTGCCCGACGTATAAAACTTAATGATTTCTTGGCGGGCGACGACGTTCCCAACGATTGTTGTTGTGGCGACGTAATTGACGTATCAGACGAGAAACTTTTAGTCGCAGTTAATTTACCACTACCACTACCACCTCCAATGGAGAGTGGTACAGATGAAGCCGAAGCTGACTGCATCAGTTTTGGTGTTGACTTCAGTAGGAATAGATTTTTTGGCGGAAATGTATTCGAAATAATACTGCAGCCACCCGTTGTGCTACCAATTTTACTGCAATTACTAGTACCTAATCGCGAATTTGGATAGTAACTATTTCCACCGGCTATCGAGCCCTGTCTCAAAGCAACTGAAGGCGACAAATTTTGAGGCAAGGTACTAGCTTTTGCACGGCAATTGCTGACGGTCGAACTCACACTACAAATGGCTGTTATGTTTGTGGTTTTGTGTGAAGACGGTTGTTGTGGAACTGATAAGATATTTGTGCGCGAGCGCGATTTCATCATTTTTATCGGAGTCGATGTGTTAGTTTGTATGCGACTTATCTCTGAATCATCGTCATCATAGTCGCGGTTTGTGCAGCTCGCCACAGCGTCTTCATCAGCCATCATGATGTCATCGTCTAACTCGGCAAGAAGACGATTTAAAGAAAGACTTTTATTCAGAGCCGGTGTTGGCTCCTGAGCCTGAGCCACCTGGGGTTGGGGTGGTGGTGGTTTTGTTTTTTCATCTGAATCGCTTTGTTCCAAGTTGATGCTATTCATAACTACCCCATACCGCTTCGTCTTCGATGCATTGGACAATTTTTTCACAGGAGTACTTGTTTTGCTGCTAGTATTACTTGAATTACTATTCCTGTTGTTTATTTTACTGGGTGCAACCGTCTTCGCTGTCTTGACAAACTCTCCACCATCACTGTGGTCGTCGTCATTCAGGTCCACATCTCCCATGCCTGTTATGCTCCAGTTGAAACCACATGGAGGTGACATTTTGTTGGATTTGCTATTGCTACTGCCAAAGAGCGAGATCAGCTTTGAGTTCTTTGCAGGCGATAGTGTCGCCTTTTGAAGGTTTGTGATACTTTCACTGTCGCTAAGGCTTGGAGGTCTTTCTCGTTCAGTGGATGACTTCTTTGTTGTACTAACCACGGAGGTAGATAAACTATTGTCCTCTTCGTCAGTTATGACCAATGGCACGTAGAACGTAGAACGACGTCTAGCTGATCGATTCGTTGTCGAATCTACAGATGAAGTTGATGTTGCTGATGACAGATACGCTAGGGGTGTTGCAGTTGTTGTTATTGAGGGTGAATTATTGGAATGCGACTGCCGTTGTTCAATAGTTTGCAACATTTTCCCTTTATGAAAAATACTTTGGCGACACTTGGAATTGACTATTTGTCATTTTGTATGGCACACTTTTTTTCGATTCCTTCTTTCGTTTTTTTTTTTCAACGCCTTAGTTTCAGTACAGGTGATGATAAATTAGAGAATACCAACTTGCCGTTTGCCGCGATCACGAAATAAATAAACAAAAAGGAAAACAACGCACGTTCTTCCAGTCAAAAAACAAAAAAACACATACCTAGGTACAACACAACAAATAAATAAACAGAATAACTATTTAAAAAAAAAAAACTAAAACGAAGGAAATATTAAAGCCGTTTCTCTTGGCCACACTAATGCACTTTTAATGCATTTGTCTCATTCTTGTTTGACTGGTTTGGCTCTACTTTGTATTCGTATATGCACACACACTCACAGTTGCGAGGGCTCTTTCTTAACAAATTTTCTTTGTGTTAGGCCTATCGGAATGCGTTGGGTGACTCTTTGTGTATCCTTTTTTTTTGAACCACCAACGCAGCGGATTTAAACAAAAAATATTTTAAAACTTTTCTATTGGTTTCTTAAAAACGCACTCTGATGTGTTAGCATAAATAACTGCTGGAAAAAATGTATATCAAAGCAAAAATACACAATCACAAATAAAATAACCACGGCAACGTCACTACTCACTACACGAACGCGTCACCAGTTAAAACTCAACTGAAACAAAATGAGTCGATTAGGTGGGTCCGCATTTTTTCCTATTCCTCTTCGGTCATCGTAATCGTTCGTAATTTGCCTTGGAAAAATGTGGTAAACAAATAGATTACACTCAAGAGAGAGGTTGCATTGTACAGGTTATGTATATACATATACATTTGAGATTATTAATTGAGTTGTGCTCAGTTAGATCCACGTTCGTCTTTTGTTTTTCGTATTTTTGTGAGTGGTTTCATTGAAAAATAAGAAATGATATGAAAAATATGACCAAGAAAAAAGAGAATGGCAAGATATAGATATAGAAGATAGAACGAAGAACGATGAACGATAGAAGTAAAGCAAGGGTGTTTCAACTGAGTCATTATTTATGTTTGAGTAGAGTAGAAACGATCGAGTGTTTAACAGGGTGCCACTGTAATTGCATTCCAACGTTCTAAAAATATGTACATACCTACCATGTTTCTTAAAATGTATGATTAATACAAGAAGAGCTAGAGATTTCAATCTTTGTAATCACATATAAATTTGCATCAAAATGAGCCTACCAACACCCACAAAACTTTGATACATGCAAAATTAAAACACATTTCAATTTTTTTTTTTAAATTTCGAGTATGTATTACGGAAAGAGGCAAATAGTATTACTAGGGGAGCCCAGGATGCTAAATTTTCAGTTACTATACTAAAGCGTCATGGGGACTTATTGGATTGTGAAGTTTACGTTCTAAAAGAAAAAAAAATTTATGTCAAGTTTTCTATTTTAGTGAGTGTGTATAATTTTTTAAAAAAGTAAAAAAAAGGCACATTGAAAAACTCGAGCACGTCAGATATTCATACAGTATACGCGCTTTGTCTTTCTGATAACCGATAAATATTAATCTAAGGATTAACTGGGGGCAGGTGGGTGTATAGAGAGCTGGGAAAAAAAATTCGAGCGTATCAGATTTTTAAGGTTAAATGTAAAGTGTACTCAAAAAAGTGTATAATTCAATAATCTGACGATTTAAACGTGACCAAAATGTTAAAAAAAAAACGTCAGAAGGATCAACTTGACGTCTTCGTCCTCCAGGATGCTAATCTGACAATTATATAGAGGGGTAATGTTAATCTGACAATTTTAAAGTAACAATCATTTTTGTCGTTTCTATTTTTTATTACTGGATGCAATAAAAATAATATGTATGTACAAATTTTGATTAGAAAAATTGTTGAAAATACTAAAAAAGAAAAATTCCTGAAAGTTTGAGCCCTTGATATTAATTTTAAGTCTCGATCAAGAGGTGTGAAGATTTTCAATTGAAAATACACGGAGAAAATACACGAAGAATTTAGTTTCCTACAAAAAAAGGTCTTTTGGACCAAATTGCTAATATCAATGATAACGTGACCAAAATGTTAAAAAAAAAAACGTCAGAAGGATCAACTTGACGTCTTCGTCCTCCAGGATGATAATCTGACAATTATATAGAGGGGTATTGTTAATCTGATAATTTTAAAGTAACAATCATTTTTGTCGTTTCTATTTTTTATTACAGGATGCAATAAAAACAATATGTACCTATGTACAAATTTTGATTAGAAAAATTGTTGAAAATACTAAAAAAGAAAAATTCCTGAAAGTTTGAGCCCTTGATATTAATTTTAAGTCTCGATCAAGAGGTGTGAAGATTTTCAATTGAAAATACACGGAGAAAATACACGAAGAATTTAGTTTCCTACAAAAAAAGGTCTTTTGGACCAAATTGCTAATATTAATGATAACGTGACCAAAATGTCAAAAAAAACGTCAGAAGGATCAACTTGACGTCTTCGTCCTCCAGGATGCTAATCTGACAATTATATAGAGGGGTAATGTTAATCTGACAATTTTAAAGTAACAATCATTTTTGTCGTTTCTATTTTTACTTGCGATTATAGGTACTATAAGGCAAGTCTTGCAATCGTGCAGAAAAAAAAATTTGAGATAACAACTAAATATGACATTACGATGATAGAGAATACGAAAAAAGTGGGTCCTGCAATTCTGTCTGTCTGTCTGTCTGTCTGTGTGTCTGTCTGTCTGTGTGTCTGTCTGTCTGTATATGGATCTACAGCCTGAACTAATAGACCGATTTTCTTCAAAATTTGCAGTTAGGGTCTGTGGAGCAGTCTACAGACGGGTTTTTGGAATTGAGTCTCTAGGTCTTGAAATAACGGTACCTGCCATACAACCGATATGATAATACTTTTTTTTTCTCAAAAACGGCTCCAACGATTTCAATAAAATTTTGTGTGAGTTATTAATTTTGTATTGTCTTTCTTATGATGTAGAAAAATTTTTTGGAAAAAGGCTAAAAACGGTACCTCCCATAGTACCGTTTTTTTCAAAACCGACTTTCTCGTTAATGGCTGGCACGATCTTGACGAAATTTTGGATTTAAGAAGTCGTAAACTGTTGAAGAAAGACTGCATATCAATATTTAAAAAAACTTAGTTTTGGAAATTTTTATAAATTTTTTAAAAAAATTTTTATTTTTGAAAATAACTTCAAAACTATAACTTTGATTTGTTTCAAATTTTTTGTCAAAATAACTCTCATTAAGATCTAAAACTTTGTATATTCAACTTTTAAAAAACAGTTTTTAAAAAAAAGTAAAAAATAAAAAACAGCTTTTTGGAAAAACTGCTCCAACGATTTTGATTAAATTTTCATCATTCATATGTATTAGCGATTGCAAAAGAATGGCGTTTTTAGATTTTTGTTTGAAACCTTTGGAATATTTAATTTAATTTTTTCATTATTTTGCGTGATTTAATTCAATTTCTATAATTAAAGTGTAGTTGGCAACCATGCACCACAAAATATATTATGAAGAGCTAATACCAAAACCTTTAACTCAGCCTTTAGATTTTGATATCGTATTTAGAACACAATCGCAAGTTCGTGCGACCCAGTCGTGCCCATTTTTTATTACTGGATGCAATAAAAACAATATGTACCTATGTACAAATTTTGATTAGAAAAATTGTTGAAAATACTAAAAAAGAAAAATTCCTGAAAGTTTGAGCCCTTGATATTAATTTTAAGTCTCGATCAAGAGGTGTGAAGATTTTCAATTGAAAATACACGGAGAAAATAAACGAAGAATTTAGTTTCCTACAAAAAAAGGTCTTTTGGACCAAATTGCTAATATTAATGATAACGTGACCAAAATGTCAAAAAAAAACGTCAGAAGGATCAACTTGACGTCTTCGTCCTCCAGGATGATAATCTGACAATTATATAGAGGGGTAATGTTAATCTGATAATTTTAAAGTAACAATCATTTTTGTCGTTTCTATTTTTTATTACTGGATGCAATAAAAACAATATGTATGTACAAATTTTGATTAGAAAAATTGTTGAAAATACTAAAAAAGAAAAATTCCTGAAAGTTTGAGCCCTTGATATTAATTTGAAGTCTCGATCAAGAGGTGTGAAGATTTTCAATTGAAAATACACGGTGAAAATACACGAAGAATTTAGTTTCCTACAAAAAAAGGTCTTTTGGACCAAATTGCTAATTTCAATACTAAGCGAGACATTAAGCATCATATATAATACTTTTTACTCCCAAGAAAACTGTCAGATTATATGTTTTCCGTTTACCTTCAAAATAAAAAAAAAAATTAGCAACGCTCGAGTATTTCAAAATGTCTATTTTTTACACCTTTATGGCTCGCCTTATATATATATTATTAGGTCACGCTCAAATTGTCAGTTTGATTGAAATATACACTTTTCTAGATGAAATTAGCCTACCATCTCTTAATCTGACGCGCTTGAGTTTTTCTGAGGATCGATTTTTTTTACTAATCTGAAGGGTTGCCCTAAACGTATCCCCCAACATTAAGGGTTCATATACATATGGTAAGAGTACATAACAGGGTGCAAGGTTTCTCAACATATGATTTTCTGACACGCACTAGTAACTCGCAAAATCTCCTCTTGGGCTCCCCTACTATAATGGAACTACTGCTGCTTCACAATAAGGATTGGACAAAATTGATAAATTAAAGTTATCGTTGGAAGTATTACTATTGAATTGAATGAATTTATTTTGAATACATTATAAGTCACCTATTATTTGAAAAGTTAATTCATTGTTTTTTAATTATGAAGAAATGATCAATTGTATTTTAAATTAATTTTTGATTGTTTTTATTGGTCTTTTTTTTAGTTTTCCTTTTTTTCTATGCGGTGTGGTTTGAAACAATTCTTGTTACCTAGTCATTTAACTGAAAACCGTGTCAATTAAGTACAAAAAACTTATTTTTATTAATCTCAAACTTTTTGCATGAAGGGAAGTAAGAACCTAAGGCCTAGTATTATTTTGTTAGTACGATATGTAACCTTAGTGGACTATATTAGTTTAAGCGAAAAAGACTGTCCGTATGGATTCTGTAGGATCTTTTATGGTTTGTTGCAGAAATGTCACAAGAGGCTATAAGGGGTTAAGGCTTTAGGACATACCAAAATGGTTATTCCTTGTCGGCGGAGGTTTGAACGGATATGTCGGCATTCGGCAAGATAAACAAGGAATATGAGGACTGCCATGGAGGTATATGATACAACATAAGGAACCCACCTGGCTAAGTAAGACAAGTGCAAGTCACATGGTTTATTGTATTTAATATACCATTTTTATCAAACAAGGCAGCAGTGATAGTATTGAAACCCAAATTAACTACAATTTTGGTAGCAAAATCTATGAAACCAAGGGTGAAATTGATACATTACCACAGATACTCGTTGAAGCTGTTATAGATATGTAGATAGATTAGATAGATTATTTTATTCAATATGTATTTCAAAGATTTGAGATATACATTTTCATTTAAAAGAATAAGTTTTAAGGCATGACACAAATGTCGTCTGCCCTAGTGACAATGTTATTCAGTTTTGCATTTCTTACTTTACATACTATTTTAATTTTATAAAAATATTTCGAAACTTCAAAAAATTATCAAGAATTTGACTAAGTATATTCAAAATTTTATCTACTTTGCAAAAAAAATTTAGATATGTACTTTAAGTTCAAGCAAAAGAAAAGTATGGCTTTCAGTTTAGCAAAAGGAAGAAAGAAAAAAAACAAATAATAATATGACTCAGAAGCTTTCGTCGATGATTCTTCGTCTATAGGACATTGCCTCGGCTGTATAGTTTTGAAGCGGCAACCAGTCTTCTCCATTTAGGTAACTTATTATTTCATTTTCGTTAAGACAATTTTTTCCAAAGAAGATTCTCCTTAGCTCCTTTAACATGAGACACACTCCGATGAAGTGGATAATGTTTTCGTCCACCCCCATATTGCACAAAGAACAAATGGGTACCAAATTGTTTCTGTGCGGCAAACAATTCAAGCTTAGCAGTTCACCTCTAACTTTAAAAATAGTTGCAATGGTTTTTCTTGAAAAATTTTGTTTAAAATAATTATTTTCATATAAGTTATAATTAAGTTTGGGATAGATAGTCCTTTCTGTAGATGACCTCGCCTTTTCTATGAAAAAGTATCTTTCATTTTCGTCGATACCTTGTATGACTTCATACAGTGCTTTTCTCGCCTGGATTAAATTAGAACCATCCAAATCAAGAATAATACCGCAATTCGACGCAAGGTCTATCCAATCCTTGTAAAATCCAGTTTTTCGACGTATGGCACTTCTTATCATTAAATTTTGGCAAACGATTTTCTGTTGCATTGAATACCTCAAACTTAGCATTTATTGAAATGTATTTGCTGATGAAAATTTTGTTCCAATTACAGCAAATAGCGGTTCTAGCAACATCAGCCTTAGCTTTGAGGTGTTTTTCCATGTTTAGGTTGAATGTTATCGTCATTCCAAGGTAAACGTATTCCTTGACTACTTCTAGTCAATGAAGCTGTTATCCAGCAACATTGTCTTCCACTGACAGAGTTTTTTATCGTGGTGCTGAAGGAAATCAAACAAATAAGCGCTACGAAGAGAATCAAGTGGTATAATTTGGTCAAAGGAAAAGACAGTCACTTCACTTTGAGTATGCAAAGACATATATGTACAAAATACAAGGAGAAGGACCAACGCACAAGTTATGTGGGATTGCCTGCAAAAAACTTGCTAAGATAGAACCAAGTCATTGCTATGAGTCTATAAAGGAGACTACCAACAAGCCAAAGAAATGTTGTACTTAAATGATGAGGCTGAAGCGGTGATAAGTAAGAAAAAACCGACTTTCAGATCATGGTCAAGGTGCCTGTAAATAATAAAGATGAAAAGGCTTGGTTCGAAAGGGAATACAGAAGCTGCAGGAAAAAAGCGAAGAACTAATGCGCCCAACTCTGAGGAATTAGAACGCAGGGCATGTATCGGGAGCTTTAAGAGGTTTCTGCTCCAACTGCTCACGTAAACCAAGCTATTCAAAAAATACGACAAAGCAATTTGAATGAGTAGCAAAAATATTCAAATAGTTTCTGGAGAGCACTTTCCAGAAGCTGAACCTAACTTAACGGAAAAACCAGACGTCTCAGTCGAGGTAAGACAGTTAAAATAAATAAATAGGCCTGCGCAACAGCACAGTTCTGATAACCTTATTATGAGGAATAAAGAGGGCCTACAACTATTTGCCGACTCCAAACGGCTTACCGAGAAAGGGCTTTTCATGGCAATAAAAAAAATCAGAGGACTTGTCACTCACTTGATATTCGTGAAATCGATTGTGCATCCAGAAAGCGTCTTGAGTCCTCTGCTCTTTATAACCGAGTTTACTACCTGCTGGAAGATGAAGTACATACGGAACACTTTCCTACATCTCTGCAAAAAGCACTTGTCGTATGAGTAAAAGTCTTAAAAGTTAGTAGGATCAGTATATTAATCCAAAAAAGACTGAGAACTTGTGTTACTTTTTTTAATCTAGACATACTTATATACTTATACATACCAAGTGTGAACACTTCACAAAATTAGGATCTATAATCAATAAAGAAGCAACTTATGACGGTTTTTTTTTTTGCCCCCTAAGTTGACAGGAAGACTGTACAGCGCCGTTGAACTTCCAGCATTGACATACTGTTCACAATGTTCGACAGTGTAAAAAAAAGTATGAAATTAGGTTGACGTCAACTGAGATAAAGATGCTCCAGGAGTAGCGAAGCTTAATTGAATTAGAAGTACCATGATCCTTAACTTCAAAAGACCATCCTGCTAAACATGAAACTACCAAATAGTTGGTATTCTCATGTCAAAGTCAAAAAGTCAATATCATACAATTCAAACCGAAAGTATTCTGTGAAAGCTAAGCTTTCAACTTTTATTTGCTGTTTTGTGGTTCGCTTATCCGCACTTACTGAACGAACGCGCACAATTACAAGGTCATTTTTAGAATAAAAGGTAATGTTGGCAATACTGCCAGCAACATCAAATACAGCGACATCTAGCGGCGAGGAAATTATTTCCGAACCAAGCAACCCAACGAAGAAAAAGAGAGAAGAAAAAGATGTAAAGGACGCGAGAGGTGGATAACGGCGGCGATTCAAACACTCTTCATTGCGACGCCATCGAATGCGAACAACAACGAGAAAAAACAAAATTTAAAGTTCATTTCTTTGATCATTTTTCAATATTACATTACATATATCTTTTATTTTAGTTTGGAATAAAAAGTAGAAAAGAAACGTTCTGTTTAAATTAACATTGTTTGAATTCGAATCGGTTGCGTCGCAACATTTCTTTAAATTTTGTTAAAAGTTTTTTCGTCACAAATTGACGATCCGAAAGTTTTCAATAACCAAAACTGCCAGTACTAAAAAAGGCATCTTTACAATGTCAGTAAGGAAAACACGAAGCAGGCAAAACCAATCCTGCAAGCTTTGCACAGAAATTGATACGGAGGATATGGTCCAATGTGATCAGTGCAACAAGTGGTTCCATTTCCATTGTGTTGAGGTTTTATCCGATATTGAAAACCAGGAATGGAAATGTAAAACCTGCTTGCCTTTGGCAAAAGACCAAAAATCCAAGTCTCCCACTAAATCCAAGTCTCCCACAAAACCCAAGTCTCCCACAAAATCCAAGTCTCCAACAAAATCCAATTCTCACACAAAATCTAAGTCAAAATGTTCATCGACACGCTCCAAATGTAAAGAATTGAAACTCTAACGCTTAGAAGAAGAAAAACTGTTGGCAGACAAACGCGCCAAAGAGTTTCAACTAAGGCAAAATGAACGAGACAAAGAATATCTAGACCGGCGCTTTGAAATGTTAATGCACAGCGATTCAGAATCCGAGGACGACAGTGAACCACCTGAAGAGCAAGAACAGGAACGTGTAGCCGGTTGGCTAGAGCAAGAACCAGACCTGGAGAACAGCACGCAAATTGAAAAGTTGGTAGTTAAGCTACCAAGTTACTATCAAGCAGCAGCTCAACCTAACATGGAATCTAGTCACCAAATCTGCAAATGTTCACAGCAACCAATTCTTCGAGTTCAGCACAGCACCTGGGACCAACCCACACCAACATGTTCAAAGTCAGCTGGCGAAAGAAACGCTACCAGCTCTAGGCTCTATACTCGTCAGGGAACACAAGAAGAAAAACCGAACGAATATTCCTTGCGGAACTGTTATCAACCAAGCCTTCCCACTAAATATCAATTGACTGCACGTCAAGCTTTATCAAATGCGCTACCAACTTTTACAGGCCAATCTGATGAGTGGCCAGTGTTCATCACCAGCTTTGAAGGTACAACATCAGCATGTGGATTCAGCGATGTGGAAAATCTATTGCGACTGCAAAAGTGTCTTAAGGGCAAAGCTTATGAAGCAGTGCGCAGCAGACTAACTCACCCGAAAAATGTTCCACGCATAATAGAAACCCTGAAAGAAACATACGGAAGGCCAGATATAGTCTTGGATTCAATTCTTCAGAAAGTGCAAAACGAACCAGGTCCACGAGCTGACAAACTAGAGTCAATTATCCCTTTCGCACTCTCAGTTGACAACATATGCGCCACAATGGAGGCGTGTGACATGTTTGACCATCTCTACAACCCTACAGTTCTGCGAGGCTTAGTAGAAAAACTACCACCCACAATCAAACTACAATGGGCAACATACATGGAGAACCAAGTGAACGTTAACCTCATAACATTTGGGGATTGGCTTATGAAGTTATCCAGAACGGTCAATCGTGTCACCTTTACAAATCCAAACTCGAACACCAAACGAAAGGAGAAAGATATGTTTACTCATGTCAACCTACACAACACGGAGTCAAAGGCAAATCTATGCTGTATATGCCAACAACACTGCAGTAAAGTCGAGCAATGCAAACGTTTCAAAGACTTCAACATCAATGAGAAGTGGAACGCAGTTAAGCAGCATAATCTCTGCCGTACATGTCTCCGTATGCATACAAATTTTCGCTGCAAAGTAGACTCGAAGTGCGGAGTTAACGGATGTTTGTTCAGGCACCATCCCCTGCTACACAATAACACCAAAACTGGAACATCCGTAGCGCAGTGCCATACGCATAAGGACAGCAAGACATCAGTTCTGTTCCGAATACTTCCTGTAATCATTCACGGAAAAAACTACCAAAGGAAGGTGTATGCGTTTCTCGACGAAGGATCGTCACTTTCGCTTATGGATGACTCACTCGCAGACGAACTTGGACTGGATGGCCAATGTGATCCATTGTGCTTAAAATGGACTGGCCAAACACATCGAATGGAAAATGATTCCAAGATTGTTTCCGTAAACATCTCAGGAGTGGAAGGCCAAAGTGTGATCCATCGTGTTGATAATATTCGCACTGTTGCGTCTCTTGGACTTCCTAAACAATCAGTGAATATGGAGAAAATAGTTCAGCAGTATCCATACCTCAAAGAAATCCCGATTGAATCCTATTCGAATGTGACGCCGCAGATACTCATCGGTCTAGATAATGCCAACCTCGGATTGCCTTTAAGTTTCGAAAAAGGACTGGACAACGAACCAATAGCCACACAAACTCGTCTAGGATGGGCTTTATATGGATCCTATAGAAGTGGTGAGTCAGCAACAAGCAATCAGTTATTTAAAAGTGTCAACCATTGCGATTGCGAACTGTCTAAAGATGATGTTCTACACGACATGGTAAAAGAATACTTCTCATTGGACAGCCTGGGTGTGACTGCAATAAAATCTGAGTCAACTATGTCAGCGGAAGATCAACGAGCTGTCCAGAAGCTTGAAACTGAAACACAAAGAGTAGGCGACCGCTTCCAAGTATCCTTGTTATGGAAGTCCGATGATATACAGCTGCCGAATAGCAGACCAATGGCAATGCGACGGTTTGAGGGTCTTCAAAGAAAACTGAAACGAGATTCAACACTGAGAGAACATCTTAATAATCAAATTGATAATTACTTAACGAAAGAACAAGAGCAAATTCATCCGCGCACTTGGTATTTGCCTATATTTCCCGTAGTGAATCCAAATAAACCTGAAAAAATTCGAATGGTTTGGGACGCGGCTGCTCAGGTCAACGGAGTTTCTTTAAACTCCATGTTACTCAAAGGACCTGATCAACTTACGTCACTGGTTGGAGTTCTATATCGCTTCAGGGAAAGACCAATCGCAATATCTGGAGACATTCGTGAAATGTTTCATCAGGTCCTTGTCAAAGAAGAAGACCAGAATGCACAAAGATTCTTTTGGAGTTATGATGATTCTAAATCCGAACCAGACGCATATGTGATGAAAGTAATGACGTTTGGAGCAACTTGTTCACCAAGCTCTGCCCAATACGTAAAGAACATAAACGCATTGGAGTTCAAAGAGGCGTACCCACGAGCAGTGAAAAGCATAACTGAAAATCATTACGTGGACGATATGCTTGATAGTGTTGACACTGAGCTTGAAGCAGTTCAACTTGCCAATGAAGTAAAAATGATTCATCGGCATGGTGGATTTGAAATATGTAAATGGATCTCAAACTCGTATGAAGTAGTTGAACAACTGAGCGAAGATCCAACTATAAAGAAACTGTTTAATAAATATGTGTGCAAGTGATAAAACATCAAAGGTTCTTGGAATGTGGTGGTGCACCTCAACAGATTCATTCAAGTATGTCATCTCTCAAAACAAATCTAATGACGACATATTTGCACCAAACCACACACCGACTAAGAGGGAATTACTTCGTATTCTGATGTCCATATTCGATCCGCTGGGCTTAATAGCGAACTTCCTCATCTATCTTAAAATTCTTCTGCAAGATTTATGGAGAGCTTCAGTGGAGGGAAAAGTGATTGGATGGGATGATCAAATATCTGAAGAACAGTTTAAACGGTGGCGCCAATGGGTTAAATTGCTTGATGCTCTCGAACAATTAACAATTCCGAGAACTTATCTTCTTGACTTGAAATTCACCGAATCTTCAACAAATGAACTGCATGTGTTTGTCGATGCAAGTGATAAGGCTTTTGCGGCAGTGGCATACATCAGAGTCACCGAAGGAAACAAAGTTGAGTGCAGACTAGTAGCAGCTAAAACCAGAGTCGCTCCTCTAAAACTGACTTCGATCCCTCGTCTTGAACTGGAGGCGGCTAGACTTGGATCTCGTTTGGCAGCAAACATAATCGAAAGCCACTCGATAAAAATAAATAGAACAGTCTTCTGGTCGGATTCCAAGACGGTGCTTTGTTGGTTGCGTTCAGATCATCGACGTTACCGTCAATTTGTGGCCTTTCGTGTTTCTGAAATTTTAGAAAATGCAAAAATTAAAAATTGGCGATACGTACCAACCAAATTGAATGTGGCTGACGAAGGAACAAAGTGGCAAAGGACTCCAACATTTGATTCATCCAGCCGATGGTTTACTGGTCCATCGTTTTTGTTGAATTCGGAAGGTGAATGGCCAGTAGACATCACGATAAATACGACCACAGACGAGGAAACAAAAGCGCATTTGTTCATAATATCGAAAGAAGTAAATTTAATAGACGTCAAAAGATTTTCGAAGTGGCGACGCCTACTACGTACGCAGGTATTTGTTTTTCGATTTATTTTCAATACAAGAGCAAAACAAAGTGAATTGAAAAAACGAAATGAGTATATATCGAAAGACGAATACCAAGATGCTGAGGACTATCTATATCGTTTGGCACAATCTGATGCTTATGCAGATGAGATCGTCGCACTGAAGGGAGGTCAAGGTCAGGCTTCACAAAATGAGCTTAAAATGAAAAGCAAAATCTTCAAGCTCATACCCTATCTTGATAGAAAAAATGTTCTTCGTGTGTTTGGACGGATAGATGCAGCGGTGAATGTGTCATCCGAAGTAAAGCGACCCATCCTGCTTCCTAGTGATCATTATATCACTGAGCTGATTATAAAAGACTTCCATGAACGGTTCCACCACTTGAACAATGAGACTGTCGTAAATGAGCTCCGGCAAAGGTACTGGATACCAAGAGTTCGAGCTACTGTGAAGAGTATAATCAAGAGATGTCAGCAGTGCATGATACGGAATGCAGTTCCATGGCCGCCAATGATGGGAGAACTTCCAAGTGCGAGACTTTCTGCGTTCTGCCGTCCATTTTCTTATTCGGGCATCGACTTCTTTGGGCCAATGATCGTCGCAATGGGAAGACGAACTGAAAAGCGCTGGGGCGTTCTCATCACGTGTTTAACGACTCGAGCGGTTCACATAGAGGTAGCGAGCAGTCTGTCAACCGATTCCTGCATCTTGGCCATCAAACGCTTCATCGCAAGACGAGGGACGCCGATTGAATTTCGAAGCGATAATGGAACGAACTTCCATGGAGCCAACCGTGAACTTCAAGAAGCAGTAAAATTACAATCTTCGCTTGTCAGTGAGTTTTCTAGCTCGATAACCAAACGGATCTTCAACCCACCCTCGTCACCTCACATGGGGGGCAGTTGGGAAAGAATGATACAAACAACGAAGAAGGTGCTAAAGCAAATAATGCCGACGCGAAATCCCACTGACGAGCTGCTGCATAGTATGATGTTGGAAGTAGAGAGAGTCATCAACTGTCATCCACTAACCTACGTCCCATTGGAAAGTGGCAACGAGGAAGCCCTGACACCGAATCACTTCCTGCTTGGTACGTCGGACGGAAACAAAATTGACAGCATTCACACAGAAGACGGTGTTCTACTAAGAAAAAACTGGATGAAGTCCCAACAATATGCAAATAAATTTTGGAAGCGATGGATATTGGAGTACCTTCCCACTCTGACTCGAAGGTCAAAGTGGTGCAAGCCTGCTAAACCAATTCAAGTTGGGGACATTGTGATTGTGGTTGACGATTCTAATCCCAGAAATCTTTGGCCAAAAGGAAGGGTTTTGGAAACATTCATCAGCAAGGATGGACAAGTACGTCAAGTCACCGTACAGACAAGCACCGGAACCTATACTCGTCCAGCAGTTAAAATTGCAGTTCTTGATGTTGGAATACCAAGTAAGTCAATCACCGAGATCGACGTACCGAGGGGGAGTGTTGGCAATACTGCCAGCAACATCAAATACAGCGACATCTAGCGGCGAGGAAATTATTTCCGAACCAAGCAACCCAACGAAGAAAAAGAGAGAAGAAAAAGATGTAAAGGACGCGAGAGGTGGATAACGGCGGCGATTCAAACACTCTTCATTGCGACGCCATCGAATGCGAACAACAACGAGAAAAAACAAAATTTAAAGTTCATTTCTTTGATCATTTTTCAATATTACATTACATATACAGTCAAACTTCTTTAACGAACTTCTTTATAACGTAATTCTCTCTTTAGCGAATTTCATTTCGTTCCCCTTCCCCTTGAAAAATATCCCATACGAATTAGGCTCTTTGTAACGAAGTTCCCTTTAACGAAATTCTCTTTATAAGGAACTAATTTTTTTGACCCAAAAGCAAATTTGTTTCTTTATAACGAAATGTCAATTTTGAAATTCGAAAACAAAGCTTGCTAAGATTTTTATTCCCAAATTTTGGCAAGAATTTTCTAAAAGTTAATGTATGTAATGTATGTAGGTATGTATGGATTCATGAAAAATGGTACAATTCGCAATTGTTTTAAAAAAGCCTGTTCCATTGTCAACGATAAGATCATTAATAATCGAGAACAACAGCAACTTAAACAGAGTTTTACCAAGCGATGATTTTGATGTTACATTTGACGATTTTACTGCAGTGGATGCAAATGTTGCTACCAGGGAACTTCCTTCAGACGGAACAATTTTGAATGTTATTTCATCTGATGAATCGGATTCATCAGATGACAATGCTGAAATCGAATTTATTCGAAAAAAGCCCAGCGATAGTGATATGAAACCTGCATTCGATAATTTTCGAAATTTTATTGAAACAAGAGATGAAACCTCAGATGATGCATATTTTCATCTTTCTAAATTGGAAGGTTTTTATAATAAAACAAAAACCAAAACTGTTCATGTTCAATTAAAAATTGATATGTTTTTAAATAAAAAATAAAAATTTATAAATTTCCTTAAAATGAGTTCTTTTTTGTACCATTGTTTTTTTTAAATGTAAAAGAATACTTGCAGTGCTAAAAAAATATATTTTCTATATAACGAATTTTTTATAAAACTTCTTTATAACGAAGCAATTTTTTGTTCCCTTGAAGGTTCGTTATAAAGAAGTTTGACTGTATCTTTTATTTTAGTTTGGAATAAAAAGTAGAAAAGAAACGTTCTGTTTGAATTAACATTGTTTGAATTCGAATCGGTTGCGTCGCAACAGGTAACTTAAAACTAAACTGTTTCAAGTTGAAATCTACTTCAATTCCTGTTTTCAGGCAGAGTCATGGTAACTTAAAATATTATTATCTTACCAGTTTTCCCACACTCACACTTCTGTCTCAAACTCACCTGAAAACAAAAATAAAATGAATAAGTTAGTTTCAAAGTTGCACAAGTTATTTGATATTATGTTACAACATTAATAATAAAATTGGGTCGATTTAACATTGAAGTGAATTCAAGTTCCAAGTAATCAGAATGAGTTTCCCATACATTTAATGCCAGATTGCATTCCTGCTTAAAATTCACTTATATTCAATGCCTCTGATGCAGTTCACATTACCTTTAACGTTTTCAACGGATTTAATTTTTGGACCGAAACTAACATCCTTTGAATACCAATTTTAATACATACATACAATAGGTACAATATCCTATAGGTATAGTTACATGCCATGATGAGAGGCATAGACCGCCATGTGTAATATTTTGAAACTCTAATTGAAAAGGATCAGTAGCTTAATCTTCTTATGAGGCACCAATACGACCCTTGTTAAAATTCTTTTTAAATATGCTGCTGAAATTTGCTGGTTTCGCGAGTTGTCTGTGCATCTGTGTTTTGTACAGATGAGAGAGAGATGAACCTTTCGGTGTCGAAAGGATTTCGATCTGATTAGATTGAGTTCAGTGTTTTCAAAGATGTTGACAGAATAAGTGAGAGCTATGTTACACGATATATTTGGAAGAGGTTATTGGGTTTAGAATTTGTATAAATATACATATATTCAAACCAAACATATAAATTTCATCGATTTAGTATTCGTTGTTCCGAAGTTATTCGATATTTCCCGCGGGAAGTTCATGGGTTGGTTTGAGAGTCAACCGACTCACAAATCACTTTTTGCACTGATTACTACACATACATATTTGGAATTGTACAAGAATGCAATGAGACTTTTACCTTCAGCATGCGAACTTCACAGCGCGGTAGCCTTACAAGCACAGAATAAGGAATATCCTTATTCTGTGCTTACAAGGCTAGCAATTCATTTGGTGGTTCAAACATTTGCATAACAAATACTTGAATATATAGGATGATCTTTTTGTGTTCACTTTGAATTGTGCTCTCGTAGTTCGTAGAAGGTTGAAGAGGGTTAACCATGTTGGACATGTGGTTATTTGCAATGTCTGCAATGAAAGGCCAACACGTAAACAACGATGCCACGAAGCAATTTTTTTCTGAGGATTTTATCCTAAATCAAATCCAGAGAAAAATGTCCTTGTTGGATATTAAATTAATTATATACACACCAACATCCGTATAAAAAAATGTTATGTTGGTGCGTTTTAAAAGGATGATTACTATACTTACTATTAGTCTATTCATAGATGTTTGTGAAACGTTGAGCGAGTATTTTTAATGCGCAATAGTAGCAGCTGCTTTAAACCGGCCTAAGGATACTTATGTATAAATAAAATATACCTATCGCTTTTTATTCCCTTCGTTTTATTGCATTGGCTTTTTTGAAAGGAATAACAAGGTAACACAACATAACGTATTGTATGTATTAAAAAAGAAACAAAACAAACTACAACTTCACCTGGAAAGGATCGCGACATGGTGTAAATATTTCATTGAGTGCTGCAGAGGGTTTTTTTTTCAAGATCGAAACACTCTTGCATGCGATGCGTGTAGTGTAGTTATAAAGCAGAAAGGTGTTTCATGAAAAAAAAGAAAAAATAAAGAACGTTCGTTGGTTTGAATCGAATGAGTCATAAACAAGAAGAAGCACGTGCGTTTGCATTGAGAAGACGATTTATTACATTTAAAACATGGACGGATCCATGGACATTTCGTATTAAAACACGGCATTTACGTTAAGTATCTATATAGCTCCGCACTTCAACGTTTGGCGCAAATGAAGAATGTATAGAAAGGCAAATGAAGCTGAACAAATTGCACGACAAAACTTGATACAAAAGAAAACCAGGGCTACCTATGACCAGAACAACGTAACTTACAAGGAGAAAAAAATTGAAAAACACCGAATTCCCCCCCAAAAAAAAGAAGCAGTGTCCCGTTTGAGGAAATTGCGAAATGCCATGATAAAAAATAAGATTCAAAAGTTTAGCCAAAAGATTAAAAGATGATGCCAGGGTAGCAAATACCGAACTTAAGTCTGTAAAGACCAGCAGGGAACATAGTGATGGAATCGTAGTCGCTGCTGAAGATCTGGAAGGACCACTTCTGCAGTCTGCTCAGCGGCTATGAAGATACTAATTCCGCTGTCAGGCAGAATGCCCTTTTCAACTTGAACGAAGATCAAGAATGACGTTCTTTCGACCAAGAAGCTAGAAGAAGTTAAGCTTGCAATATGCAAACTTAAATCAAATAAGACTGCAGCCGCAGATGGCCTTGATGCCAAACTTTTCAAAGCAGCTGGAGATCAGTTGGAGAGGAGCATATGCACCAGCTTATCTGCATGATATGGTCGGACGAAAGCATACCGATGAATGGAACCCCAGAACCGATCCTAAGAAATGGGAGACCCTCACAATTGCGCCAATGATAGAGGAATAAGCCTTCATCTTAAAGTCGCGTACAAGACCATGTCTGTGTAAATGAAAACGTCTGAAACCCCACGTTAACAATTTGATAGGTCCTTATTAATTTTTAATTTAATCGGTTTTAGACCAGAAAAGTCCATAACCGACGAAATTTTCAAATTAAATACCAAATATCACTTTGCTACGATGACGGCAACCCGTTCCGACTTCGCATCGAAAAATATTTTTGTACATTTGTCGGTAGATGGCAACTTACAATATATTTTTTAGTTGATTAAATCTGTATATCTCCAATTAATTTTACCATTTAACCTTTACAAACTTATAACAAATCTTTACTTTTATATTGTATATCATTTATAATTTTTTTGGGAGTAAATGAGACTCAGTCTCAAGGCATCATCAATGCATCAGGAAATGAAATGAAATGCAGGATGACATTGGAGAATTCACGCTGGTCGGTGAAGAACTCACCGGGACCTTTAATGTCGAGAAAGGCTTTAAGTAAGGCGACAAACTAAGACTAATGCGATTTCTTTAACATTGTACTTGAAAAGATTGTACAAATTGTGGGTGATTCAACAGGGAATTGCTCTTGCCTCTTGCCAATTGCTTATATTTTGATTTAAGAAGTCAAATGAGACCTTTCATAAGGCCTTGATCATCCCAGTCTAGCTATACGGCACGGAATGAGGAAACCCTTGGTCGTTTGGACAGAACAATACAAGGGATGTTCTTTCATCCCGTAGATTAAGACAATGTGTGGAAAAGAAAATTTAAAAAACGAACTGTATGAGTTGTACCGCGACATAAGCATAAAAGAGTACGCATTGTGAGACTACGATGGCTTGGACATGTAGAGCGGATGGATATCAATGCCCCGGCTCGACGGATTGTAGATAGCACATTGCAGAGAAATCGCGTATCGGGAAGACCTAGTCTTATGTGTGGTAACTTGCAATCAAGGAGAAGAAGCCTTCGACCGAATTAGAGTACAAAACTAAAAAAAAACTCCTTCAAAATCCAAATTGTTGGCAAAAGATGTTTTTTTTTTTATAATAAACGCGCAGGACATGGGTTTATAATGTTATAAAACACAGTGCGAGCATTTAGGAAAAAAGAAGACACCAATACGCATGGCTTTTGAACTTTTATGAATAGTAATACAGGAAAAAACAGACTCTGGGAAAGCATTCTACAAACGTGTAGTACGAATAAGTTATGGAGGCTGTACGCCCGAAGTTGGGTTCAAGGTAAAACCTATGGGCATTGCTGGCGAGGTGGGTGTTCTGGCTTAATTGTTCAGAGGAAAAATGCAACAGCCTAATTCACTAAAGCACTGTTTGTGAAAAAAAAACATGAAAGAGAGTGAGACAAGTAACGTTTCGACGGTGTTCATTTGAATTATCACCAATCAAGTTGTAAGTAAATGAATGTAATGCATTAAAGGAAAGTTTATCTTTTATAACTCTAAATTTGCATCAATTAGCGTGTTACAGATACCTACTTAAATGTCAAGGAATAAAGAACTAGAGAAGGAGGGTGGGTAAGATATAAAAGAGCGTTACATATTGCAAAACGTCAACAAACAAAAAGAATGAGAATGCAGTAAGTGCACATTATACATAGATACCATTTGCTTATGCAGGTAAACTAAGAATTACTCTAATCAGTTATGCCAAACACACATAAGCTCAGTTTTGAAGACACCGATTGCATATTGTTTACACATTTCTTCGATATCTTATGCGCGGCTATTCAACCTCATTAGTCAAAGACCTTCTCATCATTTCAATTCTCATTATCATTTTCATTATATATGTACCTAGGTATGTTGCTTTGTAGGAAAACAAGTACATATGTATGTGTAGCTACCTATACTAAAAAGGCTAACCGCCTCAAGTCAACAAATCCTAATTAACCTACATTTTTCAAAACAACCTTTCCAACCCTTTTAAAAAGAAACTCCACAAATCGGTGCCTACATCAACGCACATGTTTACCTAGCTAAGAACAGCTCGCAGAAGTATAGGTATGTATGTACATTTTCAGTCTTAAAAGCACACATATTAAACGCAACTCGTTCTGCATTAATTCTATGGCAACTCCAGAACTCATCTCTTGTATGTGCTTCCCTATTGGTCGTCTCCCTTTCGTTGTGTGGCTGACCTCGTTTTCTGATATTTCCATTTACGCTATCAAAACTACCTAGGTACCTATTCATATTTATCTGAATAAATCTGCAATCATTCAATCCTTAAAAAAACACCAAAGGCAATTTTAAAAATGCGTCGATGAAAACTAGATGAAAACTACCCATAGGCACCTTGCCTACATAATACTCTGCTGATGCTTTTTTAAACATTTCTATTTCCATTCAAATAATCTTGCAGAGTCTGTGATTGCATCAATTGCGTATGAAACATATCCTCTTACGAAACGTACTCATATGGAAGATTATAGAATTTTTTATAGGATCCAGTTGTGCAAAAAAAAAAGAAAAATTACATCGTCGCCCCTTCAATTTCTTTTGTTTGATCGTCTTCACATCTTTTATATTTCTCTTTTGTAATTTGATACCAATGTACCTACTTATTGTTTGCTTTAAACATGTCTTATGGCAAATTTAATTCCTGTTATTGTTAAGGTAAAAATATGATATATTGTTGTGTTAAGGGAGGCATTGTATGTTCACACAATATTCATGTTATTATAAGAAAGGGTGAAAAACGGTGATATGAGAAACACAGTTTAAAGCGTTGCTCCTAAACAAAAGTTATTTTTCTTGAAAATAGCGGCGTTCAGACCATCAAATTTGTTGGATGAAAAGTTTGACGGAAAAAACCCATAGCGTTCACACTCATGGTGGATGAGCGTGTACTATTCGGGAAGGCTCTGACTGGTGTCAACTTGGCGGCACGCCGCCGGCCGCCCAGATGTTTAACTTATAGTACACCACACGTCAACTGTGCTTACTATAGGTACCTTCACGAGGTATCCACTGGGCCCTGGGATGCTTCGTCCGGAGCTGACCTGCTAAACTAGTAAGTGCGAGTATTGACAAAGGAATGCGGAACAAAAGAATTGTGATCAACACTATAATGCTCTGCGAATAATGACTGACTGCACGAATTTCAGTGGTCTACGAGAGCTTTTGCGTAAATGTCCCAAAAAAAATCCTGAAGGAGCTACTCCAACATATTTGGCTTAAAGGTCTTTCAGGGTCTTTCAATACTGGGACAGGGTATTGAAGTAGAGATGGTGGCGGATGAGCTCCTGGTGAGCCAACGGCAGCACTCACACCCCTGCAGCAGGGTACTGACACTGGATATTCCAGCCCTTTATGTCCGAAGGGATCCAAAAGGACCTGGCCTTTCAGGTTGGGGGTTGTGCGTGAGGTTACCTACCCAACCACGCAAAAAACATCTGGTACCGAAACAAACGTAAAAGGACAATGACCTCCTGATCTGCACGTGGAACGTAAGATCTCTTAACGGATTACGTGCAGCTGGAGAATTAGAGGACGCCCTGGACTGCTGCAAAGCAGACATAAACTCCATCCAAGAAGTGTGATGGAATGGACCGGTCATATAGAAGATGAAAAACTGTGACATCTACTATGGCGACTGCTACAGACAATAGAAACAGCGCTGTGTTTGGATTTGTGGTTAGAGGAAGACTCAGGGATAAGGTTTTTAGCCAAAATCCAGTTAATGAGCGTATAATGACCATCCGCATCAGGGCTAATTTCGCCAACATTAGCCTAAAATGCGCCCACGCCCCAACAAAAGAGAAAGACGAAAATTCCAAAGACTATTTCTACGAGCTCCTCGAAGAAACATATGAGCAGTGCCCTACACACGACGTGAAAATCGTTCTTGACGATTTCAACGCAAAACTAGGGAAGGAGGACATCTTATGAAATACAATCGGTAAGCATGACAAAACCATGACAAAACCTCCAAAAACGGACTAAGGCTAATCGATTTTGCTGCGGGGCTAAATCTTGTTGTAAGTAGTACACGCCTCCCGCATCTCATAATTCATAAAGGTACATGGCGATCCCCAGATTAATCAACCATCAACCAAATTGAATGTTGCGATTGACGCAAGGCACTCTTCCAGTGTGTTAGATGTCCGAACTTTCCGAGGGGCCAACTTTGACTCGGACCACTACCTTGTTGTAGCCAAGGTACCAATGAGGATATATTGTTCACGACTCGCACGAAAGCTACAATCGCAAGAGATTGTCATTGCCTTTTCCAATCGAGTGTCCTTTCAATTATCCTTGAAGCATTGAAGACCAGCAGCAATGCCAAGAAGCCATCAGAACCGCTGCCTCTGAGGTTCTGGGTTTCACTCGGCCACCAAAACGAAACCCATGGTTCGATGAAGAATGCAGGCAGGCAAATGCAGCCAAACAAAAAGCACGACAAATGCTGATGCAACAACGAACAAGGGCTGCTTGCAATCAGTAGAACGAGATCTACAAGGAGAAAAGATGGGAAGAACACCGAGCTCTCAAAAATAATAAGAAGCAGCATCAGGAGCGCTCGTTTGAGGAAATTGAGAGATGACATGACAGGAATGATGTTCGGAAGTTTTACCAAAAGGTAAAAAGATCCTACTAGGGTGGCAAGCCCCGAACTCAAGTCTGTAAAGACCAGCAGGGAAACATAGTTGTAGAGTCACAGTCGCTACTGAGGATCTGGAAAGATCACTTCTGCATACTGCTAACGGCGATGAGGACACAAATTCAGCAGTCAGGCAGATTGCCCCATTCAGCTTGGACGATGATCAAGAATGCCGTCCTCCCGACCTAGAAGAAGTTAAGCCTACCATATGCAAACTTAAATCAAATATGATTGCAGGCAGCTGGAAACCAGTTGGAAAGGAGCATGCACCAGCTGATCTGCATGATATGGTCGGAAGAAAGCATACCCGATGAATGGTACCTCACACCTCAGTATCGTATGCCCGATCCTAAAGAAGGAAGACCCTCACAACTGCGCCAATTATAGAGGGATAAGCTTCCTTAACGTCGCTTATAAGATCTTGCCTGCTGTAATATGTGAATGTCTGAAACCCCACGTCAACAACTTGATAGGTCTTTATCACAGAGAAGTCCATAATAGACCAAATTTTCACATTACGACAGATCTTGGGAGACACCCGGGAATATAATATCGATATACACCATCTTTTTATCGATTTCGAGGCCGCGTATCACAGTATTTACAGAGACGAGCTGTACAGAGCCATGTCTAGTTTCGGCATCCCTGCAAAACTCGTATGACTATGCCAGATGACTTTGGAGAATTCAAGCTGCTCCGTCAAGGTCGGTAGAGAACTCACCGAGACCTTTGATGTCGAAAAAGGTTTTAGGTAAGGCGACAAACTGTCATGCGATTTCTTTAACATCATACTTGAAAACATTGTACAAAACTTAAACGTCAACACCAGAGTAACAATCTTTCAAAAGCCTGTACAATTACTCGCCTACGCAGACGATATTCACGTAATGGGAAGAAAAAAGCGTGATGTCATAGGTGCTTTTGCGAGTATTGAAACACATAAGCCCAAAAATAGCTTTGATGGTTAATGAGGGCAAAACGAAGTATATGTTGTCATCAAACAGGGACACAGAACATCGTCGAATTGGACAAAACGTCATAAAAGACAGACATAACTTCGAAGTAGTACAGGACTTCGTCTACCTAGGATCCGCTATAGACACGAAAACAACATCAGTGCGGAGATCAAACGGAGAAGAACTCTTGCCAAACGTTGCTTCTTTGGGTTAAGAAGGCAATCAAGAAACAAAACCCTCTCCAGAAAAACCAAGGTAACCCTGTATAAGACCTTGATCATTCCAGTCCTGCTTTACGGCGCGGAAGCATGGATCTTAAGTAACCATTTTTTCCCAAAAATTCCACTGTAAGTGTAGAAGGCGCCGACTTGGGCTTTTCTTTCTCTTTCTTTTAAATTGTTTTTCCAGTGAGTTTATGATCGAGTACAATTCCGAGATAAAATGTTTTTTCCCGGGTATCGCCTTTCGCTTTCGCGAGGAATTGGCAAATCCTCCGTTAGTAACTTCATGCCTTGAAAAGCGCTTTCTCAATTAGCCGTTCGGATCCGGCATAAAATTGTAGGTCCCCTCCATTCCCTCACAAGGCATGGTTGTGAGAAATGCGCTAGGCCCAGGGGCTCCTCACTCTGTAGCGCCACCCTATTTTTTTTTTTTTTACAATTCCGAGATATTTTATCGTACCAAACAAGTTATGTTTTTGTAATAAGTCCGCAGTTTATGGCCCAGTTAATGAGCTGTCTAGAGGAGCTCACGGAGAGTTGGTATGAATTTCCTTAAAGTCATGATACCTATGTCTATGTCATCAGCATAAGCTATGACTTTGATCCCGCCTAGATCATATCCTATCTTCATTCAAAATTTGAAATTCCATGTAGATTACTTAGCCAGATTAATGAAAAGAAGTAAAAGCAGTCTCCATAAATCAATTGTCATAAGGCTATTGCGATCTAATGCGTATCCTTTTTGAGATTGGAACCAACTCGCCTTGTCTCAAAACATATCTTTGGGTTTCGATGTAAGAAACGTTCATAAAGGGCAGCATTGATTTTTTACAGTCATAGCCAAACTTGATTGTAAACTATATGAGCCGCACCTAACTGGAGCTCTATCGTCAGCCTCAAGAACATTCTACAGAAATTTTATCCTTTAAATATTAACGGAAGGAAGCTATTTCAATTTTAAGTACTCTTCCGAGGCTGTAAGTACCATCTTCAAAGTTCAAATAGAAATTCTTAATCTCAATAAGGTACCTACATTCCGTATAATTTTTACCTTTTTTTTTATTTTTACCGATTTTTAACAAACTTACAACTTATGTAACTGAAGAGAATCGGAACATAAAGAAAGAAATCTAAAAACGTAAGAAATCAAGGAATTCTTACCTCTATTTTTTAAGATATAACTTCGAATGACTTCGAATGACTTCATACCTCTCAGCATGAAGACTTATTGCTTAGACTGTTATTATACGGTGCAATTTGTTGCACGAAACTGTTCGAACACCATAAGTGCAAAAGAGAACGAAAGTTCGAAAAACAGAGATGGACAATGTGCTACCGTGTGTCGCATGGGTTATGGTTTCGTGAAACAGCTTTGACGTTTTTCTTTGGGTGGGTTCGAGAACCTATCGGATAGCCTATCTCGGATAGCCGTATCTTGCATACCTTTTTGAACGATCCAGATATCTTTTTCCAGATTGCTGCAGACAACAGCTGTGAAATATTAAAATTCGATATTTGAAAATAGAAAAACATTTAAAATATCATTGCTAGACGATTATAACTTATTTTTTTCGATTTCCCATGCGTTTTAAAAGACTTATGCTGAAATAAATGCACACCAAAACAAAAATTCAACATGAAAAGAAATAAAAATAAATTTTCTATCAGCTTATCACTTGATTAGAAAGGTATACCAAAAATACTCGGATACCTTTAGATAGCTTTTTAGTTGAAATGGGTGTGTGAATCAGTTAAAAATTTTACACGTAAACAACAACAACGTAAACAACGGATACGATTCTCGAACGCCCCCTTTGTCTTTGTTCGTGTTTCTGTTTATTCTGTTTCATTTGGTTCAATAATAATAAGTAATAATACTAATAATGACTTTTTTGTTTTTCAATTGCCAATAAAAGAGGTTTTGAAGCAACCAGGCACTACTAGATAACTATTTTTCCCCAAAAATAAAAACACCGAATGAAAGATAAAGAGAAATGTGAAACTAGTTTCATGAAACTGGATTTCATCATGTAATAACACTTGCGACACGGAATGACAGAACAAAGAAGAATTCGAAGTTGTTTCGTGCAAAAAATTTCACCGTATAATAGCAGTCTTAGCAACTTAAAGAGAAACAACAAAACTAACTAAAGTTGAATAAAGTCAAGTAGATATAATTGTATAGTATAGGTATTATACATATGTATGTTGTATGTATCTTCAAAAATCCTATGGTAAACGAAATTTAAGCTGCAACCTGCAATACAAACCAAAAACGCAACTCAAACACACAATAGAAAAAAAAAGAATACCTCTACAGCTACGGAAATAAATGCAAGGTGCCAGTAGCATTTTGAAAGTAGAATAACGAATTTCCGGAGAAAAATAGACACAACGCAAGCGCCTGCAGCACAGCCAACTAACGCAGCGGTGTGAATAAATAGGTCTCATACCTACCTATATATTTAATAGCAAAATTGTTTGCATTGCATTTCTTCACTATCTAAAATACAAATTGCATAGTACATAGCATAAAACTGCTCAAAATTTGTGACTCACATGACTCACCACACTGAAAACAAATCACACAAGAAAATAGTTAAGTGAATACTTCAAAATCTTCTGGCGCCATCTTCTAAAGAACACCGAAAAAGCAATTCATGTTTCAAACAAAAGAGTTCAATCATCGTTCCACGCTTGGTGGAAGATATTTTTTTCCACATCGAACGTTTTCACGTGAATATACAGACAGCATGTGTGACAAATATGCGACCAAGAACGAAACAAAAAAAGTCCCATCGCTTACTTTTCCAATTCCATTGCCTTGTTCTATCTCATAAACTCCCTATAGGTAGAAGGTAGGTAAGGTACCCTGAAGGGCATGGTATCACTTGCTGTCTCGTAGTTCTTTATGACATTTCATTTAAATACACGACACATACTTACATTTTTAATGCGATTGCTTAACACTTGGGTTCCCAAATAATGCATAGACTTCAAGTAAACGTTAAATATGAGACTTGCCGTCGTATCTCAATTCTCAATAAATTTACAACCATGATCGAAGTAGTCCGAGCAGCATGGTTAGATGTACAGCACATTAAATTTACTTATTTTGTTAGAATTGTATGTTATTTTCAATTCGGATACGAATTGCCATTTCGATGGGAAATTTTTATATCTGTAAAAAGTTTTGGTAAAACTTACTTATCTACATTTTGCTTCGTTCGCGAAATATTTTGAAAAATGGGCACACTGGGTCCAGCGTTGCCCCCCTACTACAATTGTAGCCTTCTTACTAATTTTTTTTTTTTTTTTTTAATCCACTCCTTACATTCGTAAAATATTCGCAAAACGCTACAGTTTCAGAAAATCGGAACACAAATCAATTTGCATACATTTAGAACCAAACATTGTGTTAGGAAAAGGTTAAAAATTTCCATTTGATTGCGGATAAAATGCAGTTATTTTAAACGATGAATATTGGGGTCTAAATAACTCTTGACCGAATTAATTAAGGAAAGCCCAAAATTTCCAGGGAAAGCCAACATTTAACAATTTATGCAGCTAAATGCTAACGCTATGCAGTTTGCTTTATAGCAGTGCGACAGCGATGTTTTTCAAGACTAAGCTTAATAAAAGGCGATTCGAGAAACAATTAAAATATTTCGACTGTTGATGCGATATTGTCGTCAAAGGAATTTTTAAGAAATGTCGAAGGATTTTATGATCCACCCGCTTCAATAGTTAGCCACACACAGGCTTTTTTATATCATAACGCCACTCATTACAAATAAAAATATGAAGCTAAAGAAATGTTGAGGTATTTATTTTTGTTAAACGTATTGAACTAAATGCTTACGTTGTGTAAAATGTAAAAGTAAAATGTTTACTTTTGTAAAATAAAATTTTAAGTTTTCGTTAACATGTTTACTTTATTTAACACTAGCGACCCGCCCCTGCTTCGCAAGGATACAATGCTGATACTAAACACACTACAGAAAAACTTTGAACGTGGTATATAAAAACACAGCGGCCCGCTATGGCTTCGCACGGGTATAAAAGCCTATGTCACTCACTGAAAAATGATTAAGATCGATCCAGTACAGTTTTGATATATTCATTATTGCCCGTGGCCTGCACGCGTTAAATTTGGAGTAAAACAATTCCCCTTCCCTATACCATGAAGATTTCCTGCTATCTTTGGAATATTCATACACAACATTTTTACTTACTTACTTTTTACATTTTTACCTATTTATTTTATATTTAAATCTGTAATATCTTCGAAAATATTCATTTAAATCACATGATGTGAAGAACAATTTTGATCTACATGAAATGCACAACGTATCTAATGTATTTAATTGGATAAGGAATTATACTGTATCGTTTGAAATAGCTTGGTAAATAACCCATATTTTTTTTTGTAATGTGTAAAAGATAAAAATGGTTACTTTGGGTTATCCTTAGGAGATAAACATTTGCTGTCGCGGACTTTTTAATTCATCCTTTTAAGAAATACAATTCCGTAGTACATAAATTTGTTCTATCTCGTAATGTTTAGCCAGCGTTTGCAATGTAAGCACAGAAAAATATGTTTGTTACGACATCTCATTACAAGTCTTTAAATTTTTCTGCTTTTCTCTTCTATAATATGCATGTATTATACATATAAACCTTTCTCTTGAATCACTCTATTCCTTAAAAAAAAATCGCATCAAAATCCGTTGCGTAGTTTTAAAAATCTAAGCATACATAGGGACATAGGGACAGAGAAAGCGACTTTGTTTTATACTATGTAGTGATTTTATACTATGTAGTGAAGAGGAATGTCGTTTTTAACTAATGTATATAGATTCTACTACATTTTAACGCCGCAAAATTTGAACAAAATCAAAAGTACTGTTTTGAAAATACATACTCAAAAAAGTAAAAAAAATAACGAAATTTAGGACTTCTAAATTATAAAATTTCGTCAAAATCGTATAAGCCATTGACGAGAAAGTCGGTACTATGGAGGGTACCGTTTTTAGACACCTACAAAATTGTCTCTCACATAAAATTTTATCGAAATCGTTGGAGCCGTTTTCGAGAAAAATAAATACTATCATATAGATTGTAGAGCAGGTACCGTTATTTCAAGACCTAGATGCCCAATTCCAAAAACACCTCTGTAGGCTGCCTCACAGACCCTAATTGCAAGAAAGAAATCGGTCAAGCGGTTCAGGCTAGGATGCAGATCCATATACGGACAGACAGATATACAGACAGACGGAGAAATGGGATTGCATGACTCACTTTTCCGTATTCTCTATCATCGTAATGTAATATTTAATTTTTATCTCAAAATTTTTTTTCTGCACGATTACAAAACTTGCCTTATAGTACTTACAGTCGCAAGTAATCCAATTTAATAGTACAGTACTAACTAACTATGGAATGCATGAGCCATTAGCACGCATGAGTAGGTTATTCAACTCTAATCCTTTTATTGTCGATGTTGAAATCAGTAAAAATAGTTTAAAATTAATATTAATAACCAGTCTACCATCTGCATGATTCATGTTTAATTGGTTTAATTGATTTTTTTTATTACTGTAGTTTAATTTAATTTTTTATTTATAAACCTTGTTTAGTAATGTTCCACTAGTTTAGTTTGTTCTATTAATGTTAATTTTAATTTAATTTAAGTTTTGCTTTGTTATATTTTGTAATGTTTTCTATTTTTCCTCGTATACGTTATCTTTGTGCTTGTGTTGGCGTTATTTACTAACCACTAACACTTGAATTAATAATGAAGAGCGTAGATAAGTGTGTACAAATGAGCTTGCTCTAAGTTCAGTGCCACTTAAGTCTCTGAGATGCAAAAGTACGTTCTCGATTAACGCAACTCTCTATTTACGCAAAATTTGAATTTACATCATTGTTGACGTGGTATTCGCAGCTCTTCAGATAATTCGTAGGTGAAATAAATAAATAATTTCTGAAAAATGCGGTACGATGGAATTGTACGGTGTACGGTACCCTAACATGGGAAAATTTTGTACAAGTGGTTCCTAGATCAAAGAAAGCAAAGTGTGACAATTCCCAGTCAAAAATACTTACTCGGTTAGTTTAACAACCTCGGTCATAGCAACTACCCTTGTTTTGATTAGTTGCGTTAATCGATAATGTACTGTACTTCGCGATTTTTTTCTTCCCTTTAAACGATTCCTGCAATAAAAATCCACTATTTTCATAGTTTCCTTCATATGACACAATGAATAGCCCAAAAAGATAAAATTATAATCGGCCTTAATTCTCACAACCAATGAGAAAAATAATTGAAAATGTTTGATCATTTCAGTTACAACTCAACGATATTTATAAAAAGAACGAATATCAGCAAAAAAAGAAATAAAACTTTAAACTTAACAAAATACAACAAAGACCCAGTTGTTGTCACCTTTTTGTATTCTTTGCGATCCCTTTTGCGTATTCAACAAATAGAACCGTAATAAATCATATTTGCTAGCATTAAATAGGTACATATTTCATTTGTAAACTCAAAAGACTTGTCACAGTCTTAAAAGAAATAAATATGAAATCTTTAAGACGAATTCCGAAGCCGAACCTTGTTTCCATTCAAATGATTTATTCCCAGATCCCAGCTGATTATAATCGAATAATCTCTCACCTAGGTCAACAAACTAAATCGACTGTAGAAGGGCTATTTTCATGTACTCGTAGCGGCATACAAAGGCAAGCTAAACCCTTTTCGGTCATAGGTTGTGTGCATTTGCTATTGCTTTGGGGACAGAAGGCATAGATATTTGTATTTTGCAGCAAAACATAATATAGGTATAGGGAGTTTTCATTATCCTTGCTGCCAATTCATTGCAGTCGAATGATTTCATTTGCATCTCATCAATTTTCCCCTAAAAAAAAGGATTCAGATTAGATAGACCTTCCCATTTTGAGTGATATTATGCTCAAAGGATGCTAGGTAAGGGATAATCATGTTGAATAAAGGAATCATGATGACTTGAATAATTGTGGGAAATTAACGGGATTTCTCAAAGAACGTTCGAACAATAGAAGCAGAACCTCGAAGAAGACGATATCAAAAGAGTAAAAAAAAACTTTGATCCGATATGCCTGGTTGGGCAAAAGGACACATGAAAGCGTACCTAATATGGATTGCAAGTTGGGACTGATTTAGTTGAGAAGAGTTAGAGGGCATTGACATGAAAGTGGTGCATTGTTAGGAACCACAGAAAGGCTATCCAGTAGGTATATGGGGGGATTCTATTCAAAAACTTCTAAGAATGGTTCCTTTGATGATATACCTACTTGAGTATGAGTAAAAAATATAAAATAAAATATAATTGCAATATGTAAAATAAAATGTTACGTAAACCAGGAAGGACTTTTACCGCGGAATGGAGGGGCCGTATAATTTTCTGCCGATTCCGAACGGCTGATTGGGAAAGTGCATTTCATGACCGTGAATTTACTATCGAGAACTTGCCAATTCCTCTTGAAAAGCAATACCCATGAAAGAAGATTTTTGTCTTCTGTTGGCATTCGAACCTCCCGCATAACAGGCAGACGTGCTAACCATTACGCTACGGGCGCCAAATTGCAGACACAGCTGTAGTAAAATCATAATTTTTGCTAAGATTACGTTTATCGTCTAGTCTGGGAAAATTTATGAAAAAATAGCTCAACAACAAACCATCAAACCAAGTCTGTTCAACTTGTTGTAGTGTGTGATAGTGTGAACCGCTCTTATGAGATAGAAATTTTTCTCGATTTATTCGAAACAGTCAAAAGTTGATGCCTTGAGTTTATGACTAAATCAAAATTTGTTTTTTATGGTTTTTTTCAATGCCTATTCGTAATTTCGATTTCTTCATAAACAGTAAAAGAAAACAGTCAAATATCGAATGTTTTTTTTAAAGATCTTTAGTACCTACTTTAAATAATAATACAGGACAGAAATATTGTTGGAATGAATTTATTATTATAATCTGGTAGACAGTTTTATATATAGAAGTTCTTAACAAAAATCATTTTTCGGTAACTCAAGATGTGTTAACATCTTGCAGGCGATTTATGTCTGGCAGATTTTGTAGGACTATTTTAGGTACTGTAAGACGATCTTGAGTACCTACTGTACACGACGTTCAATTTCACTTAATCCATGTCACCTGGATTTTACTTGAAGTTATGTTCTGTTCTTTGTTTATGTTCAGAACACTTTTGATTTAAAAATTCTTGTATCACACCTAGCCGCTATATTTCAATTGCTGCTTTCAATTTCAAAATGCTGCTTTCAATTTAATGCTCAAAATGTTCCCTCATATTTATCAAAAAAAAAAATGTAAATTTGAATATTTAAATGATGAGCATCACATATTTTTTCCAATATAAATAAAAAAAAATGTGCATTTGACTCCTATTTTACTTCAAATACTTAGTCAATTTAATGGATTTCGTATGATCGGATGTTGTTTGCGTCCACATTGTCATCCTTGCTGTTTGACTCTCGTTTTCACTTTATTTTCAATCACGACGGAAATTAGGATAATAGGTACTTACAGATTTATCCATTCCATACCATAACAGAAATCTTTCCCCGCTCACAAAACATGTTATTTTATAAAAATTATTTCTTATTATAGCAGAACCGTTCGGCACGGTGCTGCGGCGTAGCTCGGGCCCTACAATACAACGTTGTTGTACTTGAAATTGCCAACTTTTGGTGCGCGATCTTGCTCAAAGTATGAAGAACATCGAATTTGCTTTTAAAAACACTTAGTTTCGACGGAAACGGAAACTCGATTTAAAAAGCTATTTATTTTGTTGCATTCGGTATAATGGTTTGTATTTATGAAACACTTCAAAAACATATAGTACCATAGTTTCGCTTTTTTTGGTGCATGTGTAGTCTCATAAGAAACAATGTTCTCTTTTCCCGAAAAAAAAACAATAATTGGCTAACAAAAGGCCTCTAATTATCATCTCGTATGTCCGTAAGTCTATACCACACAGGGATAATGTAGAATTCTCATTTCTAGTTTTTAAGTTTCCGTGGCCGTTTCCCGTTTCCGAACCTGTGTGAGAATGTCGATGAAATATAATCAAAATTGACGAAAGGGAGTGGACGATTTTTCAAATAAAAGGAAGGGTAGAACAGCAAAGTTTTCGTGCAAACAAGTAAACAAGATTAATTTTAGATTTACTTTGGATCCTATATCTATGCTATAAAACATTCCAATGCAAACTCAATAGTTTTATTCAAAATCGCATTCACACAATCCAGATTGAATTTAAAGTGCACTTTCAGGAGCTCAGAGTTTCCAATCACGCAGATAGGAAGCAATACGCAAAGGTTTTTCATTGCATACTTTTGGTTAGTAAGAATATATTTTCGATTTCAAAATGATTGCATATACAAAGGAATAAAATATGGTCTCAGTGTTGGCGCATACGTACGATTGTACTAATTTTGGTGATAAATCGATGTTATCAAGAGAGTTTAGTTGTTGACTCAATTTTCATCTCAGTGTCATCTTTGGTTTTCCTGATATACACATGACCATTACGAGTTCTTGCAGAAAAAAGCAAACCCTCTCTGCGTAATTGAAGAGCAGTTCTTAGCAAGGAGCTGTTCTCTTTTGTTAAGCTCTCATTGATGTAAATTCTTTTTGTAGTGGTGGTGTTGCTAAGATTAGAAGACGATGATTCATTCTGTAGCTGTTCAACTGTCAGACCTCCACTCAATCTAAATGCAGTAAGCAGTGCACTTTGCTCCATGTGAGAAGACAGTCTGATGAGTAGTGGATTGTTACCTTTTGATGATTTATTTTTTAGGCGAAAAGCATCAAAGTATGGTGTGATTTGGTGTTTTAATTTAGAAGCAATTGCTATTGCAATGTCAGCCGGTCGTTCATCAGGTTTCTGTGGAATACCACGTACAATCACATCACTCGTGATCACTCGTTCGTGTCCTGTGGCTCCTCTGTGGGGCATCCAAATTTAAGTTCGCTGGGCAGCCGCATGGTTTTCCCGAACAGGATGTCAGATGGTGTTTGTCCTGTCGAGCTATGTACCGCACTTCTATAGGCCATCAGGAATAGCGGTACGTGCCTATCCCAGTCTCTTTGGTAGTCGCCTACGACCTTGGTGAGGTGTTATTTCAAGGTCCGGTTGAATCTTTCAACCATCCCATCAGATTGTGGATGAAGCGGTGTGGTTCTCGTATTCTTAATGCCAAGTAGTCCGCACACTCCTTGGAAGATGTTTGACTCAAAGTTCCTCCCTTGGTCGGAATGGAGTTCCATAGGCACGCCAAACCTACTCACCCAGTTAAACACAATCTGGTCGACCACCGTTTTGGCTTCTTGATTTGGGATGGCATACGCCTCAGGCCACTTGCTAAAATAGTCCATTACAACCAGAATGTACTTGTTTCCAGCGCTGGTCTCTGGAAAAGGCCCAGCCACATCTACTGCAATCCTCTCAAAAGGTGATCCAAAGTTGTACTGATGCATCTTACCTTGAATCTTCCTACCAGGTCCTTTGGTTGCAGCACACTTGTCACATGTTCGGCACCACTTCTCCACGTCATCTCTAGCATGTAACCAGTAGAACCGATGTCGCACCTTCTCCAGTGTTTTGTTAACTCCCAGGTGGCCTCCAGAAGGTCCGTCGTGCATCTCCCGAAGAACTTCACTGACTTTCGATTGCGGTACGATCAGCTGCATCACATATGATTTACCGTCAGCGGATTCCCATCTTCGCCTGAGGACACCTTCTTGCACATATAGTGAGTCCCACTGTGCCCAATAGGCTTTGAGAACTGGACTCCTGGCAGAAATGTCTCCCCATTCAGGTTTCTCTTCATTTTCTTTCCATGCGAGAATGGGTTCGATATCTGAATCCTCCTGTTGAGCGGTCCTCACTTCCTCATTGCTCCATCCGCATATGGGGTCAGCTCTTAGTCGCTGAGCGGTAATATTTTCTTTGTTTTCTTGTCGCCTACAATGCTTGCAATCCACTTTGCAGGGTCTTCGGGATAATGCGTCGGCGTTTGAGTGCAACTTTCCTCTGCGGTGTTGAATCTGGTAATCATAAGTCTGCAGTCTTTCTATCCACCTTGCGACTTGACCTTCTGGATTTTTGAAGTTCAACAGCCAGTTCAGAGCACCATGGTCTGTCTGCAGAAGGAATTTCTGTACATAGATGTACTTATGGAAGTGCTTTGTTGCCAAGATAAGAGCTAGAAGTTCCATTCTGGTCACGCAGTAGTTTCTTTCAGGCTTCGAGAGGACCTTAATGTAATATGCCACCACTTTCTCTTCGCCATCATGCACTTGGGATAGTACCGCCCCGATTCCAACGTTGCTTTCATCTGCGTCGATGATGAATGTTTTGCCAGGTGTTGGATGTGCCAGCACTGGAGCGTTACAGAGGCGGTATTTGAGTTCCTGAAAAGATTTCTCACACTCACCTGACCATTTAAACTGCTTCCCTTTTTCGGTGAGCTGATGCAAACTCTTTGCAACTCCAGCAAAGTTCTTAACGAAACGTCGGTAATATGTGGCAAGACCAAGAAAGCTTCGGAGTTGATGTTTGTCCTGTGGTGTTGGCCAATTTTTGACGGAATCAACTTTTTCAGGATCAGTCTTCACTCCTTGGGAAGAGATGATGTGTCGCAAATACTTAACTTCGGTTTTTAATAGTGCACATTTTTCCGGATTCAGTTTAAGGTTAGCCTCTCGAAGTCTCTGAAACACGGCTTTTAGGTTCTTGCAATGTTGGTCAAATGTTTTCCCGTAAACAATGACATCGTCCAAGTAGACTAGGCAAGCTTTCCACGTCAGTCCTTGAAGAACGCACTCCATCAAACGCTCGAATGTTGCCGGAGCGTTGCATTGCCCAAACGGCATAACTTTGAACTGCCAGAGTACATTACCTGTAGAAAACGCCGTCTTTTCCCGATCATCTGGGTGGATGTCAACTTGCCAGTATCCACTTTTCAAGTCCAGCGTCGAGAACCACTGGGCTCCCTCCATGGCATCCAGGGTATCACTGATTCTGGGCAGGGGATAGCTGTTCTTCTTAGTCATATCATTCAGCCTTCGGTAGTCCACACAAAAACGAGTGCTTCCGTCTTTCTTTTTCACTAGCACCACTGGTGACGCCCAAGGACTTTTGTAATTTTCATTCGCAACGTCCAACGACTTCTCCTTTCTTCAACCTTACATCGTACGGTCTGGTGTTTAGTAATCGTACGGGGACCATTTTGCTTTTCTACCAGTGTTTTCCCAATGATGACGCTTTGGGAGGAACACTCTGGGTCTGGTTCCACCATGAGGTATCGAAGGCTTCGAAACTCACCTTCCAGTTTTGTCCAAACGAACATTTCAGAAGGAGGCAGAATCAGATCTTCTGTGATGACAGTCCTCAGTGTCGACGTACTTTCGTTAGAATAGGTCATTGGAAGTTCCTTATTTTGGTACTTCAAAATTTGATTACCTATGTCCAAAATAACTCCGTGCTGTTTCATAAAGTCGATTCCAATGATGCACTCGTCACATATATCTGTCACCAGGAATTGATGAGTAAACACTAGATCGGCCAGTCGGATCTTAAGACACACTTCTCCATATACTCTTGCTGTTTCTCCCGTTGCGGTTCTTAGACGGTAGCTATTGGTGTTATGAAGCCACGTCATCTTTACCAGGTCTCGACGTACTATGGATGCTGTGGCACCGGTGTCGATGGTAGCCACATGTTTGTTCCCGTTAATAGTAGTTTCCACAGTCAGACTTTTGTTGTCTTCTTTTGGTCTGTGAGACCTGGATGGTGGTTCTGGGGCCATAGATACAAGAAACCAGCCTCTGCCAATTGAAGTTGGTTCTTACTCGTTTCCCTGATGGGAAACGGATTGATAAGCAGCGCTGGTGTTGTTGTTACCTTCCTCTGGGTTGGATCTCTTGCTTCCACAATGTTGACAAGCGGCTTTATTTGGTGGTAGTCGGCATTGACGCTGTAAGTGCCTGGTCTTGTTGCAGTTCCAACATCTTGCTAGTCCGCTCCGCTGGTTCTTTTGTATTTCAGCTCTTTGGCACGATCATTCTTCGACTATCGCTTCTCTAAGTCGATGTACTCCATGAGAAGCCTGTTCTGCTGCTTCAATTGTCAATGCGAATGCTAAAGTTTCAGAAATAGTACGTGTTCTAGCAGTTCGCACATACCTCTGAAGATTTATATCGGAAATGGCACGAACGAAGGACTCAACAGCAAGCTGGTTGATGATTTCTTCTCCAGCACCGGGTATGCCAGGTGAACCAGTCTTTCGACGTCTGCTTGGAGCTGCTGTAGACTTTCACCCCTTTTCTGGACTCTGTTATTGAGTTGGACTCGGAAGACTTCTTTCAAGTGGCTATCGCCAAAGCGTTTATCTATAGCTGCCACGAGAGAACTGAAATCGCCACTCTTACCAGCTGGAACTGTTTGAAGTAATTCAGCTGCTGGTCCTCTAAGAGCAAGAGTCAGTGCAATGTACTTGTCTTCGTCATCCCAGCCATTTGTTGTCGCGGCGGCCTCAAATTGTCTCTTGTAGACTGGCCAAGAAGACTGTCCATCAAATGTTGGAGGTTTCATCTCCTTTTTCTTTGCAAACTCCCCAGCAGACTCTCGAATTTTTATTTTCCGAATCTGGTCCAATTCCTTGGTCAGAACAGAGAACTGTTTATCACATCGGGTTTCTACGATTTCGAAACGATTCTCTACAACAGAAAGCTGTTTTTCCACACCTTCAACGCGTTCGTCTAGGGCACATACATTTTTCTCAATGTTACCCAATTTACCTTCTAGAATGTTTTTCTGACCTTCCAAAACATTCTGTTGCGCCTCAAGTCTTTCGAGAATATTCTGTTGTTCCTTCTTTTGCTCGTTTCGTTGCTCTTCAATCAGCTTCTTTTGTTCGTTTCGTTGTGCTTCCAGTTGTTCGAGAACATTCTGCTGTTCCTTCTTTTGCTCGTTTCGTTGTTCTTCAGTCAGTTTCTTTTGTTCTAATAATAGCTTCATTATACTAGATAAATCTACACTTTCACTTACTTTCTCTTCCTCCACTTCTGTTTCAAAAACAAAAGTGTTAACGTCTTCCCCTTGCTGTTCCAAATAATTGTGCAAGCGCAGGACGAGCTCATTTTTCGATCCCGCTCTAGAAAGATTTCGCTTACCTAACTCACTTTTAAGCTCAATGCAGTTGAGCTCTTCTAACAACTTACCCATTTTCACTGTGTATAATTATTATTTTTCTTTTTACTTTTTTTTTTTTTTTTACACTTTATTAGTCAAATAAGTTTTATTTACACTTCTGACACCAATGTAACGTGCGCTTAGTTCGCAGAATAAAACTTCACTTTTATTTTATTTCTAACACTTTATTCAGTATCTATACTTTATTCGAACTCAACTCGACTATTGGACTATCACTGGTTAACAACGTTTCACTCTTAACTTTATCACTCTATAATCAAAACTGACTGCTCGTTGCGTCAGCGGTCCTATTTATATAGAACAACACTCATCTAGAGCGTTCCAGTTTCTTCTCCATGGTTTCCACATTTGCTGTCAAAAATCTCTACACTCACACACACTGGCTTACAAGCAATGCCTGTCATTTTATACCCTTCCATTATAGTGTTGCCAGTTGTGTTTTCGGTTGAACGTTTTCGATTAGGAAATTGGTATAAATGTTGGGTGTTCATTACAATACGGTGAAATTTGTTTCACGAAACAACTTCGAATTCTTCTTTGTTCTGTCATTCCGTGTCGCAAGTGTTATTACATGATGAAATCCAGTTTCATGAAACTAGTTTCACATTTCTCTTTATCTTTCATTCGGTGTTTTTATTTTTGGGGAAAAATAGTTATCTAGCAGTGCCTGGTTGCTTCAAAACCTCTTTTATTGGCAATTGAAAAACAAAAAAGTCATTATTATTAGTATTATTTCTTCTTTTTGAACCAAATGAAACAGAATAAACAAAAACACGAACAAAGACAAAGGGGGCGTTCGAGAATCGTATCCGGATAGCTTGTTGTTGTTGTTTACGTGTTAAACTTTTAGCAGAGTCACACACCCATTTCAACTAAAAAGCTATCTAAAGGTATCCGAGTATATTTGGTATACCTTTCTATTCAAGTGATCAGCTGATAGAAAATTTATTTTTATTTCTTTTCATGTTGATTTTTTGTTTTGGTGTGCATTTATTTCAGCATAAGAGTCTTTTAAAACTCATGGGAAATCGAAAAAAATAAGTTATAATCGTCTTGCAATGATATTTTGAATGTTTTTCTATTTTCAAAAGTCGAATTTTAATATTTCACAGCAGATCGTTCAAAAAGGTATCCAAGATACGGCTATCCGAAATAGGCTATCCGATAGGCTCTCGAACGCGCCCAAAGAGAAACGTCACAGCTGTTTCACGAAACCATAGCCCATGCGACACAGGGTAGCTTATTGTCCATCTCTCTTTTTCGAACTTTCGTTCTCTTTTGCACTTATAGTGTTCGAACTGTTTCGTGAAACAAATTTCACCGTATAATAGCAGTCTTACTTTTTGCGAAATGGGTTCTATGAGTGGATGGTTGTAGTAGACTTTTTACTACAATTTTTAACAATTCTCCACACTTTTCCGACCATCAGTTTTTCCCGGTACAATAAACGCTTGCGAAATATCGACAGTACCTAAGTAAAATAAGAAAATAATTTTTTTACAACATACCCTGATTCTTAAAAATTGAATACACAAAGAATAGATCAGTGCATTTGCTTTAGAATTTAAATTCTCTTTTTCATTAATTTTTAATAACAAAACCAAAATAAAAACTATTAATAAATAAATTTTCTTCCGTACCTACTCAACAGCCTAAGAGCCTAGGGCGGCCAGACTTGGTTTTCTCACTTACTTACTTAGGTAGGCATTATAAATCGGGGTGAACCTGGGCCTCAACCAACATCCTTCTATAAAGACATCGATTTCGGGCGAACTCTCTCCAGTTTTGCACTCTAAGTCGGTTGAGGTCTTCTTCCACTTGATTGCGCCACCTAAGACGAAGTCTTCCTCTTCCGCGATTTCCCTGCAATGTGCTTTCGAAAATCCGTCGAGCCGGTTGAGGTCTTCTTCCACTTGATTGCGCCACCTAAGACGAAGTTTTCCCCTTCCGCGATTTCCCTGCAATGTGCTTTCGAAAATCCGTCGAGCCGGAGCGTTTGGGTCCATCCGCTCTACATGGTCCAACCATCGTAGCCTCGCGATGCGTACTCTTCTGGCTATGCCCATGTCGCGGTACAGCTCATACAGCTCGTTGTTGTATCTTTCTTCTCCACACATTGTCTCATCATATCATACTATACCAAAGATCATTCGGAGAATTTTTCTTTCGAAACGACCAAAGATTTCCTCATCCGCTTTCGATAAGATCCATGCTTCCGCGCCGTAAAGCACGACTGGGATGATCAAGGTCTTATACAGGGTTACCTTGGTTTTTCTGGAGAGGCTTTTGTTTCTCAATTGCCTTCTTAACCCAAAGAAGCAACGGTTGGAAAGAGTTATTCTCCGTTTGATCTCCGCACTGATGTTGTTTTCTGTGTCTATAGCGGATCCTAGGTAGACGAAGTCCTGTACTACCTCGAAATTATGTCTGTCTATTGTGACGTTTTGTCCAATTCGTCGATGTTCTGTGTTCATGTTTGACGACAACATATACTTCGTTTTGCCCTCATTAACCATCAAACCCATTTTTGCCGCTTCTGTTTCAATACTCGCAAAAGCACCTATGACATCACGCTTTTTTCTTCCCATTACTTCAATATCGTCTGCGTAGGCAATTAATTGTAATTGTACAGAATTCCCTGCAAAACTCGTACGACTATGCCAAATGACTTTGTAGAATTCACGCTGCTCCGTCAAGGTCGATATCACCGAAACCTTTGATATCGGAAAAGGCTTCGACAAGGCGAGAAACTGTCATGCAATTTCTTCAACATCATACTTGAAAAGATTTTACAAAACTCAAATGTCAACACCAGAGCAGGGTTGAAAGATTGTTGCTCTGGTGTTGACATTTGAGTTTTGTAATATCTTTTCAAGTATGATGTTGAAGAAATTGCATGACAGTTTCTCGCCTTGTTGAAGAATTTTCCGATATCAAAGGTTTCGGTGATATCGACCTTGACGGATCAGCGTGAATTCTACAAAGTCATCTAGCATAGTCGTACGAGTTTTGCAGGGATGCCGAAACTAGAAATGGATCTGTACAGCTCGTCTCTGTAAATACTGTCATACGCGGCCTTGAAATCGATAAAAAGATGGTATAGGTATAGGTATATCGATATTATATTCTCGGGTTTTTTCCAAGATCTGCCGTAATGTGAAAATTTGGTCTATTGTGGACTTCTGTGGTCTAAAAACACATTAATAAGGGCCTATCAAGTTGTTGACATGGGCATATATAGTATATCATATTACAGCAGACAGAATCTTATAACCGACGTTAAGAAGGCTTATCCCTCTATAATTGGCGCAGTTGTGAGGGTCTCCCTTCTTTAGCATTGGGCATACGATACTGAGGTGTGAGGTTCCATTCATCGGGCATGCTTCCTTCCGACCATATCATGCAGATCAGCTGCATGATATGCCCCTTTGAGTTTTTCTGCCTTGAAAAGTTCGGCATCAAGCCCATCTGCATCTGCAGTTTTATTTGATTTAATTTGAATGGTGCATTCTGCCTGACAACGGTATTTGTGTCTTCATCGCCGCTAAGCAGTCTGCAGAAGTCATTTTTGCAGATCCTCAGTATCGACTGTGACTCTACTACTATGTGTCCCTGCTGGTCTTTGCAGGCTTGAGTTAAGGGCTTGCCACCCTGGCAGGATCTTTTTACCTTTTGGTAAAACTTCCGAATCTCGTTCCTGTCATGGCACCTCTCAATTTCATCAAACGAAGGAATTTTTGTTGATTATAACTTTTTTTAACACAAAAATGAGGATATATTTTGACCGAAATTATAATTATTTGAGAAAATGTCTGCCAAAAATCCATATTTAATTATTTACTGTTTTTCCTTCGTTCAATATGGCCGTTTTAGTTTTAATTAGTCTTAAGTAGGTTTAAGGAGTTTCATCATTGTATATAGAATAGATTATATATACAATGGTTTTATTTAGTTCTAAGTACTTTTAAGAAAAACAAAATTAATTTATCAAGAAAACTAGGTTTTTAAATTGTACTTAGTTTTAACTTTAGCTCTAGATTGTTAATATGTATATAAGTTATCTTTAGACTGAAAGGCATTAGCATTAAGATATTGAATAATTTAGAGTGCCTGTTTAGGGCCAGTAAGTTAGTTAAGTTAATATACAGGGTGTTTCTTATTTTGTGTTACATACTTTGGGATGTGATTCTTGGTCATATTCTAAGAAAAAAATTGCTCTACAGTAAAGTCCGTTTCCCAATTTTGGCATCACTTTTTGACAATTAAAAAAAGGCAAACTTTGTTGTACCCTGACCTGTGTTAAATTCGATTTCTCTGTCAATACTGATGGTAGAGACCTAATCTTAGACTTAATTTTTTGTAAAAATAACAACCTTTAAGACTGTATTAAAGTTGAACTTCCTTAGGTTACGGTTGCCAGATTTTCAAATGGTGTTCAAATTTTCTTCCCCAAGCAAAGCTTTGACTCGGAGGTCAGAAAATGTCTGTAAAACATAGAGTTTCTTTATTTTTTACAGATGAACAAACCAATATAAAAAACGAAACACATAAATAAGTGCACTCAAAAACCCATACATTTTATGATACCTACTTGGAAAAAACTAAAAGAGGTAAAAAAATCTAATACTGGTTTTTTCACGCTTTTTTACTGCAACAGCATGCAATCGGAGTAGTTTTCCAAGAATTGATTGTTTTAAGGTATGTATAATTTGTATGACTGTGCACAGATGAAAAGGGTAAGAAGTGTATTTGACCTGCTACCAAAATCCTAACTGACTTACCTCTTCTCAGGGAGATTTAAGTTTGGGGTATGAATATTCAATGGGTAAATAAGTCGTATAAAAGAATAAGAAAACAAAAGGTAGTCCGGAAATTAGATCTTAAAAGATTAGTCGTAAAAGCAAAACTAAATAAAAAATGGGCACGACTGGGTCGCACGAACTTGCGATTGTGTGCTAAGCACAATACCGAAATCTTGTGGCTGATCAAATGGTTTTAGTATTCGCTCTTAATATATTTGATGGTACAGGGTTAACACCTACAGCCTACACATTAATTATAAAAATTGAATTAAATCACGCCAAATATTGGAAAAAAAAATTAAATTAAGTATTTTAAAGAATTCAAACGAAAATCTAAAAACGCTATTTCTTTGCAGTTGCTAGTACATATGAACGCTAAAAATTTAATTAAAATCTTTAGAGCCTTTTTTAAAAAACGGTTTTTTATTTTTAATGTTTTTAAAAAATTAGGTTTTAAAAATTCAAGTACAAAAGTTTTAATATCTTGCTAAAAGATGTATTGACAAAAATTTGAAATAAATCAAAGATACTGTTTTGAAAATATTCGAAAAAAACAAATGTTTTTTAAAAAAATTTATGAAAATTCGAAAAAAAAAACTAAATTTTTCAAATGTTGATATGCAATTTTTCTTAAGCAACCTACAACTTTTGAAACATGAAATATGGTCAAAATCGTGTTAGCTATTACCGAGAAAGTCGTTTTTGAAAAAAAAAACGGTACTATGGGGGTACCGTTTCTAGACCTTTTCCAAAAAAAAAATTACATCAAAAGAATAACTATTCAGAAATAATACCTCACGTTAAATTTTATCAAAATCGTTAGAGCCGTTTTCGAGAAAAACATTTACTATCATATAGGTTGTATGGCAGGTACCGTTGTTTCAAGACCTAGAGACCCAATTTCAAAAATCTCTCTGTAAGCTACCTCAGAGACCCTAACTGCAAATTTTGAAGAAAATCGGTTCAGCGGTTCAGGCTGTACATCCATATACGGACAGACAGACAGACAGACAGACACACACACAAATAGACAGACAAACAGACAGACAGAATTCCAGGACCCACTTTCCTTGTGTTCTCTACAATCGTAATCTCATGTTTAATTGTTATCATTTTACCTAATTATTATTGTTAATATAATGGCAATGAATTTAATATCGAGGGACTGGGGACGAGGAACTGGCATCCTCGCGAAAAGCCATACCCGTGGAAAAACAAATTTTTGTTTTCTGTTGGGATTCGAACCATCACGAATAATAAGCGTAACAAGCAGATATTCTAACCATTAAACCATGGGCACCACCATAAAGTAGTACCAATATCCGTGGAAGCCTTAATGACAATTATAATTTTTTGAAAAAGTTAGCAAAAAAAAAAATTGCTAAATTTATAGATCCAGAAAACCCCATCAAAAAGGCAGTATCATAGAACGTTCATACGAGCGCCAAGAAAAAAGAAAGGCTGGTACAAACAAATGCAACGAAATTTACATTTTGGTTGGTCTCAAACCTGAAACAATCCTAAACCGGGAAGCTTACTACCGATGCATTCTGAGGTCAATGTGGCGCAGCGAGCGGCAGTGTACCCCAGGGACGGATCATTAGTGTGAAGCAGATTAGTGTTAGAGCAGCGATCAATTCGAGATCACACCAAATCACGATGGTTTTTGTTTTCAATCACTACTTATACTCAGCCAAAACGCATTAGTTTATTAAGTTATAGAGTAACTTATAGTATCCACGAGCGTCAGTAAGTTAGTTTTAAAAAAATAAGCAAGAAAAAATATTTTTTCACGGGTATCACCTTTCTCAAGGAATTGGCAAGTCCCCCGTTAGTAAATTCATTGCCATGAAAAGCGCTTACTCCATTAGCCGTTCGGAACCGGCAGACAATTGTAAGTCTATCTATAAGGCATGGTTGTGAGAAATCTGGGCCCTGGGGCTCCTCGCTCTGGTGTGCCACCCTATTTATTTATTTCTTATTTTAAGCTAGAAAAACAGGGTAGAAAACAGAATATTTTCTTCAAATCGCAGCCATCTTGTTAAATATCAAAATTTTTCAAAAAGCTTGTGTCCAATCATATTCGGACGAGTAAGAATATGAAAAATATCATAGTTTTCATGCTTCAAGGTCCTTAAGCTGAGAAATCTTGCCACAAAAACTACAATGTCGCGACGGCAGAGGTATATTCAAGGCCAAGATAACGAAAGAAAAAGAACAACATATGTATTTGTTTTTTTTTTTTTTTAAACTTATAATAATGTATTTATTAAATAAAAAAAAATGTGTGTTGTTTTTATCGTCATCGATTGCCCGACATTCAAGCGCGAAGGTAGACAACCCCATTATTACAATAAAAGTAAATTCAAATGAAAATGACATAAACTATTCGTTTACTTGATGCAAATTTCACGATCAATCCATAAAAAATATGTTCGAATAAGAAATCTAAAAATATACAATAATAAAATTAATTAGTTAACTCATTCAAAAAAAAAACTACTCTTACTAATTGCACTAAGCCTACCATCAGTTCGAGCTTACGTGCTATTGAATCCGGAGAATAAACAACAAGAAAATTAAAAAGCTTATTATGACAGGAAGAGGGCTTTTTCGTTTCCATTCTTTTGATCCCTTTTCTAATGTCAGGTTCTAGGGCCTGTTTTCTATAATTTCCTACTCCGTCCCCTATCAGTGCAACATTTTCAAACACCGAATATGAAAAACGGAGCAGCGCAGCGATTATATTTCGCTTGCTCAGTTCATAGAAGCCGATTATTAGTCAATTAATGTTTGAGTACAAAATAAACACATAAACCATGCCCCACCCAGTCAGTCAGTTGACACAAAGCTAAACGTCCCAAATAGAATGCCTGACGCCACGCACAACGTCTCAGCTATTTGTTGAAGTCATCACATTGAGACCCTAGCGACGATAATCGGTAAACCTTGAAGTCAAGCGATAGAGAACTCAAATTCAACAACAAACGCTAGAGCTGCAATGTAGGTTTATTGCAAAAAAAAAGTAGGTATAGGAGTTGCATAGGCCATGCACAAGCACACCATTCCTATTTTTATTAGTCTGTTCAGTGTGTATTTATAACACAATAACATTACATCACTCATTTAAATGCAGGGTAATTAAGACACTATAGAGTGATTGTGGCACGGTCTATGTCTATTTGTTACAATTTACATAGAAAAAAGTTACAATTAGTAGGATCAATTTCCATTTTCGATTGGCGTTAATTGAGAACTCAAATGGTGGGTAAGGCGAATAGGTATGAATGTCTGTGTTCTCGATACGCATTCGAGGGAATATGGGTTAATTGTTTTACGTTTATCTACTTTTTTTTGCTTCTTAATATTGAATGAAAGAAAGCAGGTGGTAGCGATATTGCTTTCCACAGGTTTTACGTTTTCCATGGATTTTAGTTTAGATCAGCGCAAAATGCAAATTGTTTTGCACTGATTTTGCGATTACCTCGCACCTGCTCGTGATTTATTGTGGTTAGTATGTCAAAGTTTCTTTGGTTTGGTTCACACAATAGGACTGCAACACAACATCACAGTTCACAGGGCTACTTGCAAATAAGTTTTCAGTTTAGAAGTGAAACACTTATAATATATTAAGGCGGAATAGCTTGGGACCAGAACCTTTCTTTTAACTTTTCCCTTTTTTTGGAATGAAGGGTTCTACACTTTTTCTGTAAATGATAAAATATTTTTCATGACAGTAACAGCCTGCAGAGCAGAAATGAAGAGCTACACGGATGCCCGGCCCTATCAAAACAATGTGACGGATTGGTTGAAATTTAAGAGTCACGAGCAAGAACGTTGGAAGTATGACTGGTCGAAGTATCGAACTGGAAGAGATGATGAGAAGGAAGCGAGTGTACATCTTGTGTGTCCACGGAATCGAATGGCGGAATTTCGGAAGTACAAAAGCTTACGAGATGCTCTACTATAGAAAAGATCAAGTTAAAAACGGAATCCGTATTATCTTTGAGAAAGTGCTACTCTGCAACGTGTTGACCATTTCGTGGTCTAATGACCGTTTGATGTCTTCAATTTGTGATGATAATGCAAAATCCATGTTTGCCAGATTTTAACAACCTACTTAAGGATATCCCAAAAGAGAGTTCGTTTGTTGGAGGCGATTTTAAAGATTATGCTGATAAGACAAATGCGGATTATGAAGACTGGAATGTAGGTATGGGAAACGGAACCAGAAACTCACTTGGCGAAGATATCCTCACTGGAAATGAAACCCAACCCAAAGAATGCTATGGTGAAAGACTGCACAGTGTTACTGGGTGAAGCTGTTACCCAACAACACCGTCTTCTACTGGCAACATTTTTTTATGGGGGTGGTGGAGGAAATCAAACAAACTAGAGAACAAAGCGGTAGATATAATTTGGGCAAAGGAGAAAACAAGCAATTCATTTCTAAATATCTCCGAAATGCAGAGAGCACAGCACAAAGTATGTGGGATCGCCTCTCGCCTGCAGCAAACTTGCTCAGATAGAGTCAAATCATTGTTAGGAGTTTCAAAAGGACACTACCAACAATTCAAAGCGATGATAAGTAAAAAAGCCGCTTTCGCTTTCCTAAAATAATAAAGTGCCTCCTCTTAAAGGGGGAGACCACTTTAGGAGCGTAAAAAACATGGTTTTTTTTTTAATTTTTTTTTTTTAGAGGCAATAAAATAACCCAATCATTTCCAAAATTAGGAGAAATGTTTGTTAGAGCTATCCAGTATTCAAAAAAAAAATTATCTTTTCGAGGACCAACAAAATGGCGGCGTTATTGAAGTTTTCCGGACGCCTGCTCCCGGCGACATCGAAAACTGCTGCAGTTGCCACTCTTTTTCGGTTGATCTGAGAAGATTTACCAAAGTTCTATATTTTACTGACATATTAAGGGGAAGGATATGCCTAAAAATGAAAGAAAAAGTGCAAAAATCTAAATTTGGGAGCCTTTGTACTCCGAAATTTTTTCGACATATTTGACCGCCGAAAAATTATATATTTACGCGCTAGCTTTCAAACTTTAGGTATATCCTTTCGATAATATTACTGAGAGTAACCTCCCAAAATTTCATTTAAATCGGTGGCTAACTTTTTGAGCTACAACACGAGCAGTTTTTGAAATAGTAGTTTCGTGATACATACATAATTGCGTTTAAAGTTTCACCACGAAAAAATTATTAATTTTAGTAACTTACGGATTAATCGGCGGTTCCAGGCGCATACAATAGACCTTCGACTTCCTTCCCCGAAACAGCTGCCTGACCATACAAAAGGTCAACAGTAGAGGACATTGTAAAGCGAAGGTCGCTCCTCCTCTAACGGCCCGAGCTATCTGGCTCGTCACCCGACCGCATGTTGTTCTCGCGCTCTAAATGCGATAACTCTTCATCTATTCGATATTTTCAGTTTTCCTTTGGTCTCATAACATTCTTTAGATATCATGCTTTCGAAATATGTAGTAAAAATATTGTTTTTTTTTTTTAATTTTAAAGTGGTCTCTCCCCTAAGCTTTCAGATAACGAGTGCGATTAGCCGCGGCAAGTCAAGAACACATGCAATCCAAAGTAAAGGGACCATAATGGAAAAATATAATGATTCCTTTGAGGAATTGCATGTTGTACACGTTGACTTTAAATAAAAGGGCTCAGACAATCAGGGGTTCCACAACCCTATGTGCGAATAAATTATTCTGTGACAAGGATGAGATGTCCAGCTGAAGTCAATGAAGCACTGACAAGTCACAGCAGTATAAAATCCTTGACTCCCTGCTGGAAGATAAAGTACAGAACACCTACATTCTTTCAAGAAAACCTTGATGCATGGTTAAAAGTTTTGGAAGAAAATGGATATCATATTAGTCCAAAGTAGGCGGAGTACTTGTTTTGCCCATTTTCAGATCTGGGATCAAATGAAGTGGCGAGAAGAGCCCTCCATTTTCTGTGATATCTACTAAAATGCTTCCCAAAGCTGACAGCAACTGAGAGGGAGAACTGAGATATTATTTTTTTATTTATGACAGCACCGGTTACAAAGCTTGGCCGTATTAGAAACACCAAGATCCGTCGAAGCCTTTACGTCAAGAATATCATCTAGGAAAAATAGAGCACGACCAGCTCAGTTGGTATTTTCATATTCATTGGATGGATCCAGATAGGACCCCATCAAAAAAGGCAGTATCATACAAGATTCAGACACGATGGGGAAGGAAAGGCAGACCAAAACGCTCTTTGTTGTGCAGAATTCGTTGCATTAGGTTGGCCCCAGACATAAAACAATCCAAAACCGTGGGTTTGCCGGCGCATTCTGAGGTCAACGCGGCGTACCTCGTAACGCTGGAGAAAAGAAGAAGAACTTTTACCAAAAAGCAAGTGGGATAGGAATGAAAAAGTTCAAAATTTTCAGTTGTTTTAAAGCCTAATACTTTTTAACGAAACGTAAGTTAACTGACCTAGTTACAACACGTTCCACAAAATACCATTACATTTAACTTCAACCTTCTTTAGTATGTTCCTTATTATGCCCTCAACAGTATTCCAGTGGTAGATATTTTGACAATTTTTTTTTCAAATCTAAGACCATAGTTTTGCAGTTTGAATTCACTTAAATTCAAATTCCAGACCAGAGTGCAGTAAGATTTCCATTTGCCTGCTTAGATTAAATTGCAAGTATCGCTCTAAGCTAAATTAATTGATTAAATAAAAATCTAGATTCCTACTACCCTCACGAAACAAATATTGCGTCTTAAGTACCTACCTTCAAATTCCCTTACGAAATAAGCAAGCCAAATAAGCTTCGGTTTCGGCCACCAAAGTTTTGTCAGCGGTTATTTCTTCTTAGTTCGCTCAAACTTATTTCTCAACGTAAATATTGTGGAAATTGTGCCAACCGTACAACAAATAAAGCTACTCAATATTTTCTTTGGCATAAAGAAGAATGAAGAAGAGTTTCTTTCAATAAAAATCTTCAACTGTACGACGACGTACGAGTGAGTATCGGCGTTAAAAATATTAAAACAAACAACAAAGAATTCCCAACCAAATACTATACATATGTAGTGTATATATGATTTATGCATAGCACTGGTGTGCCTCACAATACTCCACTGACGAAACATCAAACATCTCATGGATAATAAAGAAGTGAGAAAAAGAATGAAAATTAAGTAAAACAATGCTATACACTGGGATACTGCATTGAAGGAAAAACGTAGGCAACAGGTTGTCTACCTAACAAAACTCAGGTGTATGCGCGTAAAACAATGCGATTATGCAAAACAGAACAAAAAAAATATACAATAATACAATAAACGTGGAGCTTACGTATATAGCCAGTGTAGTACCTCTATCCAATGAGAGAATTAGGGAAGAGCAGGCTGAGGTACTGTAATTATTTTTATTATAATGTATTTGTATGCATGTCCGACGCACCTTCAGTATGGAGAAAATGGGGAGCTGGTGCAAAATGTTCAGCGCCGGAGTGAAGTTAAAATAAAGAAGAATCCATCTAAAAAAAGTTTGTTAAGGAAGTACGCCTTCTCAGCAATGAATTACAAAAAGTTAAGGTATTTTCCTTTTAATTAAAATTAATATAAAAACGATGGTGAGAAAATAGTAAAGAAAAATGAAAGTAATATTAGACAAAACTCTCCTTTTGAGCTCATTATAGGATTATTGAGTTGCGACAAAAACGTACCTAACGTAAATATCACAAGGTTAGCAAAGATATACAGTGGTATCTCCCATAAGCGGACACTCATGGTCCCCGATTTATCGTCGGGTTGTGGGAGCTGTCCGGTCAAGTTAAAGTAATTTTTTTTTAATTTTCATAATATTTATTATGAATCAAATGAATTTAAAGAAGGAAATAGTATATGAGTATACATGCATTTATAACTAAATAGAAATCTACTTTTTATAAAAATTCAAAATCGTAGACTGAAGTACATAGTTTGTTTGCCCTTGGCTCCAGAAATTTATTTTCAAAATGACTTATTACTAATTTTCGAAATAGCTAAGGGGCTGGAAAACACCTGTTTTAACTAACAACAAAGCGCAGCCTTCTGTCAAAACCTAACGCGTTTTCTCATTTGGCTTTTGGTAAGAGAATAATAAAATGTTCTGTCCGTGTATTAGAGCTTTGCGTCCGGTTATTGGAGACTTTCCACGAATTTGTTGCTAAATTAATAGAAACGATAATTTAAATGATTTTTTGTTTTTAATGTGTCCGTTTAAAAGAGGCTATAGGTAGATGAAAAAAAGTAAGAAACACATTTCCGTGTCCGTCTAAGAGAGTTTCCGTTTATAGGAATGCTATTTATAAGGAGAATTGAAATGAAAAATTGGTTCTTAAAAATGTGTCCGTTTAAGGGAATTGTCCGCTTATCGGTGCTGTCTGCAGGCGGAGCTTTCACTGTATTAACAAGAGAAATAATTTAAATGCGCCGCACGATTGGTTTCGCATTGTTGAATGGGCGGATTAGAAGTGACCAACATTGACATTTAAGTTTCTCAAGAGTTATATCTTATTCAATAATTGATTACTGCCTGATTTGTGGAAGATGACTTCAGTATACGGACGATTTCAGAGTAGATGAGTTTATGTACTCATATCACTTACCGATTTATTATAGCCAACAGAATGTTTTGTGAGAAAGAACCAAAAGCGATAACGCCGATGGATTTTTTGCCAAATTTTAAATGGAGAAACTCACATAGGGATCGATACAAAAACCACTTAGATTAGTATGTTGTACACCCCAATAACGAGATAAATTGTATTCGCAACACATGCATCTTGATCTCGTTCATATTTCAACCAGCACACTTCTTTAGACTCTTTCAGAACAAAAAGTTGAAAAAAACCGTGATTCGATAGAGAATATGAAAAAGGAAGGAAACAAACCTTTTGGATTTCTTAAACTGCTAAAAGCAACCACATATTAACTTTCAAAAAGTATGTAGCAAGAGACCAATAAAACTCTTAAAATGATTTGCAGGGAAAAACAAAACAAACACTCAGTAGCCTAAATTATCTACAATAAATGGCAGTCGTTTCGTTCTGAAAAATTTGAAATCATTTGATGCTCTACGTTTTACCGCATCTGGAAAATGAAACCATCGATCATGTTTTCTCAGTTCAAGAAGTCGGGGCTCGGGGATGCTAAAGAACGATACAATGGCAGTAACGCTCTAGAAGAAGATCGTGTTCCGTAAACCTTATTGGAAAATTATTCCAAAAAGAATGAGGCTCGACAGACTCAAAACCAGGATACAATATGAAGATTTGTTGGTTTATTTCCAAGCAGGTTTAGAGAAAGGAAATAGATAAGCGAAAGAAATTATATGCTTTTTTTTATTGATCTCAAAGCGGCACTTGACTTGATCAACAGGAATGCGCAGTACTAAAAGCTTATTTTTCTAGGAATCCACCAAAATGTTGAAACAATTAAATGCCTCTACAAAAATTATAAAAGCGGTATAGAACTCAAATGTAAGGCAAGGTTGCCTATTGAGTCCATTTGTGTAGTCTCTTTCATTAGATGATCTGACATCAATTCTATCTGGTGAAATCAATATTGCTTTGACTGCATTTACGTGAAAGTATTGATGAGGATATCGTTGTTCTGTAACGGCACGCGCCGTGGATTGCGGTTCAATCGAGAATCAAATACGAAACCCCTCCCCCTCCCTCTTTAAAGTATGACGGAAATTACTCATCCTCCTGGAGAGCTGAGCTTTAATCAGATTTGCTCCCCACAGGAAAGGGGAACCTCCACCCTCCCAATAGTAGAGAACGTCGCAATGTACAAAGGGTTGCAAAAGTAAGTGGTGAAATACCAAAGCCTAGGCTAAGAGCATTCTTGCCCAAATCCCGACCAGAAGCGACTCTATGTCAAATCGTCAACGGTCTTGCGATGGAACTTCTACGGAACTTAACCGCACGATAGTAAATACCGGCACCTCCATCAGAAAGGACTTGTCCATTAATGAAGTATTAAAAAACAAAAACATGTCAAAAAAGCTCTCAGTGATGACGATCTGTTACGCTCAACTTTAGAGAGTGAGTCTGAAGACAACTTGAACAAGTCCATAGTCTGGTAAGCCGTAACCAAAATAATGCATTTAACACAGATTAACCTCCAAAAAGTCTCCCATGTGTCGGAAAAAGGTGAACCTACTCGCAGCAATTGTTATGTAATTACAGCCAGATACAAAACCAGTCATGACCATACTGGCCTTCTGTCTTGCGAGATAGTCGAGAAGTTTGTCGCTGAAGCCGAACATCAAAAAAACTGCCTAATAATGGTGTGTAATGCTAACGCCCACCACCACACAGTATGGAACTTTTCTTAAAGTTCTTACTTCATTGCAGGTATGCAATACTGGTTACAAACCAACATTCATCACCAGGAGTCGACAAGAGGTCCTAGCTAAAAAACTTACCTTAGACAACTTATATCAAAGGTTAACAAACTGGAGTCTTTTCTTTTTTAATAAATAGGGTGGTGCAACATGGCGACGGGGTAGGAGGTCTAATAAGCATAAATGAGAAGCTAATCGAGAAAGAGCTTTTCATAGCAATGAATTTACTATCGGAGGACTTGCCAATTCCTTGCAAAAGTCGATACCCGTATAAAAACTACTTTTTTCTGTTGGAATTCGAACCACGAACTTCTCGAGTAGGTAACAGACAGACATGCTAACATGCTTAAACTGAAATTCAAAAAATCTTCTAAAACAAATTTTTTTTAATACAAAGTCACATAACTTAATCATACTGCATTTTCTGTCCTCTTATACAAATAAGACGAAAACGGAAACCACAGTGGCGGAACCCTGGGCAAGTACCTATCGCTTAGGAAAGATTGTAGTAAACCTTTCAAAAACCAAGCAAAATTTTTTTGAGTGCTTATGCTGTTCGCCCGGTCTGATTCTTCCTTCAAACCGCTCCTGCTTATTTGTTACAAGCAGCTGAATAAAAAAATGTCTGGGTAGGCCTAGGTACGCTTCCACAAAAGGTGCTACTTGATGATCTTCCAACAGTTCATAGGTAGGTATTCGTTTCGCTTTATTTTTTTTTTTTTTTGTTTCTTCGTTTTTCCCAATAAAGGAATCTGCTTCCGTTTATTTTTATTTTGACGCTTTCAAAGCGCAAATTGAAAGTTTCTGTTTTTTTCCTAATTAAGGAAAGTATTACTAATCACACATTTTCCACTTCATTGTTCGAGAAAAAAAATTCAAATGAAATATTCCCACATTATACGCAGACGACATGCAAAATAAAGCTTCTATAGTTAAGTTCCGCATACAAAGCAGTTTTTCATATGAGCGAATAACAAAAAACTCACGCATATACCTACGCCACACAATGAATGAAATACGTAGCTACATTTCTTAACCGCGCCGACATGTACAAACATACGTACCTACCTTCAAAAGATGGTTTCTTTCCCAAGCCATCATAACGATTCTTGGCTCGGTCACCATTGAAACCCAGAAACAGTTGAATGAAATTGCCCGTCCGTCTTCGTAGTTTTATTGAGTATGGAAGACAAGGCAAGTGACATTAAAAGTTAAGCGGTTACAGTTAATTGATATGCCGGTTTTTTGACTTGCCTCACATGTAGGTATACCTATTGCGGTTGCCTTATGATTTCTAAATCAAGAAACTCCCTGCATACGTTTCCATGTCCAGCCATGGAAATGGGTGCAAAGCCCCTCTTAAGACGCCCGCCAGTCTCTTTGAACTTTGACTTACAATCAGTCTTGAATCAAGGCAAGCTATTTTTTTTTTGGATAGCAGCCTGCCGATGCTGATTGCCTCAAGCTCAACACAAGTTTTTTTATTTTGTTGTTTTACCTGCCTACTTTGGCACTTCCGTTCGTTCTGTATCTTTTCAATGAAAAAGTTTTATCGGATACGCAAATGGAATGTATAATCATGCATTACAATTACAATGCAACTGCGCGCAAAATGTATACAGCTCCGTCAAATTTCTATGTTTTTGTGCCTCATTTGTACACGAATCGGTTTGGCTCCATTCTTTCAGTGTACAATAATAACGCACTTTCGATGAGGCAAAATGGATTTTTGCTATTTTTCGTATTACCTGTCCATTTTCCATTCCTTTGATGTTCTCAGTTTAATTAAAAATTAGTAAATTAGTATGAGAGGATGATTTATAAAAGTGGGGTGAGCTTAGCAGAAAATGGAAAATCTTACTAGGAGTTACAAAGCAAATTACTTTGCTCTGGCTTAGCAGAAACCGACGAAGACAAACTGAAAATAGATTCCAAGTAGTCCGGTAGAGGTTTACAGACAGAAAATGATGTTTGCCAATTAGGCTATAGAATTTATACGACTACAAAGTGAAATAATTTCATGTAGAGATCAAAGATTTGCATAACGGATGTGCTACTTATGGAAAACCACAGGTAGCCAATTGAGAACACCTAGTGATTCGCAAAGAAACAAAAACTGCACGCAAAACGGAGGGTAAAGATTGCAATTGAAAATCAATTCAAGAAGAAATCAAATTTTTAATACGTTTTTTGGCTTTTTTTCAATTGTTTGTGATAAGAATCTGGCATACAAAAAGCTTTAAAAAAAGTATTAGAACCATCAAATAAAATAAAATTACACACGAATAGGTACCTCTACCTACTACATAATTAAATTGTATTCTTGAGCAGGGTATTGCATTGCAGCGGCTCTCCGCCTTCACCTAGCCAATTACCATCAATGTAAGGCTTATGACACCTTAAGCGTCCTACAGACGATCAATGTTACTTGACAAGTATTATTGACGTTTTCTTTTGTCAAGTAAAATTGATGAACAATCGCCACCACACGTTCAATGAACATTGACAATTTTTTTCTTCTAAAGTTTCCTAATCGCACTAATCGCAACCAAATCAGATTTGATTTTCGTCAATGTTTCAATTATACTTGACAGTAACATTGAAGAGCCTACAAACGATCAATTTTACTTGAACAGAAGCTCCTTCAAGTAATATTGATCGTCTGTAGGGCACTTTACACAATTAATACCTTGCCCTCAAAGCTCAAATGTACCTGCAGGCTCCATGGCTAACAACACCACTGGAAAGAAAGATCAAACTCAAAAAATGGAGTATGCACGTTGAACGTGTTGAAAAATGTAAACAAAACACGTTTCACGAAATTTCGTAAAATTTCACCAGAAAAACACGACTCATAGCAACTTGGATTCCGAAAACTAACAAAATAACTCGACGGACTCGACGAAATTTAAACGTCGGCGTCGAGTTGGAACTTTGGAAAAATGATTGGTCGAAGCTGGCAGAGATGATGAGAAGGACGCGAGTAGACATCTTTTGTCTTGTGTGTCCAAGAAACAAAATGGCAAGATACTTGACAGACACAGAAATTCTACTATGGAATGGATCAATGTAAAAAGGGAATCGGTATGATCCTTGAGGAAGAGCTAGTTGGCAGCGTGTTAACCATTCCGAAGTCTGATAATCGTTGAGGAAGGAAAGGTGTCAGTTTATACTTATGCTCCCGAAATTGGATTTGAACAGGCGGAAGAAGATGCATTTGAGTGTTTGTTTGCTGGAAGAGAGTGACAAGACCGATAGGTTAGGTTAGGTTAGGTAGAATGGGCTGACGGTTGATCTTAATTCCATCACACTTAGATCAATGTAGATCCATTGTGATACCCTGACGTATTGTAACGTCCTTGAAACCTATGAATTTATGTCTGGTCGGTATTTAGCCATTTTGTGGCCTTAGTGAAGTTTAACAGACTGCTTTTTGAAGCGTCTGATAATTCTTCTAGTTCATTTAAAAAGTAATTGCCTAGAAATTTTTTCCTAATATGGCAGAGTGCTGGGCATTGACAAAGGAAGTGAGTTGTATCCTCATGTTCATCTTCGTCATTGCATCCTCTGCATAGGTCATCGGTGCAAAGACCCATTTTCTTTTTGTGATAACCTAGTAGGTTATGTCCAGTTATGATACTGATAAGCATTCGCAATGAAGGTCTATTCAATGATAGCAGCTTTTCAGATTCTTTCTTATTATATTTCGGCCATATTTTCCTGGAAGTAACACAGGAATCTAGGCATACCCATCTTTCATTGGATTTTTGCGTTATTTTGTTACCAATTATCTGTTTAATTTCACAGGGTGGAATCCTGATTGATTGATCAATGAGAGAAGGGTCAAGTGTTGATCCTTTTCTCGCTAGTTCGTCCGCTTTTTCGTTTCCCGGTATACCACTATGACCAGGAACCCAGCAGAGTCTAACGTTATGCTGCGTGCCAAGAACCTTTAGCTCTTCGCGACAGCAAGAAACAAGCTTTGATTTGATAAGAGTGGCAGAAATCGCTTTTATTGCTGCTTGGCTATATCAATGAAAAAAGTGATATCAGCATGTGATAGCGCCATCATGGACACCTGTTTTGCAGCGTGTGAGACTGCCAAGATCTCGGCTTGGAAGACGCTGCTGTGATTTGGAAGTCTGAATGAACTTGCTAGGTTTAGGCTTTCTGAAAAGAAACCTGCCCCTGTTCCAACTTCCATTTTTGAACCGTCGGTATAGATTGCTATAGACGTTTCGTAAGGTGTTTCATTCTCCCAATCTTGTCTATTGGGGAAGCTAGTTGTGAAGGATTTTTTAAAGTCCAAGTATGGAGTTATGTAATCCGTGCAGATATTGTTATCTGCGTATCTTGATAAAATCTGTGCGTGTCCTATTTGGCTGGTTTTCCAGACATTACATTGGTTTAGTCTAAGTGCACTATTTGCTGCCACTTCTTGAACGTAGAGATCAAGAGGTGTGAGATTGAGGATTACTTCCAAACTCGCGGTCGGTGTAGTTCTCATTGCACCGGTTACGCAAATACAGGCAGATCTTTGAACTTTGGTTAGGGTTTTTAAATTCGTGGATTTTTCCAACGCCTTCCACCAGACCAAGTTGCCATAAGATAGGATAGGTCTAACAATGGCAGTATACATCCACAGGATGATCTTGGGATTTGGTCCCCAGTTTTTGCCAAAAATCCTGTTGCACGAATACAGTGCTATCATAGATTTCTTATATCTTTCTTGTAGTGACAAGACCGATACATTGTCACTAACAGTAAAAGTGGAGCTGAGACCCAAACTGACAATACAATTTTGGTTGCAAAATTTATGAAGCCTGGGTTGAAAGACTACAACATCGTCTTCTGATAACATAAGTTTTTTTGGAGGAAAGCAAGGAAGTATTAGGAGAACAGAGCGGTATAATTGGACAAAGGAAAAGGCAACCAATTCATTTCCGACTTTCTGTGTTGCACCATCAAAATGCAGAGGGCAAATCACAAAGCATGAAGGATAGCCTGCAACAAAATTACCTAAAGAGAAACAAGCCATTATTAGGAGTTTCAAAGGGACACTACTAGCAAGCCAAAAAAAAAAACATGGTGGTGGATTGATAATCAAGATAAAAGCTGCTTTCAAAAAATTTTACCATTTGCCGTTACAGAGGCTGCAAGAAAATTACGAAGATGAAGTAGGGTGTAGGGGGCACATTTGAACACTTTTTGGCACTATTCATAAGTAGGTACCTACTCCATGTTCAAAGGTGCACCTCTCCCCTATACAAGCAAAGATAGCGGAAAGCATGTATCGGAAGCTTGAAGAAGTTTCTGCTCGGCTGCTAATGCCAACCAGAATGATCAAGAAATAGGAAAAAACAACTTGACTAAGAGGGCAATCATCTTCAAAATAGCAGCCCAGCGAAGGTAAAATGCTTAGGAGTCAGCGTCTTGTAGATGAAGATAAAATTCTGCACATGTGGTGACAGTATTGCGATGAACTTTTGGACAAACAATTCATTCGAGTGCTCTTTCCACCTTTTTCCGACAGCTGAACCAGTCGAACAAGAACTTCAAAGGCAGCAAATGAACCAGACGAGCTACCTTAAGAATTTTGTGAAAAAATACGAGATATCGGATCTAGCATCTAGCTGACTAACGATTTTCGTCTTCGAGATAATAGGAGGCCATATTTTGTACAATTGCCATATTTTGGACAATTTACAGAAGGTATGAGTGTAAGTTGACAGCAACTGAGATCAAGATGCTCCAAATGACAGCAAGAGTAACAAACCTTCTTATAGACCCCATTTTATGAAAAAGTAAGAATAGTGTGGAAAATGACTAAAATCGGACTTCCGATATACATTTAATAAGTATTTTACGGAAGTTTCCGAAAAATTTAAACCAGATGTCGAACAACTGTGAAACTAAAATTGTTTACATTCTTTGGAAATACCAGTACTTGTTAAAAATATGTATTGGTGATGGTGTTTCGAGTATTTCACTCAAAAATACAGCCTTCTTAAATTCTTTAAATGTGCTGAACCCTGAACTTGAACCACTTTTTAAAAAGGGTAATAGAAAAAATGATTCACATTAAAAGCCATTTCACTTGAGCGAAATTAAAAAATAGTTTATGCGCAATTCAAACACTGCAGAAGTGTGATCCTTTGGAAAGGACAAAGCGACTACGAATCCCCGAAGAAAAAGGAGACAAATATTGTTTTCTATCACCTTCGTCTCCTCTTTGTTCGGGTTTGTTTTTGCCTGTCTCGCAGACTGAATCCTGTTTATGTATATAGGTATACCTCTATGTTTGTTTCTTTTTCGTTTCATCAAATTTAAAATCACAATGCTTTGCAGACGACAGTGGAACGGTACACCGATTTAATCCTACATTTATGTGTTTTCTTTCTATGTCGTGATGCATATTCGTTTCATCGATTTTCAAATCACAGCGATTCTAAAGAATTTTCAATTCAAAAAGACGAACAAACTTGGCGGAGAAATTGATAAAATAAAATTAAAATAAACAGGGTGGCGCAACAGAACGAACGGCCTAGTTTGGACTATGCTTATTATTATCTGTATCATTCTGAGGCTAAACTCAAAACATGTTCGTTTAATATCCACAGTAAATTCTTGATAAATACAGTTGCCTTAAATCACGTCTATTAATACACTGGTTCCAGCTTAATGATACCTACTGGGTTCTTAAGGAGCAGAACAGAAACCTTTTATAACCGCAATAACAGGACCTTATATCTTTTACCTTACCCATAAACGAAGTAATGACTTCATCTATGCTTCATTTGTTTCGCGATCCGCCTCTAATTTGCATGACAAACGTGATTTCTTTATCTCCAAAGTGTGATTATTTACACGACATGACCATAATAATAACCCGGTGGCCGCAAATTGTACTCTAATTTCATAAAATGTTCTCTTCCTATCCGTTGGAGTGTCAATGTCAATTCTGTTTTTCCATGCAAGCACACATCGGATATTATTTTCGCATACGTGTTAATTATAAATACAGCTCATCACCATTGTGAGCATTGTCAGCAATTCGTAATCCTTTATGCCAAAGCCAACCAATTAACCATGAATCATTGGCATTGTTTTATATATGTCAAGTTAATTGTAAATAATTACACATTGAATGAAGACGACACTTTGAAAATAAAAACTCTGTACTCTTAGACACCGACGACGTACACATACTCATGTAAGTTTGTGGTCATACTCCAGGCTCCAGTCAGGCCCGCCGCTAGGGGTTTGAACGCCCGTGTGCAATTCCCATTATGCCGCCCCCGTTTAACTATGTCTACCTTACACGATCTAGGTTAAAAAAACTAGGTTAAGGATGTGAAAAAAATAAGAAATACTTTACAACGAAAAACTATTCATTTATTTAATTTACAGCAATTTTACTTTCCTTGCCTTTATGTTGGCGAAATCTGTTACCAATTTTTTTGTGTCTAAGCTTTCTAATATCTCATGTTCAATTGAAACTATGGCTAAATTACTTAGTCTTTGCTGGTGCATTGTTGATCTCAAATAGTTTTTTATAATTTTTAACTTTGAAAAGGATCTTTCACCAGATACAACTGAAACCGGCAACGTTAGTTATATTCTTAGTGCTATTGCTGTATTCGGAAATGTTGACATTAAATCATTTGCAAAAATATATTGCAATAGGGTTTGTGGATCATTGGACTGGTGTTCAGTAAAATGCAACTTTAAAGCATTGATTTCATTAAACAAATCTATACCGTCAATATCTGTGTCACTATTTGAACTGTCTTTTAGCTTCAAATTCAAATCCTTGCAATATTTCATTAAATCATCTTTAGAGTAACTAAATAAGTTATTATTGGTGAAAAAGCCAAATACGTCGGTAAAAGTTTCCAACTCCTCGAATCTATACTTTAAAGAAGTTAACGTTTGATCTAGGATTCTAAAAAAAACCTCTACTTTGTATTTGGTTTTGGGGTCAAGTAAAACTTGGTCACTCTGTTCATATTGAAATTGAGTTGGTTTTCTTCGTGGACGAACTGTGTTTATAGGCGGAAAATCTGTTTCTACATTAAGGTCCCGAGCCACATTGGTAGCTTCTTCTAACACCCTTTCGAAGTGCTCATCCGTGCGATATTCGGTGAATTTATTAATCAATTTATTTAACAAATTTATGCAGATTTGAGTATTTATTGTTGGGTTTTGCATCATTTTGCTGAGAGCATTAATTTCATTTAAAATATCGAACCAAATTACAATCGAACAAATAAATCTATAATTTTGAATGTTTAAAGCAAGCGAATGAGCTTTGTGAGATGTTGTACAATCCATTCCGACGAATTGTTATCTGATATTTCTAGCAAAGCGTCAAATATTGACTGCATCGATTCTGCTAGACCATCGCGTGGCACTTAATGCTTTTAATTTTAAATCTGGTAAATATTTGCAAATTATTGACCACCTTTTTGTAGATGACGAAAAGAAAACGTAAATTTCTTGAATTATATTGAAAAAATTTACGGTGTCGTGCGTAATATTTGCCGCATCGTTAACGACCAAATTGAGACTATGCGCAGAGCATGGAACGTAAAATGCGCGATTATTAATTTCCGTTGTGTTTTCCAAGCATATTAGAACCATTGTCATAACCTTGACCACGTAAGTTCCTAATATCCAGGTTTGATTGCGAAAATAAATCTAAAACAAAATTTAATAGTCCTACACGTGTGGAGCTGGTGATCGGACAGAAATCAATAAAACTTTCGCATGTCGTAACATTTTTAGTTTCACTGTTTAAAATGACATACCTGAGTATAACTGTGCAATCTAATATGATGGAGAAATATTTTGATTCTCTGACTTTGTTCAAGATATAATTTTTTATGGTCGTGCCGAGTAAATCAATGATTTCATTCTGAATTTGATCTCCTAAATAGTGAGTCATGCGAGTTGAATCCAATTTCGAGGCTTGAACTCTGCGAATATGTTCTCGCATAACTGAATCAAAGGTTGCTATCATTTCTATTGCTTTGAGAAAATTACCGTTATCATGCTCATAGAATGTTTTTGACGAGCCCCTAAACGCCAGACATTGACGGGATAAAAATTTTATAACAGCTATGATCCTTTCCAATACATCACACCATTGTTTTTTTCAGATTCCAATAGTCTCAGCTGCATTTGATTTACAGTAGTTTTGTTTTTTAACATATTATTTAGTTGCACCCAACATTTTAAATTTTCACTGTGGGAAACGCTTGTTTCGTGTCGTTTTAAGGTGGATGACAAATGTTGCCAATCGGAAAAACCGCTTGGAGCCGACAAACTACTCACAGTAGTGAATATTTTACAACAGAAACAATAGACTGAATCTTTTGACGTAGAGTAAACAAGCCATTCTCTGTTAATTTTTTCTCCATTGGGAAGATTTCTAGAATAATAACTGTTTGCAAATTTTCTTCCGTCGTCATTAGCAGGAAAATTGTAGTTAAATAGCTGTACAGGACCACGACTAACCAAAATATTAACAAGATCATTAGTCATACTGGCAGGCCATAAACCGGGATCATCACCACAATCTAAACAGCTACTCATTGACGACGATAAATTCCTTACAGGTTCTTCAGCAGTACTTTCTCTTGTTTTAGTTTTACTGAAGTCTGCCTCTAAAGGACTAATATTTCTCTCTTCAGATACCTCCATAACTTCTAAATTAAAGGCTGCGCTTGTTGAAGCTACGCCAACATTTTCTTGACATTCCGGTTCCCTATTTTCTGGTTTGCTTAAAAATTTATCTAGAGAGCCCTCTAATTTTTTTTTTGTGCATCTTTTTCTCGTTTTTGCTGTCGAAATTGCGCTCCTGAAAGCTTTTTGCTTTTTTGCGGTTCCTGGAATGTATCGGAAGAGGTAAGCATTTTTTTATTTTAATACAACCAATTTTACGTACAACAAATTGTAAAACTTTCAGATATAATTAGGTTTTTCTGGTTAACGAGCAATAATTGACCCATAGGCTGATTAAACGGAGTTACTTACCATAATACGATTTTTGGCGCTGACGGATAAAATAGATAATTCTCTGAACTATAATCATATCACACTCCTTCTTACGGAACCTATTCAGGACTAAACGAAATAATTGAAGCGTGTTGTTCACTAATCTGTTTGACTTCGCATCGCTTTCGCATTTGTGTTCGCTTTTTCAGAACCCAAAGAAGATTCGGCTGAAGCTTCAGCTACAATGAATCCAAATGTGGATTCTTCAAACCAAGTCCCGGTGCAGGATTTGTACCCAGGTCCAGCTCAACCTGCTAAAAATTTTGAAGCTGGGGTTGTTGGAGTTGCAGACGTAATGCCTCATGATGACGACCTGCCTTCAACAAGTTCAAGCTCCCAAAGTTGTCAACAAACAAAATCAGGAGAACCAAATGTAAGTGTATTTTATTTCATACTTTTACAGTAGATAGCTTTGGTACTATTCGTTTAAAATGCACACATAGTTCCTAACAAAATCAAGAATTTAAAAAAAACTATGCGCCGCCCGCGTGTTTTGCACGCCTTGCACGCCCGCTTACGGCGGGCCTGGCTCCAGTGGATGTCATTAGGCAATAGTACTACTAGGAAAAACAAAGAAAAAAAAGAAGATGTTTTGAAAACACCGCAAAAGTTCAATAGAATTGACAAGTACCAAGAAAAAAGACTGTACATGTACATACATAGAATCATAGCTACCAGCTACGTATTTCTTCTCGCAAAAGTGTTTCCGGAAGTACCTAAAGCGGTGTGCACAGTTCTAGATCGGGATACAGTTACTTACTGAAAGTTATTTGTGTAGTCAAAGCGAAAGTTCTTAGCAGGTAGGTAGGTACACTGTTTGATAAACACTATTTGAGATTTTGAGAGCTTCGACTGCAGTCGGTAGAAAAAACAGCACAGAAAGAGTGTCATCTATTTTTTAAAGGTTTTCTAGATGTTCTGTTCTGATTGGTCATTTTAAAGTCCGGTTACTCTAAAACAGTGTTTTTCAATCTTTTTGATTTCGCGACCCCTTTACAGGTTGAAATATTCTGGCGACCCCCTCTCTTCATAGAAAGCCGAAGAATAATTTAACTTAATTAAACTTTGGTACATTTATCTATTATTCACGCGTGCTTAACTGCGTCGGCGATGGCGACGTTGCCACACCGCATTGTCGTTGCGGCGGCAAAAAGCGCCAGGCGCGTGCCAACCACTTACTTGAACATGTTCAATTGTTCATGAACAGGCAATGTGTTCACGCAGAACAAGCAGTCGAAAAATTGAAGAACAGCCTACATTTTTTTTGCTTTGCAGTTTAACGTATCTACAGATGTTTCTGACTGTGCACAGTTTGTGGTATTTGTGAAGAAATCTTATTTTGCAAAGCACTTCCTGCAAACACTACTGGCCAGTGGTTGTACGATATATTTTTGGAAAGCACTTGGAACTACGATATTGACTCAAAAAATGTATCGCAATTTGTAGCGATGGCGCTAAAGCTATGACTGGCAAAAGTAGTGGACTCATTGCAAAATTAAAAGCGATAATGCCAAACATATCCTGGACACACTGTTTTTTCCATCGACAGGCTCTAGCTGCTAAAGTAGTACCTGTACTATCACTTTCCAATATTTTTTTTGGAACTTAGAAGTCGAAAGTGGTCCACAAAATTTCCAATGTGGTCCACAAGCCTATTTTTCAAGAGCAGGAGGTAAGAGTAGGAAGCAAATAACAACGTTTAAATTTCATCATATATGCATTACTTTCTAACCCATAGGAAATGCTCACCTAAATTGATACATTCCACCATGAGCATAACAGCTGCTCCGCTGGTGTTGGCGCACCCTAGTGACAAACAATGTTAATAAAAAATATTGGAAAGTGATATTGGTAGTACCTTCTGATTTAAATGACGTGCTCATGGAGGTAATAAAAATTGTAAAATCAATCAAAGGCAAAGCTTTGCAAACCCGCCTATTCAATCGTTTGTGACGATATGGGCTCGCTTCTTCAAAATCTCCTTTGTCACACGAAGGTCAGGTGGCTTTCCAAAGGAAAAGTATTAACAAAAGTTCTAGAACTGAACTAAAGATGCAAAATCTGGCTCTTGAAATTTGCATTTTTGGCAGATCATTTAAGCCACCTTAACAATTTAAACAAGAACCTTCAGGAAAGAGAAGAAAATATTTTAACTGTCAAATATAAAGTAAAAGCATTTCAGGCAAAACTTCGATTGTGGTCAACCTTCAACCTATCTGCAAAATATGTTTGAGTCTTTTCCAAGTGTTCTGAAGATTGTTGAAGACAATGCAACACACCCAAGTCTTGCGCTATCGGCTCACATTCCTTGTATGATACAGAGCTTGCATAATTTAAAATGGAAGCTGACAATGGAATGGAAAGAGTTTCTTCTAGATTTGGCTGCAGATGGCATGCAGCATGCTTAAAATGGAATTTTGTTCGCCGTATTTTGGATGAAAAGAAAATACGAATATCCAGAGCTGACAAGGGAAGCTCCTAAATTATATTGGTGCCATCCGATCCGCCACTTCATACCTGTGTGAACTGACATTTTCTTCAATGGTAGGTAGGCATTAAAACTAAGAAGAGGTGTAGGCTGCAACTAGAAAATGATTTAATTTATTAACGTTTCAAAAATAGCACCACAATTCGATAAACTTTTGAAAAATAAACAAGTAACAAGCGCATCCTCTAAGAACCTCTACTGCTGGCAACCCCCGAGCAAGGCGGCCTACAGATTAGGCGTGTTTTTTTTCACAAGGATGTTATGTACATAACATGATATCCAAAAAAAACCGCTTTGTTTATTTTTATCTGTGGGTTGGTGTTCTTGATCAGTTGTCAAGCCAATAAAAGTCAACAAATAAAATTTTTTTAGCCAAATTCGTACAAAAACGCAAAACAAGGCATTTCTCTTGTGTGTTTTTGACTCTGTTTACATGCTGGGGTTGAATTCATATGAGATTGTGATTTATATGTGAGTTGGAAAAAATATTTTGTTACTTGTTTCAAACGAATCAAGCTATTAATAATAAAAAAAAATAAAACCATTTTTATAGCATAGGTACTTAACAATTACCTTTGAAAAAAATGTCAACATTCACAGAAAAATGTGAAAAGAAATATGGAAAAAGTGCTTTCAGTCACTAAACAGAACTTTTTTAATTGCTATTACGTTGTTTTATGTATCTTTATATAAATTTACAATTCTAACTCTTGAAATCAATAAAATTCTAAAAATCAAAAATTTTAAGCAACTAAATTGCGGAGTGTAAGAGCGGGCATACGATTTTATTCAGTTACACATTTGTGAACAGACCCTTTGCCACCCATTTTGCTTTTGTTCGAGATACATACATGAAAGTCTCTAGACGCACCAACATTAAAAAATGAAAGGTCGAAAAACTCATTCGATACTCGACTAAACGTCAAAAATCTATCCCCGACCAAATCTTAACCATCCTTTGTTATGGATAACATCGGTTGCCGGGGATGTTGTTTTTGCTTTGCATGTAAAATGATGTTATGTATACATAGGTCAGGGTACACCAAAGTTAGCCTTTTTTTAAATTGTCAAAAAGTGATGTCAAAGTTGAGAATCGAGCTTTACTGTAGTACATTTTTTTCTTAGAATATGGCCAAGAATCACACCCCAAAGGATACACGAAGTACGGGACACCCTGTATAACAGTCTTGTGAAAAATACAAGCCTATTTAAAAACACTGCTCTAAAACTAAAAACTGGGTTGAATAGATCCCGGGGTGAGTATAGTTAAATAATTTTATTCCACGCAGAAGCTAATTGTTATTATAGCTTCGAGCCAGGCATTCTCACTGCTCAATTAAGTTGTCAGAATGACAAATGAGGCCCCACCTTCGCAGCTTATATAAATTGAATTATCATTTGCAAATTCATAGGTATCAGGGTATCACCATTCACATTATAATTTCAATTACAAATATTGTCTCTCTCACTCTCTTTCCGTGATTTCACAATTAAATTGGCATGAGTTTTCTCGGACTCAAGAGTCAAGAGACTAGGTACATAAATGCTTTTTCTCATCGCCAGTTTTTACCTTGAAATCGGTCATACCCACTGCACAGATGGGCACAATCCAAATCGAGAACAAGGCAGTGGAGTGCTGCCGGCAACAAAGTTCCACAATCATTATCAAAAACAGCCAGCGTCATTGTACGCGAACGTTTCTCAAGCATGTCGTTATGCTCTCCAGAAATGCGTCAATGAGTAGCGTGTTAAAAACTCTTTTCTCTACATGGTTACTTTTTTTTTTTTTTTTTTTTGACCGGGAAACAAAAACCGATCGAGGAAAATGAAAATACATATTATGTATGGAGAAATGTTTTCAAACAAATTGGGTTAATTGTTACTTCACAATTATTGTACTACGAAAAACAATTGCAAAAGAAATCCCCTTCGTCTAGTGCGATCGGCTGTAAATTAGAACAAATAAATGCAATGTGAAGCTTTGGCAAGTGCACCACACGAACCGCAAAGCAAAGAAGAAGCAAAAAGTGGCGTAGGCCAACTAATGATAGTACAAATTATGCTAAATGAGATTTCCGATTTATCAAACAAAAAGTGGTTGGCTGCAAGAATGTTCTCACTGCTCACTGTAGCCTGTACGTCCTCAGTTTGTATTCCGATTTCCGACTCCATCATCTTTTTATATTTGTTATAACAATCAGAAGAAAGTTTCATTCGTTCTTATGGTTTTATAATAAATCTGAATTTTCTCATAGACAAAACGAAGGAGGAAAAAAACTTTTTTTAAATGCAACTTAATTCTTGATCTTAGATGGTTCTTGGATGTACACTTCAAATCAGTCAACGATCTTAATGAGTTTTTGAACTTAACGTTGCGGAACCAAATAAGTTAGGTAACTTCAGGTAGTTTTTAAATTAACTTCAAGTTCTGTATAGAAGAAGTCTTGATTTATTTTTCGTAGGGCATGGTTACGGACTTATGATTTTAAGTTATAAAGATTGTTGACCCTTCCCAATGATAAGATTTATGAATCTGCATCAGTGAAGGTACAGTTGACAGTTCACGTAATTTCTTCATTTCATGTGGACGGGCGTTGACCTCGGTGTACCAGACAGAAATAATTATTTTTTGTCACAGACATCATCATATAAAAAAAAAATATGTTACAATTTTTAAAAGCAACAATATCATAGCGTTTTCACATCATCTATTATTTCTATAAAGATAACAAAAATTACAGCTCAAATAAAATTAAAAGCGCTTTTCATGGCAATGAAATCACTATAGTAGGACTCGCCAATTCCTCGCAAATAGCGATACCCGTGGAAAAACATTTTTGTTTTTTGTTGGAATTTGAATCTCGAACCGTCCACATGCAGACATGCTAAAGATTACGCAACGGCAACTACAAAAGTTTGAGAATTTAGAACAGCTAAAATTATTTCATAAACAGTTTTTAAAAAAATACTAAATAGCTATAGTTTTCCCGCTTGAAGCCTTGGCAGAAAGTCAGTATCACAATTTTGCGGAAAGAAATGAATCGTTTTTTGCTGGAACAACGTTGAGAAATATTGAAAATTTATTACTGAAATGAGTGTCAAACGATGGGTTTTTTACCCGAGTCTGCTGTGCGCAGGTTTGTGCAAAAAGTTCGTGAAACTGGCATTCAAGTGGATAACACTCATTGTCTACGATCTGCATACATAAGAATGCGGGTTGTTTTTGACCGATCCACCATCAGTTCGCCATCGATCTGAACAGCTCATCACTTCACGTATTACACTTACACTGAGAAGGAGAATTGTGAACAAAGGACAAACAATTGTGGTGAATAATTCACCCCAACCACTTCGTTATCGCATTGCAGTTTGAGCCTTAGAGAAAGCTTGATTTGAAAAACGATTTTGGACGAAAACTATTCTTTTCTGACGAAGCGCATTTTCATCTCGATCGGCGGATATTTTAACAAGCAAAGTTGTCGCATCTGAAAGTGAAATGTTTGTGCGGATTGTGGTGGCATCTTTGGACCATTTTTCTTAGGAAATGAAACTGGGAACAAAGTTACGTTACACGCGTTACAAAGCCTTCTTATGCTATGTCCCCACTTGATCCTTGAACTTGTTCAACTCAAAATTATCCCAAACCTATATGAAAAATAAGTGGTTTGCCATTGCCATACAAAATGAAATATTTTTATGTACTGGGTTTCATCTCAACCTACTTAAAACCAACTGCGCTGAATTCACAATTTCCAATACTCCAGTTAATTTGACGTTTAAGAGAGTAGAAGTGAGTGGAGAGAGAGAGTAGAATCTCTCATACGTCACACGTCGGTGTCGGTGACGTTGTGGTCACATTTTATGTCTGTCTCTTTTTAACTTAACAAAAACAACAACTATAAACTTTTTTTTCATATGGGAACACTACTAGGTTAACTCAAACCATCCTATAATAAAACAAAGCTGAACTTCAAGTGAGGATATAGCAAGTTGATCACATGGATTTAGACGACATCTGAATCAAGCAGAATAGCGGTATGCCACACACCCATATTATCACAATCGAATTTTGGGAGGAATGAGGTTGTGTTCTATAATTAATGGGAATGTTTTGGTCTCTTTTTTGTAAAAAATAAAGTTATATTTGGAAAGATGTCGGTTTCAATTTTAAATTTCTTTTGGGATTAAACAACTACGCTTGCTCATGTCTTGCAAAATGTATTTTTCACTGCCCCCCATTTTGAGATTTTTGAAGATTTCATTTTTAAATTTCAGCTCCATTGTTAAAGTTAAGAAACAAATTTTTTTTGTCTTAAAGTTTAATTTTTGTGTAGTTAATAAGTAATAAAATAAGTGTAAGAAAATTTTAAAGCATCACTAATTACGTTCATACACAGACAATTTCTTTTAAAATTGGTTAAATTTTAGGCCAATAGACCACCATATATAGAAATTTTTGGAGACTCTACTTTAAAAAAGAATTATTGAAAAAACGTTTACTACCTATAGTAAAGTATAGTTGCTCTTTATAAAATTGAAAACATTTTTTCTTCGTTTGCATAGTATCTTAGTGAAAATAAAAAGATTTATAAACCGAAAAAATAAAAATAAAAAATGTTTTCGAAGTTTTATCAACACGCTTTGTCTTAAATGCTTTTCAAATTCAAATTCTGATAATTGAAAAATTGTCCGTTGACTTGAAGTTAATGTTTCTAAAGAAAACTTAAAAAAGTAATGAATTCTTGCAATTCCATCAAAGTCACACACAACATTATAATTGCAAAAATATTGCAATTACCTTCTTAAGGTATGACATAAATAAATATTTATAAGTTTTTACCTTCACTTTGTGTGGAATCAGTTATCGATGTGTCAAAATGAATTCGTGGCAGAGTTTTTGATTTGTACTCACCTGAAAAAAAAGAAGAAAATTTAGATTGAAATTTAACAAAAGAAGAATATGTGCATATATTAAGACGAATTGAATCATTATATCAAATTCTCATAATTTAAAAAAATTATATATGCATATAAGATGCTGCTTCGATAACACAAAAAGAATAAAAAAAATCTAACATTTTTATAAACTTAAAATATCTTGTATCTGTGTATATGTTGTGTGCATAGGTTCGGTTGGGGTAAATGGGAACAGTTTTCGCATTTTCAAAATTTTTTTCTTAACGTTTTTTAGACGTTTTCTTTTCATAAAACAGTTTTATTCAAATTGAAACCAAATTTCTTCGAGAAAACAAACTATTTTTTTGTTCCAGTGAGATAGACATATGAGACATATGAAATAATTGGCTTGTTTGAGTCTACTTGTTGGAGACGCCTAACCATAGTCTAACGGTTTTCACGACTTCTCAAATTTAAGTTTACCGTGATCTAATTTTGTTAAAAAGTTTAAAATTATTTTCTATAATTAAATAGAATATTACAATTATGGTTCGTAAGAACTAGTAAGAACTAAATGACAGGGTGTTTCATTTTTCGATGCATTCCACTAAGTTAACTGCTACTTTTTTCAAGAAAATCGATTTCTGTGAACCCTGATTGGACTTTATTCTCTGAATAAATTGGATTTTTCTGGAAAAAGTACATACCTTTAATTTTTTTTTTATTTCTCAAAATCTATAAGAGAGATTTTCACGTTTGTTTTTCTGCGTCTGACTTAGAACTAATAACAGCATTCATTGTTTAGAAAAATTGCCCTTGAAAAAATTATGCTTTTTTGTATGAAATTTGACTTTCAGACTTGATTACTCAAAAACCATTCACAAAACCAACTTGTACTAATGTGTTAATGAATGAATGAATGAATATTTGGGGTTTTGTATTGTACTTCGACCTTGTAGATCTATTGTCCCCTCTTCTTCTTAAGTGGAATTCCTTAATTTAAAGTAGATTAGTTCCTTTGATGAAACTGAGTATCTGGGTAACGTTCAGAGATTTAGCTCCATCTCTTCTACATAGTAGGATCCTAGGGATAGGGACTCTTTCCTTTGATGTAATAGAGCTTCGCAGTCACCTGAGAGGTGGTCAAGAGATTTTTCCTATTCGTTGCAGTATCTGCATTGGTCATTGCTCTCTATGCCTAAGGCTTTTAGGTGTTTTCTTAGTCTGCAGTGTCCGGTTAGGAACCCGGCTAGCATTCTTACATTGCTTCTACTTAGTTTTATTGCGTCTTTGTAACGTTTTGAGTTGAAAGTGCCAAGTAAAAGCTTGGCTTAACTGATTTTGGGGAGATCATTCCAGTGTTTAACTCTATTGCCTTCCTCCGACGCGACGTTTAGACTTCGTTCTTAATGTGACTTTTTGTTACTCCACAGAAAGGTTCCGGTCCTATGATAGGTGATCCGGCTCCAGTTTTTGCCAGTTCGTCTGCCTGTTCGTTGCCTTTGATTCCTACATGTCCTGGTAGATTGTAACTTTGTTGTTGTTGCCCAGTTTGTTCAATTTGTCAATGCATTCACTGACAAGTTTTGAAGAGAGTGTGTAGGATCTTATGGCCTTAATTATACAGCTTGACTGTCCATCATTATTGCAATGTGCTTTTATTTTACATTTTCTGCCAATGTTTAATTCCGCGCATTTGCGAATTGCATTGACTTCCGCTTGGAATATGCTTGACATCCTTTTTATTGGTACTGCTCTTGGCCCAGAAATTCCTGCTTCAGTTCCTTCCGTTGTTTTTGAGCCATCTGTATACCATTTTATTGCATGGGTCTTAGTTGAGTAGCTGTCTTCCTAACTTTGCCACGACTTTTTGTTACTTAGCTCAACGTTGCAGAGCTTATCGAATTTGAATTCCTTGGACTTGCTATCCGGAGAAAAGTCAATGAGTGAATGAGTGATAACTCATTCGATATTATATTCTTTTCGCTAGATTTCAAAACACATTCAGTCTCTTTGGCAAATCTAGCCATGCATCGTTGCATTTGTGATGCTTCTTATTACCAGGTGTTAAGGTGTCAGGTTTAACAATACTTCTAAGGCCGCTGTTGGACAGCTTCTCATTGCTTCTGTTATGCATATGCACCAAGTTTTTGTACTTTTTCTAATGCTTTTCTGGTGGTCACCTGGTCAGTTCTCTTATTCCAGACTACCGCTCCATAGGTAAGGGTCGGTCTTACCATCATTAGGTACATCCACCGAATAATGCTCGGTTTACAACCCCATGACCTTCCTGCTGTGTTAATAGATTGATTTTTGGCTTGACCAAACCTATCCGCGTGCACAGTGGTATAAATTTCCTACCATGTCTTTGCAGAGAATCCTGCAACGCTAGTTTTTTTCTATAGATTTATAATAATAAAGTGTTTTTTGCAAACATTTCGTTCGTTTTAAATCATTTTTACTTTAAAACAGATGGAAGAAAGAGACGACAAAGTTTACATTTTAAAACAGTTTTTCGAAAAAATAGAAGATAATAAACCCAACTTTTCATATGAAATTCCCTACGTTTTCAATAACACTCGTTTGTCTTGAAGGTGAGATTTCACATTTTTGTACAAAAAGCAATAGGCTAAGGTTTAATGTGATGCATTTCTTAAGTGTACTTTAATTTACGAGGAGGTAGGTAGCTTTCAAATACAGCGATTTAATTTTTTTCTTTAATTACCGTTTCCAGTTGACGTTCACCCATTATAGACGCCTGGGTAATGTCGTCAAATTTCTTTGTGTGGCATTATCTGGCAAAAGATTTTAATAGTTTTCGGTTGCACTTGGATTACTTTACACAATGGCAATACAAACGTATTATAATTTGATGTAATACGAACCGAAAACGAAAAACATTAAATTCATCACCGCATGGTGATATCATCCAATTCCCATTACATGTCGGTAATGTGTTTTGAAGATGTTTCATTTTTAATTAAATGATGGTAACGATTGTTGTGAAATTAAGCAGAGTAGTGCAATTAAATAATTCAAAAAGCGGTTCGTAACAATAACACAATTCCCTTTTTTTTCACAGAATTTCCTGTTTCCTGCAATTAAGTTATGGTTTAATTGGTTTTTGCGAGTCTCATCACATTGATCTGCATAATTTTGAATGACTTTTTAAACAAGAGTTAGTATCAAAACGCGTCATTACAATGCTAATAAACTTGCGTTGTTTGAATTTACAAAGCGATTTATGCATTTTGTTTATAAAACGGTTTAACTATCTATTTATTTATCCAGCTTTATTTAATACATTCGTTATATGTAACTCTAAATCCGAGATGGCCGCCTATAAAAAATGGCGAATTGTATATTTTTTTCAGTATTGGCTCAATATGGGTATCAAATGAAAGGGCTAGACTAACAGAATCGAGTGCTGAAAATGAAATGGAAATCCAATATGGCCGCCAACAAAATAGCAGCTTAATTTTTCTTCCCACAACTCCTTCAATATGGGTTTAAAATTATTAATAGATTACTGTATTATGTTTTATCAACTTTAAATTTTAAGATTGCCACCGGAGATACCAGACATCGTATTTGTGTCATTATAGGAAACGGGTGCCAGATAAAAGAGCAAGTCGAAAGCTGCAAAGTTGATCGTAGGGTTTTGAGACAGTCAATACTTTAACAGTAATATGAATGATGGAATCAAGGCAACTTACTGGAACAAGAAAGAACTAAGTGTAGATTTTATACCGTCTCGAGGACTATATGGGGTTAAGATCGCTGAAAATGAATTATCGTCAGCGGTACACCACCAAGGAAAAATGCCAAAACATGCCAAGACCTGTGTCGTCCTGTGTGGCATAAGGGCGGATAAAAGTTATACGTCGCTTTCTTGGGCGTTTCCACCTTATGATCAGGTTCAGGTCGACTTTGGAAAAGACAACGTGGCGCGCCGTACATCACATTCACCCTAAGGCCATACTTGGCTTCCACTATCCACAATATGGTAGCCGTAGCGTAATGGTTGCCTGTTACGCGGAAGGTTCGTGGTTCGAATTCCAACAGAAGCCAAAATTTTTTTTCCATGGATATCACCTTTCGCGAGGAATTGGCAAAACCTCCGATAGTAAATTGCCATTGCCATGAAAAGCACTTTCTCGATTAGCCGTTCTGATTCGGCAGGAAATTGAAGGTTAGTTCCATTCCCTCACAAGGTATGGTTGTGAGAAATACGCTAGGCCCCGGGGCACCGCGCTCTGTTGCGCCCCCTATTTATTTATTTCATTTTCTCCACAAAATGCAAGGCTGGTCACACAGTTGTGTATTTATGCTCGGAGTTGTTAAAAAAAAATCTAAAAACTTGAAAACGCGTTGAATTTTTGAAGTCAAACGGTTTAGGATGTGGATAGTTTACTAAAAACTAAAAAACAAATCGGTAAACCCTAGGTATCTGCCACTACACCATTCAACTCGTCAATCTAGGTCATTGATCAGACAAAAAAAAATTTACGGGTTTTTAATTTCTACAACTAAATCGTACCGTTAAATCGATGTAACCAAAACACAGATTTTATATTTATAATAAATAAATAATGTCGCATTTTTGACTAAAAAAATAACCATTTTGGATTTTTTGTCTCCAATTTGTGTGATATGAATATGTAAATAAAAACACTATAAAATTAGTTTAAAAAACAAAAGAAATTTTTTAGATATATTATTGTTAAAAAGCTACTTGCTTAATTTCACAAATTATTTTTAAAGTGTAATAGGCGACGCGTTTCGGAATCTTTCCATCATCGGGCGCAAGCTTCGTATTAACTTGAATTGTTTATAACTTTAAAAAAAAAAACCAATCGCTTAAATCGTGTGTACTTTACTAGTTGATCATCTCAAAAAGCTACGATTAAAATTTCAAGTCAGTCGGATAAAAACTGAAAAAGTTTCGTTTCCGGTCAATTTCAAAAACGCAGTTTGGAGATAAGCGCGTTTTAATTTTCAGAGTGCTATGAATTCGCATTGGAGTTGCTTCAGAAAATTAATTCTCAAAAATTTTATGAAGTGCATTAGTGTTTGGTCATGGTCCATTTTGATTTCAATTTTAGACATGTGCTAAAATACCAATTTTAGCAAAAAAAATATTCAGGGTTATAATACTTGTGCTACAGAATTGTTTAAGTTAAAAATGGCTTGTCATTCGCCTTGTTTTGAACTTCTAGAAAATGAAAAAGAAAAACTGTTAAAAGATGATTTTGGCTATCGATAATTATTTTTAAAAATGGCAATTGCAGTTCGATATTGAAATCGATATGTTTTAGTAATATTTCTCATGTAACGTGACGTTCACGTGAGGTCTAAGCGACCGACGCGACGCCCCATTGTGTTTTCACTTTAATACTGGATTAATATGCATCTGCTAGTACAGAAGTGCAGCAAAGTTAAGTGGATATAGATGATGAAACACAAAAATTAAAAAGAGATACTCGATATCGCTTTTCGAAGACTTTATAGTCAGTTAAAACTTGTTGACAGCTCGTCGGCTGAGAATTATAAGGTTCTATCCGCCATTTTTTGGAAAAATGAGTTATGGGTACCGTTGAATTCGTATTTCGAAGCACTTTCGAATGAGGCCATATTTATGCACCTCAATTCTTCCTACAAAGCGTAAAACGCAAAAAACCAATGTTCTATTAGCCAAAATGTGGTTATTTTAAGAATTACAAAGTTCTAAGTAGCAAAATTGGCGGATAGAACCTTGTAATTCTTACTAAACCCAAATAAATAATTACCCATCTTCTTATTGTCATAGAACCTTTTATTCCTTAATTTTGTTCATAGAACCTTATAATTCTTATCCGATTGATGTTAACACAACAAAGTTCTATGTTGATCAGTGTACCGTTGCCTTTTTCTTCGTGTTTTTGTTATTGTATACCAATAATTGTGAACAAAACGTGTGCCTGGTGCAAAAAAATATTGTTTTTATAGAAATAAAAGTGTTAATTATATTTAATATTGTTGGATTTACTACGGCCATGGATAAAAGCCCACAAATCGATGAATTTCTCGATTATATCTCACAGCATTTCGAAGAATTTATAGAAGAGTGTGAAAGTGAAGGTATGTAATAAAATTGAAAGATTCTTCAAATAGTTTTTATAAAGGAAGTGATGCTTTTTTTAAATCTACAATAATTTGTTATTTACATACAAGTATTTTGTTCCTTAAGCTTCATTTTCAGAATTAAATATTGAAGACAATGATGAGAACTACATGTGCATCAATGATTTGATTGAGGACTGTATAAGTACCGGTAAGACCTTGAATTTTTTGGTTATTGGTGATATCAAAATATTGATAAAATTGATTCTTATTATACAGATTCGTCATTAAATGGGACAAATGATGCTCCGATGATTGAGAATTTTGACGAAGAACCTGAAGCCAACGGGTTTGAAAGGGATGAAGAGGAAAGGGATGAAGAGGAAGATGTTTATCAAAAAGTTATTACAAGGAAGAGATCAAAAAATGTTTCAAATTGGAAAGCTAACCAAGGAAAGGATCTTCGAGCAAGGGGTAAATCCTATCTGTCAAGTCGTGGTAAAGTGGTTCCTTCGTTGCCTCTTAAAAATGAACTCGCACCAAGCAAAATCAAATCATTTGAAGCAATGCTTAGATACATGCCTGCAATTGACAAAGAATTTTTCATTAACATTATAAAATCAAGAACAAATATCCAATGACTTATACATATAATGTACATTTATGTTTGTTTTATAAATGATAACATTTTTTCTTTGATGTACTTTATTTTTAAAACTGATATAGTATGAAATGAATATTATTTGCTTAAATAAATTACTATTTATTTTCTATTTATTGTTATTTAAATGTATACCTTGAATTCATCTTGCATTTTAGTTTTATTCTATTTATTATTTATTCGATTTACTTTCTAACTTACTTTAAGGTTTTTTGAACTGTATCTAAGATATACATATAAAGTTACTAGTTGGTGCTATGTATTTACATACATTATAAATACTATGTAATAATTTTCTACAATAAAAATTTGAAAATCAGATTGTTGTTTTAAATTTAGTTGGACAATCATTTGAAATTATCTGTTCCACTGCTTTTTTAACTATAAATACATTAGTTTTTTGTAACGATTTACAAATCTTCATATGCCTTAATAACAATTATAAAGTTCTATGTGGTACATAGAACCTGCACCGACATTTGAACTTCATGCAGTTGGCTTATAGAACCTTGTGTAAAATTTTTAAATAGAAATTAAAAGAAAACCCCTTAAAATATAAGGAAATAAATTATATCTTAATTAGTTATTGCCAATAATCTATCGTTTTTAATCATTCAAACGTAAATTAATAGCTATTTTATATGAAATCCGACCATCAAAAACTTAAAAGTCGAATAACTCAAAATAGAGGTCGGTCGACATAGAACCCTATAATTCTCAGCCGACGAGCTTTGGATTCGAAAATGTAATGCTTTTATCTCAAAACAGATTTTTTTTTCAATTTCCTATTTTAACAATAGTGCTTACTAATTTTCTTATTTTAACAACTTTCAATAGATATACTGGCACCTGAACGAATAAAATTATGGGTGCAGATGAGAAATTATATGTAGGTGTAGATGAAAATGTTTTTTTCATTTGCATCCTAACAAAGGAAGTGCAGACGTCTGCACTTGGTGTATTCCCTTCTCTACTTCCTTTTTTCATCTGTTCTATCAGATGCATGTAAGCCCACCATAAAAAAACCATCTTTACTCAAAAATGAGCAAGCCACCCATCAAGTAAAATAAAGCTTAATAAAATTTTGATTTTTGTCAAGCAAGAACTATAAGAGGTGTGTTCAAAAAGTATCGCGAATTTTGAGTTTTCGCGGGTTACGTACATATATTCGAACTTCGATTTTTTTGTGGCGTTATGTTAGTACTCATGTCTCTTACTTATGCCGACAAGCTCGGCCATTTTGAATGTTCACTTAATTGTTGACAGCTGCTTTGCTTACACGTGTTTTGGATCGTCTTCGATTTTTACTTATTCAAAAAAATGGATCAAAGAACCTGTATCAAATTTTGTGTGAAAAACGAAATTAAGTGCGCGGATGCATTCCGAATGTTGACTGTGGCATACGGAGAAGCTACCTTGGACCGAAGCAACGTTTATCGGTGGTACAAACTGTTTTTAGAAGGCCGAGAAGATGTGAACGCCGGACGCCCGAGCACTTCAACAACAGACGAAAAAATTAATGTTCGTTTTTCACACAAAATTTGATACAGGTTCTTTGATCCATTTTTTTGAACAAGTAAAAATCGAAGACGATTCAAAACACGTGTAAGCAAAGCAAAAGCAAAAAAATCGAAGTTCGAATATACGTAACCCGCGAAAATTCAAAATTTGCGATACTTTTTGAACACACCTTGTAAACATTTTGAAAATATCAACATTTTCTTTTTTATTGCAGTAATCGTTTATGCTCTTTTTTCTGACTAATTGATCATTGTGACAACAATTCGTACAATCTCAGCTCCTTTTTCATTTCTATGAGAAAGAATTTACGTAACAAAGTGTACTCGAATGCGAATGTAGCCATAAATTAAGTTTAGTTAGTTTAGTTTAGGTTATTTTCAATTATTTCTACATGACAATTCAAGTTAATTACAATGTTTGTTCATTGAAAAGAATAGAGAAATAATAGTGACATAATTAATTCTTTAAAGAAATAGAGGTAATGCCACATCAATAAATAGTAAAATTATATACATAGAAATGGAATGAAATGGGTGGGGTGACCCTTAAAATTTAACTATTGAATTTGAAAAGTTGCAAATAAAAGTTGTGTATTAATTAATTCAAGTTCGTTAGAGTTATAAGAAAAAAAAAATTTACTTTTTAAAATATAAATACCAAAATATCATTGAAGAATGTTGAGGAGCGACTCAATACTTTTTAGATCATGACTAAACAGCCAATTTTTAATGCATTTGCTAAACGAATTAAAATTTGTTAGTGATCTCAAGTCATATGGAAGTAAGTTAAACAATCGACACGACGTAATACTAAAGAAGTTGCGGAAAGCAGTTGTACGAAACCTGGGAATAGATACTGTATTTAGATTAACTTGTCACTACGACAATGCACTATTCTGACTGATACGTTCTGCTTAACTTTCTACATTGAATCTGTTTCTCCAATTGCAAGAACTATCTCTATGCCCACCAAGCCACCACCCTACTTAGATGTGTGTACTCCATCCCAACAAAGCATATATTACTCTTTCATTTTATAAAATTCCGTTCGCAAGTAAACACAAAGTTCACAAGCTTCCTATCCAACCACCTACCGTATCGTTGGCATACAAAAAATAACCAACTTTGCAAAATTGCACGCATAGCCGCTTTCCGCTACTACCCCACTTTTATGAAATGACGGTTATACTTCACATGCACACAAATATGTGATGTTCATGCAAATGATCCGAGCAAAATTGAAATTATTTGAACTACACAAAGCACAAAGAGTTTGTATGGATTGGAGACTGCTGCTTATATGCGATCACATCGCAAGCACACCCATACACTTTCACATACACTAAAGAAGTCATTGCGTTTCTATAATGGGCGACTCACAGTAATTGACGTGCAGCAAGACCGACGCGACGTTGATGCCTCCAATTTACTTCCATCTATCCGAAATGAGATGCGAAGAGTGGAGCTGGAGACCATTACTTAGAGCGTGCACATAGTGCATAAATTTGGCCTCTCCAGTGAGGGTGACCCAATTCAATATGTTTTTTTATGAAATTCACTTCAAAATTGAATTAAGAAGAACTGTAAACGTCTAAATTGACAATGAAAACACGAGGTGACGTATGTGTGCGTTGTTCCTTATACGATCATCTTAAGAATTGTGAGACTGCTCTTTAATTGATTTTGTCTAAACGTATTATAGGTAATTTATTGTGTTGTTGACTGAGGGAGCCTCATAAGGAGAAAAAGACGTATGGTTATAAGGAGAAAAGTGAAATATAACTCATAATTTTCTCTAGAACTGCAAATGAGAAAATGAATTTGTTTACTGTTTGGTGGTGAATCACCCAGCTGATAAAATGGACAAATCACAGAGTGAACTACTCCGACATACTAAGCTTAAAGGTCCTTGAAGGTACTTAAGGGTCTTTCATTACTTTGTGCCCAAGGGCCTTCAAAAACGACCTCTCTCTCTGATATCACAAAAGGCTTTCAACAACAAGACGGAAACCCGTCAAGTGATTTCTTTTACACCGTACTTGAAAAGATTGTGCAAAACTCAAAACTTTGTCAGGAAACAGGAAGGCCTTGGTCGTTTTAAAAGAACGATAAAAGTATGCATCGCGACGAAGAAGAAAAAGAAGAAGAAGAAGAAGAAGAAGAAGAAGAAGAAGAAGAAGAAGAAGAAGAAGAAGAAGAAGAAGAAGAAGAAGAAGAAGAAGAACAAGAACAAGAACAAGAACAAGAACAAGAATAAAAACAAGAACAAGAACAAGAACAAGAACAAGAACAAGAACAAGAACAAGAACAAGAACAAGAACAAGAACAAGAACAAGAACAAGAACAAGAACAAGAACAAGAACAAGAACAAGAACAAGAACAAGAACAAGAACAAGAACAAGAACAAGAACAAGAACAAGAACAAGAGCAAGAACAAGAACAAAAACAAGAACAAGAACAAGAACAAGAACAAGAACAAGAACAAGAACAAGAACAAGAACAAGAACAAGAACAAGAACAAGAACAAGAACAAGAATCAACTCACAAATGAATTCATGCATTTGTTAATATATTGTACTGTCAAAAATGCGACTTTTACCATCATGTCATAAAAAATATACATACAAAATCGTTAACTTTTCTTTCCTTGCACAATAATTTCTATTTTAATGGCAAGCGCCAGAATTTAAGTCTAAGAGTTGATGTATGAGACGATAGCAAAACAGCTATCGAACGATCGCCTTCGTCCTATCGTCACAATTTGGCAGTTAAACATGTTACGGAAAGCTGGTTCAGTTCTGTATCATCTATCGTCTAAGACGATTGTGTTACGGAGAACAGTACTATCGTCAAAACTATATCATCTCACTATCGACTGCTTACGGAATAACCCCCGTTTTAATGATTTTTTAAAATTTTAAATTTAGTTTAAAAACTGTAAGTGAGTGTATTTCTTTTAAACTATTTAACTATATTAAACTCTTTTTAATAAAATTCATATTTTTCTTAATAGTAAACGAATAACCGAAAAAAAAATATTTCATTTACAATAAGTCACTTGCTTATAACATATAGTTCCGGGTTTCACATACCTGAATCCCGAAATCCCGGGATTGAAAAAACTTTTCGAGTTTGCAATCTCTACCCACAGCTCAACTTGAAAAATTACCTTTTTGATATTGAAAAAAATTAATTTTTTGATATTGAAATCGTTCATTCATACAATGTGGCACGAAAAAATTTTTTAATCGATCAGGATATCTAATCAACAGATTTTCCATGAACTATATTTTAAGAGTTAATGTCCAAAATTTCGCCGTCATACCAACTTACAAAAAAATAAATAAATAAATAAAAAGAGTGGCGCAACACAGCGAGGAGCCCCTGGGCCTAGCGCATTTCTCACCACCATGTCTTGTGAGGGAATGGAGGGGACCTACAATTTTCTGCCGGTTCCGAACGGCTAATTGAGAAAGCGCTTTTCATGGCAATGAATTTACTAACGGAGGACTTGCCAATTCGTCGCGAAAGGCGATACCCATGGAAAAACATTTTTCCCTCTGCTGGGATTCGAACCTCGAACCTCTGAGTTAGCAGGTGGACATGCTAACCATCACACCACGGGTACCATACCAGCTCACAGTCTTCAGATATTCTTCAACTTTATCAAATCTATTGGATCAAGATTACTTAATACTTTGCCATACCCACTAAGAGAAATTAGAATTGAGTCCATTTTTCTCAAAAGAGTTAAGCCCTGGCATTTAAATCAGAACTATGGTTTAATTAACAATCTCTTAAATGTTACCCGTTGAACTTCTCAGATTGGATGAATCTACTGATAAATACACTTTTAGATATCTTGTGATATGAGTTCCTTTGTCATTTACCAAACATCACCTTTTAATATACAATTTTCGTTTTAAATTGATTTTATTAGCATTATTATTTTTATTTTTATTTCTTATTTCTTTTTTATGTAACTTTGCGCTTTTTAATTATTATTATTTATTTATTAACTATCTTTAACTTTATCATCTTCCGCTGCTTTCGGTACTAGTTCCTTGTGAACCATTGATTGTGGCACTTTCTTAATTTTTTTTTATATTTATGGATCTATATTTGTAGTTATCGCTGCTTATCAACACTAATTGTTATTTTGTATAAAAATTTTTGATAAGGATAATAAATTCAAAATTCAAATTGAAATTCAAAAAATTAATGCCATTTTACGAAATGTGATACAATTTTTGGAAATTTTGTCAAATGCTTTGCCATGATTGTGTTTTGCAAACAGACATACAGTTTGTTGGCATCTCACACAAACAGATCGGGAAAGTCCTGTGTAAATAAAAAAGAAAACAATTCAAATGCTAACACTGTGATACATTGTGTTGTACCGCAAAGGTATTAGACATGTGCTTTTGCCTGCCTTGTTATAAACACATTCCTACCAACTCAACGGCTTAGACATTAAAATAAACAGCTGTGGTCAGTGGGTTATATTGGGAGAAAATCTACTTTCGAAATATATTACTAGGCGCATGCAAGCGTTAAAAAGAAAACGTAAAGCTATGCGCACACAACTCTCCGCTGTCTTATATGAAAGTAATTAATCACGCATTATTAATTTACCCAAAAGAAAAAAAAAACAATCATTTCAATTAGCTTTAGACTCACACAAAGCTTGTGGAGCCACATGTGTGTCCTTCTTTTTATCACATTATACCACCCGTCATCGATTCAAGTGAAACAATTCACCAATTAACGAAACAACCGTCCATTTGTTTCAAATGAGGAAAACTACTTTCGTAAATATTTACTTAAAGGTTGGAAAAAGTAAGCAAAGGCAATTAGAATGCATCTTCTGTAGCTGAAAACGATTTGAAAATGTGTTACTTTTAAACTGCATGTGATCATCGCTGTGTTCAGCATATTGACTGGATTATCTCTGGTACGTTTGGCACCAGTCGTTCGAAAATATTTTTCCGACCCAATCTTGAGGAGGAAACACAGAAAGAATAATAAATAAATATCTCCCCAATCTCGTGGGTGTTGATTTCGAATTCATATCGAGGTCGTTCTGTGTTCTGATGGTGTTCTTTATGAATGAGCATCCGTGTTTTAAATACGAGCGTTACATCATATTCCATCGTCATGAGGAGAAGAATCCACTCACACTTTGGGCGCATTCTCGTTATGATGTTATTAACCTACGCCCACAAATTTGTAACTTTAATGAGATAAGAGAATCATATCTTTAATTGCTTTGATTAAGTTTATAGCAGCCTGTCGTTGTGACTTTAAATCACACTCGTTTTGGTTATCAGTTTGCCACGAGCGAGGGAGGCATGACTATCTGTTCTGACTCTTTGTTGATGCTTTTTCTAATTGGAAGTGACTGCCAGCTGCAATGTCTTAACGTAAAATAAAAATAACGAAGTACTATCTTACGAGTATAATATCATGAGCATATTTTTTTAAACATGAACAACCTGCTATATGTATAATTGAACATGTAAATCAAGAATTGAACCGAAAGACTTGATTGATGATAATCAAACGAGAAGTAGTTTGAAACTTTTCAACGTTAAATTACAAAATGTTACAATCGCTTAGTTCGTAATTTTGAATTTAATCAGAATTTTATTAAGATTTTAGTTTAAAATTAGAAAAAAAACTTGTTAGTAGAGGAAACTGGTTGAGCATTACATAATGTTCATATATATGATGTATAATGCAACATATACCTAATTAGTTTGGTTATTTATCTGAAACACAAAACAAAACTATGTTGATTAAACGAGTCCCAAAGTAAATTTAAATTTATACAAGCTTTACATCCTATAAATTATAGTCGGCTAGCTTAATGAGTGTAACATTTGGATTTTCTTCCTCAGATTGTTGTGATTTTATAAAAATATGTATATCAAATGCATAACCGACCTTTCAAGCAAAAGAACACAAAGCTGGTGGGCATTACAGTTCAGAGTAAGCCTGGGTCTCAATCAACATCTTTCGCCAACAATTTCGATTTTGGGTAAGCCCTCTCCAGTTTTGCACTATAAGTCGATTGATGCCCATATGCCAAGCGTTTATCCATCAGCTTAAGATAAGGTCCATGTTTCATGACGATCAGGGTAATATAAAGAGTTACCTTGGTTTTTCTAGAGAGGGTTTTATTTCTTAATTGCCTGATGCCATTGTCCGTGTCTCTAGCGGATCCCAGGTAGACGAAGTCCTGTGTGTGTGACTTTTGGGTTTTGTACTATCGGTGATGTTCTCTGTCCTGTTTGGTGACAACATATACTTCATTTTGCCTTCATTAACCAACCGACCCATTTTTGCCGCTTTTGTTTCAATACTCACAAGAGCACCTGTGACACAACGCTTTATTTTTCTCACTACGTAAATATCGTCTGCGTAAGCAAATTATTGCACATACTTTTGAAAGTGGTGTGAATGTTTGAGTTTCGTACAATCTTTTCAAGTAACCTGGCAAACTCATCTCCAGCTGTCTTGAAAACATCTACGTGAAAGCCATCGGCGTTTGTAGTTTTATTTGATTAAAGCTTTCATATGGCAAACTTAACTTCCTCTAGGTTGGGAAGACGGCATTCATGATCATTTTCTAAATTCTGCCGCCCAGCGGAGTTAGTGGCTTCACTAAGAATTCTGCAGAACTGGTCTTTTCAGATGGTCTTTACAGGCTTGAGTTCGAGGTTTACTAGCCTGGCATGATCATCTTTATTACCTTTTGGTAAAACTTTCGAGTCTCATTCCTATCATTGCAAATTTGAATTTCGCTTAGGGGAGAGTGGGTATGTAGGGGACACAGGAGAAATGGGACACAGGCATTTTCTTCAACGTCGTATCTTTTTTCTCACAAATTTGTTCTTAAATCTATATCTCTACCGGTCAACAAAACAGGTCTTGTGCGCAGACAAAACTACGCAGTCGAGAAGAAAAAATGGTAATTATTGCACAAAAAGTTAAATCGTTCAGTGAACTTTGGGCGAAAAAAAAAAAAAAATAAGTGAGTGAAATTACTGTACAAGGAGTGAATTAAATAGGTATTATCAAATATTGTGAAGTGAATTAATTTTTATTTTGTTTAGTATGTGCCGTATTTTAAGTGTTAATATCCTTTATACCTTTATCTTTCTGAAGTGCCCTACAGGATGATTGGGACACTTCTAAGCAGGAGGAAGGGGACACTGTCCCACGGTTATCGCGATGCACAAGTTTCATTAAAACGAACGTTGGTAAATTTTATAGCAATCTGCTAGACGTCTATTCAAGACATCCATTTTGTCCAGACAGAATCTGTAATTGTGACGAAACAGGACTGTCAACTGTGCACAATCCTCCAAAAGCAATCTCATCGTAGGAAGGGAAACAAATCGTGCAGGCTACTTCTGGAGAATGTGGTCAGCTTATCGCCATCTGTGGTCTTATCAGTGCTTCTGGAAATACGGTTCCACCTGCATTTATTTTACCCCAGAAATTTTGTTTTAGATGCTATGATGAAAAATATTTCGCAAGTAGAATACAGTGTCCCATTTCACCACTTAGCTGTCCCATTCCTCCTGACAGCAGGAGAAATGGTTGCATGGAATGAATTTTATCATATTTTCTGGTATTCTTTTGGTTACTTTTGTGTTTTGAATAGCTTGCCACAATGTTATCATATCTTAAAAAAAAACTGTCATGTGCAGATATGATTCATAAGTTGCCAGCAGTTGACATCTTACCGAAAAATGTCCCATATACATACCCACTTTCCCTTATTATGCTGCTTCTTTTTCTTTTTGAGAAGTCGGTGCTCTTCTCTTCTTTTCTTCAGGTAAATCTTGTTCCACAATCCACAGGTCATAGGCAACCCTTGATTTATTTTGCATCAACATCTGTCGTGTTTTTATTTGGCTACAGTTTGGTTTTGGAGGATGCGTTATCCCGAAAACTTCAGAGGCTGCGGTTTTGATGGCTGATGTTGCCACTGCTGACACTGGTCTTCAAAGTTCACCAAGAACAATTTTCATGTAATGTTTAGGGCATTGCTCCTCTGCGAGAGGCTCGTAGAAACACACATCCATACACATGGTGGCGCAACAGAGCGGGGAGTCCCGCGTTCTAACGCTTTCCTCACAACCATCATGCCTTGAAAGGGAATGGAGGGGACCTACAATTGTCGATTTCGAACGGCTAATGAAAAAAGCGATTTTTCACGGAAATGAAATGAAGATCCGGAGGTCTTTGTTAATTTTTCTTTTGCCGGTGTCAGCACCCCGCTACAGGGGTTTGAAAACTGCAGTTGGTTCGCCTGGAGCTTATACGCCTGCATCTCTATTTCAATACTCTATCTTAGAAACATTATTGACAAATGGTTATGAAATAAAATCAATATCCTACAAAACAATGAAATTAAATTCAGCAGAAAAATCATATTTTACGAGCTAATGAACTCCTAGTCATCAGTTTAAAAATTATTCAATAGTCTTAAAATCATTTTTAACAACTCTTGTCTTCTGTGTGCTTTACAATCTTTGTAGCACTTTTATCTTTGGATGAGTTTGAATTAAACGTTTTTTTTATTTCAGAGCTGCATTGATTGAGCTTAATGAGGATACCACGACTCAAAAACGACATATGTATGTGTATCACTTTGAAAAGTAACTTATTCTATTCTATTTGAATGTAATAAAAAAATAAAACTCAGTCAATCGGCGTATCACCATTTCTTCCGCATTCTGCTACAATTATTATGATGTCAGTACAATATTTGGAAACACGGTTCCGAATCTGTCAATTTCCACATAAATGCTTACTTGTTGATGTAACTAAGTGTTTTCCATATGCTGGAACGAAGATCATCATTTGAACATTTGGTTACTCACTCAATCACTCTAATAAAAAAAAACAAATATCATTAATTTAATTGGACAGATATACACATGTTGCCCATGCGGCTGCGTTTGGAGATAAGCTGCGCCATCTAAAAAATTTAATAAAAACATTTAAAAAATTACTCACTCTTGCCATCATTTTGACGATAATCAATGAATTCGTCTCGTTCTCCACGCAAGCAGGATGCTAATCCTCGCGAAGTTCGACGTTCGCGTTCCTTTTCCAATGATCGGCAGTATAGAGGTGATGCTTTTACAAGGGCAGAACTTGTCGGAGTTAGCGCAGGTTCAGGGCGCATCTCTTCAGCCGGTGGTATTGCTACGCAATTCATTTTAACGAATATTATTATTCTTTCTACTTAACGACTTTTGAAGATTATTTCTCGGAGCTATCACTTTGTTAACACTAACACTAAAGCAAACTTGCAAATGAATTCGAAGTTATCATTTTTAGAGACGGAAGATTTTCGATTTTCAAGTTTCGTTGCATTCGTTGGTGTTTTCGAATTTAAATTGAAGGCATTTCGCTGTCAGGGTAATATGAGCTGAAACAAAAAATTAGAATAAAATTCTGTTCGGTCCAGGCAGCTAAACCACTGAACCACCTGTTTAACGCCAAGTCACTTCTGATGCTTAGAATTTGTTGATTGATCGAACAATATAAACCTGGCAGCTCTTCTATCAAAGAGCCTTCTATCGAAGAGAGTATTTACAGTGGATTTGGTTAAAACTAAAACCAAAAAACATTTGCCATTCATTGTGGAAGAATTGAGATCGCACGATGCTGAATGAATCGCTGTTGATGCCGATTTTCACAAAATTTCGAGTTTCAAACCTTTGAGTTACCTCCAAGATCGGTCGGTCTTTTTATTTTTCACTTCTTTTAATAACAAGTTTATTTAAAAAACATTAAATCTTGCTCGAAGATGTTTTGATAAGAAAAATCAAAGATAACGCGTTTAAAATAGTCTAAGAAAGGAAAGCAAAATTTAAAGAAAGACATAAATAAAAAATATCGAAAAATAAAATTTTTCAAAACATTGGCACGCAATCCATTTTGATTAAATATAATTCATCAAAATCGTGGAAGCCATTAACGAGAAAGTCGTTTTGAAGAAAACCATACCATGGCAGATACCGTTTTAGACTTTTTTTTATAAATTTTTTTACACCATAAAAAGACAACAAAAAATTTATCCCTCACATAAAATTAGTTCGAAATCTTAAGTGTTGTTTTCGAGAAAAACAAGTATTATCATATAATAGGTTACCGTTAGTTGAAGAGCTAAAAACTAGGGATGTCGGATCGAAAAATATATCGATGTATATAATATCGATATATGTATGTATGTAAATATATTAAAAAAATATCTATATCGATACATCGATATATTTTTAAACTGAATTTTGCTACCTTGAAAAATGAGTAAAATGTTACATAATAACTGACAAAAATAAAAAATTAACTTTTATGTATAAATATCATTTGTCAGATAACACTCTTTCTGATGAAATTAAAGACGCAGCTGGTGTCAAGCAGCGTTGCCGCTGTGCCACTTTAGTGTCAGATTGACACTTTTTTTTAGGCTGTGCCACCGAGCCACCACCTTTCGGTCTGTGCCACTTTTTTAGTATTCCCCACAAGTAAAACTAAAGTTAGCACTTCACCATGCCATTTTACCATACCTTTTCATATCTTTCATGCATACAAAAGTTACTCAAAGTACTCAAAGTTTTAAAGTTCAACATAACACACACATTTGAACAAAAATCATTTAAAAAAACGAATCCCGAATATTTTACACATAGGCTGTGTAAGTCACTCCTTAGCTTAAGTCAACGAATCAGCGGCCGAGGTTTTGCCGCAAAATATAGAGGAATTTCGTCGAAGTGTTTCTGATGGTTTTAGGCAAGGTGACAAACTGTTATGCGATTTCTTCAACATCATACTTGAAAAGATTGTAAGAAACTCAAACGTCAACACCAGAGGAACAATCTTTCAAAAATCTGTACAATTACTCGCCTACGCAGACGATATTGACGTAATGTGAAAAAGAAGCGTGATGTCATAGATGTTTTTGCCAGTATTGAAACAGAAGCGGCAAAAATGGGTTTGATGTTCAATGAGGGCAAAACGAAGTTTATGTTGTCATCAAACAAGGACACTGAACATCGACGAATTGGACAGAACGTCACAACAAACAGACATAACTTCGAGGTAGTACAGGACTTCGTCTACCTAGGATCCGCTATAGACACGGACAACAATATCAGTGCGGAGATCAAATAACTCTTGCCAACCGTTGCTTCTTTGGGTTAAGAAGACAATTGAGACACAAAAACCTCACCAGAAAAATCAAGGTAATCCTTAATCACCCCAGTCTTGCTTTACTACGCGGATCCTTATAGAAAACGGGATAAACGAAAACGGGATAAAGTGCATGCTTCCGCGGACGTAAAGCCGTAAATCCTTGGTCGTTTCGAAAGAAAAATTCTGCGAATGATCTTTGGTCCCGTATGCGGAGACAATGTGTGGAGAAGAAGATACAACAACGAGCTGTATAAGCTGTACCGCGACATGGGCATAGCCAGAAAAGTACGCATCGTGAGGCTACGATGGTTGGCCCATGTAGAGCGGATGGACCCGAACGCTCCGGCTCGACGCGTTTTCGAAAGATTATTGCAGGGAAATCGCGGAAGGGGAAGACCTCGTATATATACTTTGGTTCTGAAGCCGAAAATTGAGTTGTAAGTCAAGGATTAACGGAAAGTGAACTTGTTGAAATTAAGAAAAATATTCTAAGCTATTATAAAATACTTTGGGTTGAAATATTTAATCGATTTAACATCAAAAATGAAAAACTTTCTATTTGGAGGCATTAAGACCCCAAAGTAATCAAGTCGAAATAAGAGTTCACTTATTTTAAACTAGTTTCCGTTCTTAGTATTTCTACCATAAGTCCCGAAAAGGTAATCGAACAATATAAATTTTTTGGCTTGAAATAGGTAACATTAAAAATTGTTTGAATGAATACCTATTTTCCGACTTATATGAATTTGTTGCAAAAATATGAACCTTGCCTCATAGCAGTGCCTGCGCTGAGAAGGTTTTTTCCAAGATAACTTTGATGAAAAGTAGACTCACCAACAGATTAAAAACTAAAACTTGCGAAAATATGTTGGATTCCTTAAATTTAGTAAGCAAATGTGACACAGCTGAATGGAGTCCTGATGTGCTTCTTATAAAAAGATATAGGGAAACAACCATCACAAGAGAGTTAAGTGTAATACGAATTCTTTTAAATAAATTATTATTTATCTCTTTTTTATTATTTATTCAAACTTTTATTTATTTATTTGTGTAAGTTATCAATAAAAATTGAGCTGTTAAATTTTTAGTTTTTATCTTACGTTGCAATAAACCTTAAAATGATTGTTAAGGTTATGTGTTTTCTTCAACTCCTATGAATTCGTTGGGATGTGTGAAATTTTTTCATACATTATTATGGTGTTGTTTCGTTTTTAATTTCAAGTGCCACCTTTTTTTCTCGAGTGCCACTTTTTTTGCTACTTTTCCAAAATATCCAACTGTAACGCTGGTGTCAAGTACTACAGAACAAGAGTTAAATTGCAACAGTTATACCAGAATTTAGTTGGATTTTCCTTCGTAGATATGACGGTCAGATCAATGTACTGGTTCAATTCGCTGTCATGTCTGTAGCAATTAAGTCGTGTCCTACAAAGACATTGTAGCGTTTTCCGAAACTGGGACAATGGTGTTAGCTCTAAGTTTGGGATACGCTTGACCTCTCCATCTGTTTTTCAACTGAGGGTTCAGTACGGTAGCCTTAGCGAGATGCATACTTTTTTCGAGAGGTCTTAAGAGGGGCAACGATGGCAGCACGTAAACTGTCCTGCGACTCCTACCTTAGTAGATGGTTTCATTTGCCTAAGCTCTCTTTGGAAAAACGTACCTATTTCTTCCTCTGCTACCTTGAACGATGTAGTTAAGGAGGATTAGAGAATGGAAAGCTCAGATCGCTTTCTACACTTGTAGTAGAATTTTTGGGAAAAAATGGGGACCTGGTCCCAAAACTATTCACTGGATGTATACATCCATAATAAGACCAATCCTCACATATGCCTGTCTAGTCTGGTGGCCATCATTAGAGAAGGCTTCAAACCTTAAGACCATGACCAAAATCCAAAGGCGTGCATGCATTGGCTCAACTAGTGCCATGAGAACAACACCAACTGCAGCTCTGGAAACCTTCCTGTCACTAGCCCCCCTAGATCTTTTTACTAAGGAGATGGCGAAAGCGCACTGCGACTCAAACAATGCAACAATTGGAAAACAGGTATATCAGGCCATAGAACCATCATGAACCATACAGATATATTGATATGTCCCCGCTTATTGACTCCAATCACATTCCCGTCTTCACAGATGGTTCCAAAACGGACGAAGGGGTAGGGTCAGGTATCTTTTCAGATTACCCTACCATGAATAGATCAATAAAGCTTCACGACTTCTGCAGTGTCTTTCAAGCAGAAGTACTCGCAGTGTGCGAAGCCGCAAAGCACCTAGCTACGCAAGACTTGATCAACAAAAATATTGACTTCTTCACAGACAGTCAGGCGGCCATTAAAGCTATCTCATCCTTTATCACAAAATCCAGACTAGTAGAAAGCTGTCGCAGTAATCTTAGACTGCTCAACGAAACAAACACAGTAAGTTTAAACTGGGTTCCAGGATATCGTGACATAATCGGTAATGAAATGGCGGATAAGCTGGCTAAAATCGGGTCAGCACTCGAATCCAGCGAAACGAACACCTCAGTTCTAAAACCACTAGAGCAAAAAAAAAAAAAAAACAGAATCAAACACATTTTTCTAAAAACCGCCAATGACAGGTGGTCGTCTTTAGAAGCATGTCGACTCTCCAGAAACCTTTGGGCAGATATTTCCAAGAAAAAAAGAGAATTTCTTCTCCAGCTAAGCAGACCTCGGCTCTCTCTGTTGATTGGCATTCTCACGGGCCACAACTCGTTGGGTATACCCACATGATGAGAATAGGCATTAGCGCATCCGACTTATGTAGAGGATGCCAAGATGAGGAGGCAGAAGAAGGATCATACCACTTCCTCTGTTAGTGTCCTAGCTTGGCCCACACTCGGAAAAAAACCATCGGAGAATACTTTTTCGACGAACTGGGCGACATCTCTAATCTCCCATTGAGCAACGTCCTGAAATTTACTCAGGGCTCCAAATGGTTCAGTGGGGGTTCCTTACCCCAATAAACCAATAACCAACACAACCCTCTGCCTCTACAATCCTCCCACCTCCTCATCCTCTGATTTTTTTGGGGAGCACAATGGATCCTTGAGATCCGAGTGAGGTGCTGCCACTTGTGGCTTGTGGCGTTTCAGAAATTAAAATAGTGTTGCAACTATAAGGTGTATACTCCTCACTTGAATTTAAAAAAGAACTGACATTTGAAAGCCTTTACATTGAAACAAGAAAAAATAATGAACGGTCTTTTGAAAAGTATATCTTTTCAAATTTACGATTATATTTATCAAACCCTTAACATTCAACGTATTCATTTGAAGTTTTTCCATCTTACTTTGCTCTCGGCTTCATAGTTTTGTGTTAAAAATTCAAAATGAAGCAAGCAAAATAAAGTACATATAGGTCCTACCCCATACAAATTTCCTATGAGAAGAGATAGAAAAAGAGCCTAAAGAATCTACTTCAACGTTGATGTGGGTGGCTTTTGATTATGGGACAAAAAGCGACCTAAACTACACTCATCAAAAGTTACGACTACGAAGCAAATAAGTTCTACTAGCGTTTAGCATCCACCTCCCCCCTCTTCGCCGTTGTTTCTTGCCATGCAAAAGATAGTTTTAATACGAAAAATGTACCTCTCAGATGTCTGGAATATGCAAACGTATTCCCATACGTGTGTTTCTTTGTTTTTTCTTCAAAATTAATCTCTTCCTGCTTTCGTTTGTATAAAAAGAAAAGAAACTTTTGTATGTCACGTCCGTTGACAATATGATGAACCCTTAGTTCATAGAATCTAAAGTAAGTACCTAGTATAACATTCATTTAGATCTTAGACTTTAGACAAAGAAATGTAACCCAATCAAAAATGGCACCGTTCGGGTTTATGATTGTGACATTAATCTGATAAATGATTTTCGCATGCACACATTTGGGGCGAAATATTTATGCAACAACACAAGAAGAAAACTCAAAATATGCCTCGTACATTATTTTAAATTTATTATTGTAGATTCTTTGTCAGTGCTACTTACTACACAGACTCTGTAGGCCGTGTGTTGAAGGCTGTAGAAGTACGGTTTATTTTTAGGTCGTTGATTTTCGCTGAATCTAAATTTAGTTGAACATTGTTGAATGTTCTGCTCAAGTGGATTTACACTCTGTACATTTCTTTTATTTTTGACTTAAATTCAAACTTCTCACAGCTAATGCCAGTAGGAGTGGTAAATGGGATAGTAGTCACTGTGAAATTTACAAAAATAACTTCAAATATCTAAGCAACCATACAAAAGTTTGAAGCTAGTCATATCATAAGTGAATAATGAATGAACGTTGAAACTAAATTTGAAGGCATTAACACTTTCATTAAAAACCATTCAATGTTCCTACGCAATTTCTCATTGAATCAAATGAGTGCCACGAAAATAAAATATGTCCAATAAATAAAAGGCAGAATTGTTTGTATTTTGAATTTATGTGAAGCTACGTATATCAGATATGTCATCTTTTATTTCGACAAGAAACTGAATAAAAATCGTAAAAACCAATCACAAATAGACAAACCTTCAGCCAAAACGAAGACATAAAATGAAGTTCATTTTGACTCTGAGAAGTCGTTAAGTCCCGCACTGACTTGTATTTTATGCGTGTATTAATCATGAGCAATTTTCCATCTATGCACTTTGATCACGCGATGTAGGTAGGTTACCTTTTATTAACTATACCTTGACTAGAACAATTTCAATCGCATTACACAAAATAATTTCGCGTCAACACGCACACGCATTTCATTCATCTAGAAGAGAGACAATTTCTTTAATAAAATTTAACTATATCTACTCGTACAGATGTTTTCGTTTGTTTAATGAAATACAAATCGAAAAGAAATGCGGGAAGTAAATATTTTGAACTTAAGAATAGCTTTCATAGAATATAAAATTTATGAGTTCAATCTCAAGGTTAATGCTGCCAATTGTCTTAGAATTTTAGATGCGCAAATTTAGTTTATACTCGTATGAATGTTCTTAAGTTAAATACATATTCGGTTTGGAGTTTTTTTTTATTATGTGGCTGCTTTTATTTAACATGTCGGGCAGAAATCCAACATTGCCTCTGGATGTATATTTTGGAAAAATGAGTGAGGGGAGGATGCTTGAATGATTTGGTTTTCTTTTTTGTCAATTTTAGTGAAGCTATTTTGTGTGGTTTTTTTAGTTCTAACTGCCTGAGGTATGAAATTGAATTGAAGACAAGAAACAAAGGTTTTAATGTTGGTTTTCGAAGCTAAAATGCAGAGTAAGGATTAAATACCTTAAAAACAAAGTGCACGACTCCGTTGCACGTACTTGTGATTGTATGTTAAGTACAATATCAAAATTTTAAGGCTGAAGACAAGGTTTTAGTATTTCTAAATGCCATTTTCGAGTTGTCTTTTCAATTCAATTTCATTTTATTTAAACATAAATATAGTAAACACAATGCTTTTTAGATAGTACTTAGTAGTAGGGGAGAACAAGAGGGGATTTTGCGCGTTACTCGAGCGCATCAAAAAATCAAATGGGGAGAAACCTTGCACCCTGTAATGTGCTCTTGCCATATATGAACCCTCAATGTTGGGGTGTACGTTGAGTCAGATTAGTAAAAAAAGTCGATCCACAGGAAAACTCAAGCGCGTCAGATTAAGAGATTTTAAGTTGATTACATCCAGGAAAGTGTATATTTCAATAATCTGACAATTTGAGCGTGGCCTAAGTAAGTAGGCGAATCACAAAGGTGTAAAAAAAATCGACATTTTGAAGTACTCGAGCGTAGTTAACTTTTTTTTTATTTTGAAGGTAATCCTATCAGGATTACGGAAAACATATAATCCGACAGTTTTCTTGTTGCGATTTAGGTAAAATCTACAATAAAAGGTATAATATATGATGGTTAATGACTCGCTCAATATTGCTATTAGCAATTTGGTCCAAAAAGACCTTTTTTGTAGGAAACTAAATTCTCTACAAGTTTGTACTTTATAACTTTTCCGTAGCTTTTGTTGTTTACGAGATAACTGCGAAAAAACGTGAATTTTATGGAGAAATCTGGTTTAGTGGCCCGTACTACCTCGCCGGTGTGAGTAACGACTTTGCTGCAGTGAGCACTTTTTAGAGCGTTCAATTTTGAGAAATCCATCTTTGGTTTAAGCGATCCTATGAAATGCCGCTGAGCTATAGAAATTTAAAAATAAAAAATCAGAGTTTCCGTGTATTTTCAATGGGAAATCTTCACACCTCTTGATTGAGGACTGAAAATTAATATTAAGGGCTCGAACTTTCAGGGATTTTTTTTTAGTATTTTCAACAAAATTCCAGATCAAAATTTGTATATACATACATATATGTGTACAAGTACATATTTTTTTATTGCATCCAGTAATAAGAAATAGAAGCGAAAAATAATTGTTACATACTTGAAAATTGTCAGACTAACAGTACACCTCCATATAATTGTCAGATTTAACATCCTGGATGTCGAAGACATCAAGTTGATCACTCTGTATAAAAATCTGACACGCTAGAGTATTTCAAGGTCACGTATTTTTTTTTACATTTTAAAAAATCAGCCGTGACTTATGGCCACGTTTAAATCGTCAGATTATTGAAAATACACACTTTTATGAATACACTTTACATTCACCTTAAAAATCTGACACGCTCGAATAACTTTTTTTTCTACCTCTCTATACGCCCATTTGCCCCTAGTTAATCGTCAGATTAATATTTATTGGTTATCAGAAAGACAAAGCGCGTATACTCTATGAATATCTGACGCGCTCGAGTATTTCAATGTGACTGTTTTTTTTTTAATTTTTAAAAGTTCATACACGCTCTTCGCCCCACTAAATTGGAAAACTGCCATACACTTTTTTTCGTTTTAGAACGCAAACTTCACAATCCAATAAGTCCCCATGACGCTTTAGTAACTGCAGATTTAGCATCCTGAGCTCCCCTACTATACTGATTGAGGTACAATGTTTGGGTTACAGAAAATTTTTTTAAATAAAGACAGAAGAATAATTTACATATAAAAACAAAGGAAAAATAAACTTTCAATTAAAATAATAGAATAAGGCAAAAATAAAGAAACGAGCACCTTAAATGATTGAAAAGATCTCTTTAAATATGGTAAAGTGGTTGATTCTACTCAAATTGGCCGTTAAGGCATTCAACAGCACAACAGCTTTTTGAAACCGTGTTGGCAGAATACGTATTCTATCGGTATCGGTAGTCCGACTTATGGTATAGGTAGTCCGATGCCCTCGCCTGTAGTTAGTTAAACAAAAACAATAGCACCTTACTATCTAGCTATTATTGAAAGGACATGTTGAAGATACCATTTGCATACTGTGTGACATGATGCAATCTGCGAAGACTATGTACATCAGCAATGTTGATAAAATAAAATCGAAGTTTTTGCTCACTACCGCTATCTAGGTTACAGAAAATTGCACACAGCCAAGTGACAGAGACAAGTGTGAACTGATCTGATTAAAAATATGATTTTTGTATCAACACAAATTTCTCTAGCTATTTTTGTTTTCTGTTGTCACGTAAACGTAATTCAAAACTCAAATATTCAAAAATTCTGATTACATATACGTTTTTAAGGTGTCCCGCTTTCGAAGAATCCCGTTTTTCCACTCCAAAAGTTTCAAAATCCCGACTTGGCATAAGAAAAAAAAATTGCCAACGAAGGGAAGGTCGCTCAAAAAAAAAACGAAAAGCTAAGAAATCTGTTGAAACATGATTTTTTCAAAAGCCGTCCAAATCAATGGTAAAATTTAAATAAAAAGATATTCCACAGTCAAGAATGTTTTCGTATTTTTGTATGACAAATTTTGCGATACAGGGTTACCAAATGCACATAAATTAAGAAATTTGAATAAAATTACAACAAAAATTTTATATTTCAAATGATTTTTGCGAAACCTAAGGGATGTTAAGAAAGATTTCGCCATCTAACGTTTTTTTTTTCAACTAGTGATTATTTGTGGTAACACTTAGGTATCTCATGTCATGTCAGTTTTGCCCTTCCGCTGAACGACTATGGTTGGGTATACGCTTGAACAACGCTGGTAAATATTGCGACATTACTTTGAAAATCCGATACCCATTTTGCCCAAAAAAATCATCTTTTCAGAGGAAGCTCATTTTGATCTTGGCTGGTATGTAAACAAGCAAATTGTCGCATTTGGGGCACAGAAAAACCGCACGCGTACATTGAAAAGCCGATATACCCAAAACGAATCGCACTGTTTGGAGCGGATTTTGGTCCAGAAGCATTCTTCGAAAATGAGCAAGGAGTGGCCGTTGCAGTCAATGGCGATCGTTATCGGGCCATGTTGAACGAATTTTTGTTCACAAAAATTGAAGAGGAGGATATTGGCAACATTTGGCTTCAACAGAACGGCGCTTCGTGCCACACAGCCGGAGCTACACTCGATGTTTTGCGCCCTGTTTATGAAAAAACAGTTATTTGGCGGACCCTTTATAATGCAACTGCAAATTAATATAAAAGCTGAAATTTAAATCAAAATATTTCGTCCATTTTTTTTTTTTTTGTTAGATCTACGAAGTTGGAAGAAAATGACTATTATCATACGACAGGTAACGTTATTTGAAGAACTAAAAACCCAATATCAAAAATCCTGTAGGCTGCTTTACAGGCTCTTACTCGAAAATTTTAAGAAAATACAAAAAAAGGTTAAGGCCACGAAAAGCGAGCCTTTTCAAAGCCTCATGCCATTTGAAAAAAAAAATTTAAGTGACTTGCGTGCCATCCTGAACTAGTTTTTTAGTGACTATGAAGAAAAAATAAATGGTTTCCGATTGTGAAGCATTTTATTTCTAAATGTATTAACTCAGCTTAAATTTATTATTTTATTAGAAGAAACAAGTTTTAGAGACAAAAAAAAAACAAAGACAAAAAAAAAACAAAAACAATGAAAGAAATATGTATTTTAGTGTGACTTCTGTTGTTTCAAACTCGATGCCAAGTATTTTATATTAGGGCTGTATTTCGTCGCCTTAAGCAAAATGCAAGCTGAACTGGAATCATCGGGCAAACGGTTTCTAATCGAATCTTTAATATTATTCATTACAGAAAATAAGGACTCACACGCATAGGTAGACGAATATATTGTCAAAATAGCAAATACCAGCTTTTCAAACAGCTATACGTGTCAGGAATTGAATTCCAAGTTTCCATTAATTAGGACTGGGCGTTCTTCGTAGTATTGTCTAACAGTCTTTCTAGCTCTATGGATTCCAACTCTTTCCTTGTTGCGACGAATTTTTGAGTCCATATCGAACTGGACCGGGATTCGTTTAGCTGCATTTCCATATCTTCAATTTCCAAGCAATTAAGTTTGGAGAACTATATCTTATCAAATGGTGTCATATCAGGATACATAATAAGCAAGCGTTTCCGATAACTCTTTAAATTGTGAAAACTTTGAAGAAAATTCTTCGACTGATGAATTTATTACCTACCGATAAAAACTCTTCAGATATTTCTACTTTTGGAAGAATTTCTCATGTAAATTCAAACCGCTCATAATTTTTTTAAGTTTGGAAAGTACCTGTAGTTTTTCAAAAAAATATCTTAAGGTACTTAAGATTTGAAGCTTACCCTCAAAAGCGCGAATGAGATCTATCATGACAATGACAGTTTGCCTCTTGAAGCCTTACGTTCAAATCGTTAAAATGTTGGCAAATATCAGTAAAAAATATCAGTTCCGAAAGCCATGTTACATCCATCAATTGGAAATAATGGTCGATTTTTCCTTCATTTTGTACAAACAATCTTATTTCTTCCAAACAATCAACAAATCTTTCAAAAACGTGACCGCGACTTAACCTGCGAACCAAAAGGTGGGATCGAGCCAAAAAGTGCAAAAAGGAGCAAAGCTCATGAACATGTTTAGCAAATAATAGGCAAAAAATAAGAAACCTAAGCTCGATGTAGACATTGCAGGTTCTGCCGCTTGAAGGTGCAATCTGATTTTATCAATTGATGACGTGCCTTTAATATTTAGCCACGTGCCACCAATGGCACGCGTGCCGTTGGTTCGCCATCGCTGGTTTAGGCTCTCGGTTCATGTGCGTACAGTTAGACAGAATAGCAGGGCCCATTTCTTCGTATTCTCATCGTAATGTCATGTTTTATTTTTTCTCAAAAAAATTTCGGCATGATGGCAAAACTTGCCTTAACTTATACTCGTATGTATAAAGACAAAGTAGGTATATGGTTTTATTTGTTTCTATTTTTCATTTAGACATTTTGAAGAAGAAGGGAAGATGTAAAATGGATTCATTCACCAAAATACTCTTACAAACAAAATTTGAAATCTATTGGATATACTATAGAAGTTCACAATATTTTTATTTTACCATGTTTTTTACTTGTAAATTACAAATTTAACTTTAAGTTCGTAAAACAGTACAGAAAATTTTCCCATAAAATTTCCTTTCGTTAAATTCAGCAGCAAAGAAGAAGCTTGTAATTACAAATTTGTAAGCGAACGAAGTAGGCCGTTTTTATCATTGGGAGCATGGTACAATTCTACTGGTTACTTTTTTCAAAGGATCGGAGGATTTTTTTAGATCGAAATGGAAAATGGAGCAGAAGTCGTCACTTTATCAGAAGATGTTTTGATTTTCGTAAATTATTTTAATGTTTTTGTATTTAGTATGCAACAATCATTAAGTGCCAAAAAATGTTTATCTTATTTGGTAGCTGCAGCCACCTGTTACCACCACCTTGTTACTCATTAAAAATGCTGCTTTAAAAATGTAACCTAGTATAGAAGTACACTGAAGCTTACAATTTTGATCATAAAAAAACAAGTTGATAGTCATCATGATACTTCAACAACATCATGAGAGACCAGCCAAGAAACTAGCCCTTGATATAACAGATAAAATTAATGAAAGCTTTTTCCTCTACTGTTCAAAATTTTTATCGGCGAATTTGGCCTATTCTCCCATACAAATCTATCATCTAAGAAAACTGAGAGCTTCAGACATTTCTTCTAAGCCACGGAGAATGAACATAACCTGGCAAACGCTTTCTCTAATTTAGATTGCGATATCATTTAAAATAAAAGAAATTTTTGCTACAGTTTGGCTCGATTCGTTATACCAAAATAAAGAAAAAAATCGCCGACAAAACCCATTTGTTCAACTCTGAACGAACTCATTAAAATATTAAATTAAAAAACACATTTATCTGTAATCTCACTTTGGTCAAACATCAGAAGCTCATCATCAATCCAAAGTAAAAAAAGAAGCACATGATCAGATAGTAATTCACAGTATTTCATGACATGCAGGTAAAAAAAACATAATACGAGTACCTACATAATATTCTCAATGGTATGTAAGTCTTTTATCCGGGCTTCGAACAAAGGCCAATAGTCCATGTTCGGGGGCACTACTTAATGTGGCAGCATTCAAGCAGGAAGTGGCTTTGGTGAGCCCTTACTTTATGGTTAGTAAAAGCTAATGCCATCAGTTTGCAGAGAGGGTGACAAGTCATGCGTTAAGTGAAATTTTTTTATACATCATCATCATTTGTCTTTCACCTTCACACACAATGCTCAGGTTGACCACAAAATGTATTGTGACACTATTTTCTCTTTTTCATATTTTTTTTTAAATTCAACACAGGTGAATGAACAGAGAAAAAGAGATCCAATAATTGTTTTTTTAGGATCCCTGTGATGATTTGGCAACAGATGTTTGTATAGGTCCAGCATCTGGTGCTGGAGCTAGAAGGTAATTCACATTAAAAAAAAACACTGAAAAAAAAATTAAGATACTGCCCCAAAAAAAAGAGGTATCACAAATCCAAATTCCTTGTGTACCTTAATATGATGATGATGTGATGTGTTACGCAAGGTGTTTCATTTTTCAAATTGAAAAAGATTCACTAGTTTGTCTATGCTAGAGCCCTAATTTGTTTATTGTTTGTAGTGACCGCAAGGTCAAAAAGTAAATGAGAACTATTTCATTGTTTTTGGAATAGCAGCAAACAGTTGGCCCAATTTATATTCATTAAGATGTAGACCGAGCTAGCATCTTGTTTTTTTTTATTTTTTACAGACCAAATGGGTTGTTTGAAAATATTATACGTATGTATATAGGTAGCTACTTAGCGACAGTAAAAAATTAGAAAAGTCTTCATTAGCGGAAATTTTTTTTTAAATGTTCACAGGGTCGATTTTGTGACTTTTCGATGAGATCTATCGAGGGCGAGGGTGGGTATCTTATTCAGTTATTTCTCAAAAGAACATTACGTAATTATTTCTTTGCTGCATTCAAGAGGTCAAATCGGGATATATTTAAAAAGCAGAGATATTGAAAACTTGGCGGCGAACACAGAGGTTTTCAGTGCTGAGAGTGGTGACACATTTGGCTTTTTTTTGGATAGGAAAGTATTGATAAAGAACTCCTGAATTTCCACTTTATGTAGATTTGTGCTGGTGAGGAATTCCCCCTATTGATTTACAAACTCACCGACTTTTTCACTCAATCTTGATGAATTTTTTCACTTTTATTTAGAATGTTGGTGATTAAAATATGTAATTAAATGAATAAACAAGTAAATAATAACAGGACGGGGAGCCTCGGTGCCTAGCGCATTTCTCACAACTATGCCATATGAGGGAATGGAGGGCCCTAACAATTGTCCGAATTAATTCCGAACGACTAGGTTAGGTTAGGTTGCATGGGGGTGCAGCCACAAGTGGCAGCACCTCACTCGGATCTCAAGGATCCATTGTGCCCCCCGGGAAAACAGAGGATGAGGAGGTGGGAGGATTGGAGAGGCAGAGGGTTGGGTTGGTGATTGGCTTATTGGGGTAGGGAACCCCTACTGAACCATTTGGAGTCCTGAGTAAATTTGAGGACGTTGCTCAATGGGAGGTTAGAGATGTTGCCCAGTTCGTCGAAGAAGTATTCTTCATTCAATCATTCATTCAATTCAATCGAGAAAGTGCGTTTCTTGGCAGTTAAAAAATTACTCTGGGAGGACTTAACAACTCGCTGCCAAAAGCAATAATCGTGAAAAAATATTGGATGTTAGTCGGATTTGAACCCCTAACTAATACGTTACAGGCAGACATACTAAACATTATTTTATTTTATCTTTTTTTTTAGAATGAAGAAATAAACCTAATTTAAAAAAAAAATGTATTTTGTTACTTAAACTTTGTAATCTCAGAAAGTAAGACTTTGAGAAAACGGTAAACGGTTTAACAGCAATGCTTTATTCATCTTTTGTTTGCAATAAATTTCTGTACATTAAAATTGTATAAAAAAAATTTGAATTGAATTGATTTTCAGTCTTGATATAGGTACACTAATATTGAGCTTAGCAATCAATAAAAGAGAATATTTAATCTTTGTATTGCAAACAAAAGTCTAAGAGACCGAATCAAAAATAAGAACTTTATCTCCACCTTACTCAAACTTTTTTTGAAATGTTGATTCAACAGACTTTTTTTATTTACCATTCCGTATTGGTGCGTAATTTACCAGGAGGTGGTTGACTTCAAGCTGACTTTGAATAATCAATTGCGTGTGCTTAAGTGTGATTCAAAGTAAAGTTGGTTTCATAACATACAACTTAGCAAAAGCTTTTTTTAAGAAAAAAAGAAAATAGAGAATTTTTTCCCTGACGTCGCGTCGAATGCAATCAGAACAAAAACTTTTGAAGGAATTTATCGTTGGTTTAATTATAGAAGATTTCTCATTAACGGCAAGAAAAAATGGGTTCGAAAAAAGTCCAAAGTTCCTTACGTCACTCGATTGTATCCAAAAATCAAGTTCCCCAAATACGTGTAAAAACAGATTTTTAGAATGGCAACACACAAAAATTCTTTCCCATTATACGCTTGTTAACAATAGCCTTTATTCATAGAAAGATTGCGTTATAATCTCCTCAAAGCTCTGCCAAAAAAAAAAAAATCAAAAATATTTGGTGACTGACCTTTCTTACTACTTATTCCTCAAATATTGTAACTTCAACTATTTAAAGATGGACACCAGAGTATCTAATCATTTCAATTATGTATTTAGCTAATAGCTAGGGCATCAATCGGGTCTTTATTTGCCTCATTCTTCGTCCGCATACGCAGTGCAGAAGCACATAAATACAAATTTGCAACTTTGGCTGTGTTGCAACAACCAAACAAAGGAACACAATTGTGCTGCTCCAGAAAGTTTAAGCAAAAACGAATCCATTTAAAAGAAAGAAAACTTTTTGCGACGGCAGACGGAACACGACATCAGTGTAATAAAGACGCTTATTCGATGAGTCTGCCTTTACTTCACTTTGTAGTTGTTTTGAACACAAAAAATATGGTTTTCCTCCACATATGTGCTTTGTTTCTAAACAAAAACTAAAGAGGTCGGGAAACGCCATGAAAACTGGGAATAAGCCAATAAGTTAAAAATAATCCAAAGACGAAAATAAATTCCAAGCGAAATTTTATGTGGCTACAAAAAAAAAGATGATGCTGCTGACGATGACGATCATGATTTCATGATGCTGTATAGTGGCATATACCCTTGGTATGGAATTTAATAATTGTCACTTGGTGAAAATAGCTATAATCCGGAACAACCATGAATTACCATAGGTCGCACTTGTGCGCCATTTAAAAATAATGAAAGGAATTTGTTGCAAAGCTGGATCATATTAGAAGTACCAAGATCCGTGGAAGGCTTCACGTAAAAAATACCACCTTGGTAAAAAATTTAAGCAGTTAGGAAATATAAATATTTGGGAGTTCTTATTTAGAGTAGCGGTAAATTTGAAAAACATCTCTCCGAAAAACTAGCCAGTGCCATAAATGCGCTGAACTGTACCTGGAAAAACTGCATGACTCTAAAAGTATAAAGTTTTCGAATCTAATGCAAGTCGGAAAGTGTAGAAAAACTATTGAGGATATTTTTGAAGACACTCTTCAGACTCCCGCAGCTCACTCCAAATTATATGTTAAACCTTGAAACAGGCCTACTGCCACTGTTTATCATAGCACTCAAAATGCATTTCGATTATGCTTTGAAAATTCTTTCGTGGAGCAGAAACCGAATAGCCAGAAAAATAGCAGAATACACAATCAGCCGAAGATCCTTCTCGATAAAAAAATGGATTGAACTAGCTGAATTTTACAACCATAATTTGGATCTGTCACTACAAAATAAAGATACCATAAGAATTCAACTATGTCAACTCCTACCGAAATTAGATGAAAACTCCGATGCCAATATTATTGAATCTGCGAGAGCATCGATCTACAGAAATTACTGTAGTCAGCTGGAATATGATTTAGAGGAAAACAATTACTTTCATATATCACATGTTTTCAAAGCAAGGAGAGAACTTCTTAACATGAATTTCATACCACATTGGGATGATTTGACAGTGATATGGTCGCTTTGTAATATGAGCACCGAAAGAAAAAACCTTGGTTGTTTTAAACATGTTTCAGTGTTAATCAACAATTCGTTTAAAGTTGTGAAATTAACCAAGTTTCGTGATGAATATAAAAATAAGAATGCATTTTCAAATCAAATATGTTGCCGTGATAAATTTTTTTTTTTCAGTTAAGTAACATAAAAAATTTTTAAACTAAGTATGTTCGAAGTTGATTTGAATTACCACCAAGGTAATTGTTGATTTTATACCTGATCAACAAGAAACATCCTTAACTAACAATTAAAGTTAAAATTATAAAAACTATCACGCGATTGAAATACCATTAATTGTGATTTAAATAGACAACGTATCATATAAAAATCATCAAAGCGGTTGTCCTTGACATATTTTTTCGAAAGAAGATATCATAAAGATATTTCATTTAATTATTTTTGGAGTTCATTTGAATTTTTTCTTATTTTTAAAGTAAAATGTTGTTTTTGCTTAATACATACGTATATTGTATTGAAGAACAAAAAAGTTGTAAAAAAAAAAACAACGTTGAACTATTACTAATATGTTTGATCAACAATGTTTAATACTTCTTTAATAAATAAACAGAATTGTTGGAGGAACACTTAATTTGTAAAATATCATAAGCATGTTGAATTTCAATATTTTTCATATTTAAGGAAACAGAAAACGTGAAGTCGCATAACGGAACTTCATTTCAGGCATTTATCATAGAAATTTTACATTGAAACTGTTGAAAGATTAAAACCGTTGCTGAATTCTCACGAGCATACTTGATCAACAGTGTTCATATTTTGCCAACCATCAGGATTGTTGAAGAAACACAAACATTATTAAACTGACATAAACACGGTCAACTGAATGCTTTTCTTGCTAGGCGAACAACAAACAAACTTTATTTAAATGCGTCCTTATTCTGATTCGTTTCTGTGATCATTAATGAATACATTTTGCAAAAAAGCAAAAAGTTTATAAAACAATTTTGATTAAATCATTTTGGATCGATTTTTAGAGAAAAAGTTAGTTTTTGTTTTGATCTTTTCAGTGACTTAATTATTGTAAATCTAAGCAAAACTTTTCAAATTTGGTTTTTTCCTTATTCATTGATTTTAATAACCAACATTCCCTATATTAGCACCAGAAGATGTTATTATTGTAAATTTAATTCAGGCATCATGCCGAAAACTTAAATATTTCAAGCCAATAATAGCAAATCATCTCATTGACTCAATCTTTGGAATTACATTCTTGGAACCTATAAAGCATTATTTCAAAAATTAATTTTCGAAAGATTAAAGTTAATGAAACACAATTCTGATGTTTTAAACACAGTAAACGTTGTTGATCAATAACGAAAATTATCAAATTCGTATTAAGTCAAGCTCAAAAATTGTTACACCAACATTTTCATACTTAAGGAAACACGTTTTTGATGCTTCTAACACCATAAACGTTGTTGGTCAATAATGAGCTTGAATATTTTCCTATTAGTTCGAACACAAAAATTCTTTCACCAACATTTTAATATTTACGGAAACACGGTTTGTATGTTTTTAGTATCACAACCGTCGTTGGTTAGCAATGTTTTTGCTCAATGTTTAAACACGAAATTGAAAATGACGTTGTTGATTTGAGCTATGAAAATTGTAGCATTTAAATAAATACAATGAAAATGACAGCTTGTTCAATTTAAATATGTTCGTGCTTGACGCAAAAACAAACAAGCTTCATGTTTGATTTTACCTAGGTTTTTTTCGGTGGGAGAGAGGGAAGAAGTGAGGCACTCTTATGGATATGTCCAGTGCTGAAAGAAATAAGAGTTCTATTTGGGGAACAGATAATTCAACGAATATTCAAATGTTTGCAATTCTGAACTGAATAGAGTGGTCAAAATTACACATGTTCTGCAAAATTAGTCTTAAATATCTTCAAAAAATCATACACGAAATATTTTAATATATTTTTATTCTTTGAAAACAATAATGAGTTATTTTAAAATATCATTCGCTAAAAACCAACAAACAAAAATGTTAATCTGTCAGTCTAATTTTTTCTGCTGATGTAAACTCAAAATCTGCAAACAATACAAATAAAATAAACTTTGAATTGAATTGAATTGAATAGACCAAAATCAATTAAATTATTAAATTAGGCAAAAATAAACCGAAATTAAATTTTTCGATGCCTCGCTTCGTTTTCGAAATATCGACTTTGTAAGTAGAAAAACATTCTTTGTGATTAAAAATTATAAAAAAAGTTTCATTTTTCAATCACAAAACTAATAATAGGCTTAAATTCACACAAACTTTAGTATATTAGTTTATATTCACAAATATAGTGCAAAAAAAATTATTTTTAACTTCAAGTATCGATATGTCGAAAACTAATCGAGTTATCCAAAAATTATGTTTTTCATTTTCGACTTACTTTGGGTCGCTCTACAAAAGGCATATTCAAATCATGCGCCATGGATATTGTACTCCTGACGACTGATGTTACGAAATCTTCATTTGGTTTCAGAAATGGGACAATCCAAAATTCGGGGGTTTCCCGACGTATTCTGAGGTCAACGCGGCATACCGCACTAGCGGATCACTAGTATGAATCAGATACGTAATAGAACTATTTGTTGCCCTTTGCTTTGCATATTTCCGTCTGTCCGTAAAGAGGAAAGCTGATGGTGAGACTTTAGTTTCTTTTATTGTATCCATAACAAAAACAGAAGTTTTAAAGGACAGCTTTGTGCGATGATATATCAACATTTAAACAATTTTTATTCCCTGAACCACTTAACTTTCCAAAGCTCATTACTTCATTTACTATTTGAACCTGTCTAAGCGTCAGTACTAATCGGTTTTCTTAGACCAAACGGAAGTTAGATAATTAAGAATTGCAAATAAAACGTTGAAAGTAGTTATCGAGAGAAGGAGAAAATGGAATTGATGTAAACCAAAATAAACAAAAACTAATATTTATGTGAGATTTTTTGCTAAGATGTTTGAAAATAATTCTCCAAAATACTCCTTTTGAATAATTCAAATATGTACAATTTTTATTGTGATTCGCTGCTGTTTTCATTGTGAATATGCAAATACTTTGTTTAATCATGTGTTCGTATTCTTGAATATTAAAGTGGATTCAAACAAGATTATGTAACACCATCAGATCTTTTTTCTAATACATGATTGAAAATAATTCAAATTTTAAATTGCAATTTAGAATTGATCAACATATCTTATGGGAGTGTGAGAAAAAAGTTAGGAAGTTTGAGTGAGTGCTGCAAATCATTTTCTTTCCGTTTTAAATAATTGCGCCAATCTAAGTCACGGCCTATTAATTAACCTGTTGAACTGGTGAAATTCGTAAATCCAAACGTTTTTTCACAGAATAGGTATTTTATTTTTTTACCAGTGTTGTTTAATTAGACATTGTTGTTTGCAATTTTGCAGTTTTATTTTACAAAAACGAAAACTTCTTCTGTTTTACCAACACAGTAAAATTGTAACTTACAAGTAAAAAACTTGTTAAAACAAAACTAATTTTTGAATTTCCATTTCACTAGAAACTTAAAATTTATTTAGTTTGTAGAAATGTTCTAAAGGTAAACTTTAACGTGTAGTTTTTTACTTATTCTTCGCTTTCATAGCAAACATGTTTTTGTGACAAAGAAATAGCAGCAGCTACAGGCTACAGCAGCCAAAGATATGATATTTTTAAAACGCTTGTCTTGATCATAATGATGCTTTCAGCATAAGGTCCAATAAAATTAAAAAAAAAATTTGTTAATTGCGAGATATTTCCGATCCGGGTGCAACAGGAATTCTGAATACTTGTGAAATACAATATTTTTTTCAACAATTTTGTCCGCCTTGATCAAAAGTTCGTGAGTTCAAAACTTGAACTTAATTGGTGGAACAAAAAACTGGACTACAATCTTGTAACCGTAAATTACTATTACAAATTTGCGGTTGTAAAAATTATATACAGTCGACTCTCGTTAATTCGAAACTAAAGGGACTCTTAAAATACTACGAATTATCGAATGTTTGAATTATCAAATGGTTCGAAATTTGTGAGAGAAAATAAATAAAGCTTCGAATTACTATGTATTGATCAATAAATTATTGTTAATTAACTGCTATTCTACAGCTATGAAAATTAGAGATTTTATTTATTTTAGAATTAGAGTGTACATGTACATTCGTAAACATAAATAAACAAAAACATATTGATAATGTGAATTGATTAATGTTTCTAAAGAACTCTGTAATACTCGTTTGCTTCAAAACACATTGCTGCTGCTCAGACTGTTCAATAACTTTTTTTAAGAGAAAAAGTACCTGAAATGAGTTTTCATCACTTTCATTTTGTAGACAGAAGCGTTGTAAGGTATCGAATGAGTATCGTGCTTCGTTGACTGACACCTCTGTTAAAGGTTCTGATGTATCGTCCTCATCTTCACCGTTGCTTTTTTCATTCGTATCTGTCGCATAAAACAAAGGCTCGTGTACGTTGATACAAGCTTGAACTTGTCGCAAAATGTACTTACATTACAATCATTCGACCTCTTTCTCTCTGCAACTTCGAATTGTCGAGTGTTGGACGCCGATGAGTTCGAATTACCGCGTCGTTTTATTATATAGCAATGACTTTTTCGTTCGAATTACCAAGTGTATAAAAATGTACTGATTTAGTTCGAAATATCAAGAGATTTTGTAGGGAACTCGTGATAACTTTGAATTATTGAGAGGTTCGAATTATCGCAAGTTTGAATTAACGAGAGTCGACTGTACTATGTAAATGTAAACGTGATGTCATAGTTGACTGGATGCTTGGCAGGGTCCAGAATAGACTAGCCTTACCCCGGTACACGGCTCTGCCGGGGCTGACCTTTTCCTTCCGTAGATACTCGTGGGACCTTCTATGGAATTTTTAAAAACAAACAAACAAACAGACAAAAAAACGAACAAAAAGACAAAACAGAAAACTGGGGGGAGGCAACGTAAGTTGTACACATTCTCCGATTTGGCTGCAAAGTCGAAGCAGGAATGTGAGCCAACGAGCAAACCTTCCACCAGTGGGATACAAGGTTCGCACACAGGCTCTGAACCAGCTGCAAAGCCAGTTCAGGTCTATGCAGTGGGAACCAAGAATCCCGACTCTGGCGAGCAGCACAGCCCGCTGGAAACTGGTCAAGAGCATGCTGCAAAGCTAGTTCTAACCAGTGAATCGGAGGGCAAACGGACCGCCACTGCTAATAGTGGGGATGAAGTCCCCAATATTAGCTTTGAAAACAATTCGCCTGCTTTGGTGCCATCATCAAGACAGGACGAGGTGAAACTAACAAAGAGGGGAAATGGAGGGGTGATCAACGACTCCGTGTCCACCTTGAATGCCCTTAAAATAAAGGACACGGGGAGGGCCGTTCAGACTGACAGGGTTGGGGAGGCGAATAGCAATCCTACCTCTGCGGGTCGGTACGTACCCTCGTCGAGTACCATGAATCCTCCAACTGGTGGAGCGGGAGAGGTGATTAACAACTCCAGCTCGGCCAAGGGGGGGGACTCAGACCAAAAAAACGCCCGCTCAGATACGTCGCCAAGCCAGAAGGGTAATTGAAACGGTGGGTGGTAAACCCGCAGTGGAGAGAACCCCGGGTGAGGTTGAAAGATTGAAGTGGGCAAGTAAAATTGCAGAAGAGACCAGCCAAGACTCAACGTCGAAGCGAAACAGGTCGTTTGAGGTTGAAAAACCTCAACCAAAAAAGCCAAGAGTCGGGGTTAGCGTTCCATCGACACTGGTGCCGGGGCAATCCTTTGGTGACGTGGTAAAGGGACAGATTGTTGTCGCGGTCATCGACGGGAGCAATATGGATGGAAACATCTCTGCCGACCGACAGGTGGGCGGACGTCAAGGCTCACCTCGCTTTCAGGTTTATTCCTGTTATCGAGGCGAATCCGGGACCCCTCCCAAGAATTAGCGACGCTGGCTGGCATCAAAACCGCGTCAAGCTGATCGCCTGCCAAGACCAGAGATCGCTTCACCTATATAAACTTGCTGTCAGCGGTTTAGGTGAGATCTGGCCAGGTGCTAAGCTAGAGGTTGTGGCAAGGGAGGATATCCCAAGCAGACCGAGAGCTCGTGCCTTGGTACCGGCCCTACACGAATCGCGGGAGATGGTTCTCCAGTTGATTAAATACAGCAACCCGGATCTGCCTACTCACGATTGGACGGTTCCGGTTATTGAAAAAGAGTCGGTGGGTCGTTATCGGTCAGCTCTTGTCATCTTGAATAAGGAGTCATTAGAACCCCTGGCGGCACGCGGGGGTGTTATTCAGTATGGCTTTGATAGCCTAGTGCTGAAAATATACAAAAAAGATGAGGACGCTGCAAAGCTTCCAAAGCAAGCGGCTGAATCCGAAGCCAAGGAGTCCACTGCGAGCGTCGAATCTTCCATCATGGAGACAGACGCGGCAAGTTGCTCTGATTCTTTGGAACAGCTGTCTTGCTCGAAACTGGTCGAAAAGACTACAATAATAGTGTCTGATCAAGACGCAACTGACAACAAATCGTCCGATAAGGACGACAACAACAAAGGTGGAGTCTTAGACTCCGACGATGAAATGCTTGGGGTTCTCCTTTCTGAGGATGAGTTGCTAGACTCCGCCTCAGATATGGAGGACCTTAATGCTACAGTGTTGGAGATTAAGCTGGATGATTGTAGCAATGCTGCAAATACTCCAGATTAATCTCCAACACTCGATCAAAGCCTCAGCCGGACTCCTTCTCCAACTAAGCAAGTCCGGCGAGGATATAGTCCTGATCCAGGAACCATGGATTAATAAATCCGTGGTAAAAGGACTCAGGACGAAAGATTATTCTCTGCTGTATGTGACGGACAAAGGTGAACCAAGATCCTGCATACTGGCAAAGAAAACACTTAACGTATTTTTACTACCTAATTACAGCAATTGCGACACCACAACAGTAAAACTGCAGACCAACAGTGGGACTTACTGGCTCACGTCCGCTTATCTAGGCCATGACCAATCGGGGCCGCTACCAGGAGAGACGCTCGAGCGCGTAATAAAAAGCGCAACAAAGCTCAAAGCGGACCTTATAATAGGAAGTGACGTCAACGCACATCACGTAGTATGGGGGAGTACGGACGTAAATGAAAGGGGTGAGTCTCTTTTTAATTTTATACTAAGTACTAACCTTCTTATCTGCAATATTGGTAACGAACCAACCTTTGTCACAAAAAACAGACAAGAGGTTTTAGATGTTACCTTTGTATCTCAATAAATCTATAACAAGATTAAAAATTGGGCTGTATCTAGGGATCACTCCTTCTCTGATCATAGATACATCCAATTTAGTCTAACAGATGACACACCAAAACCCATAGGCTTCCGTAATTATAGGAAAACTGATTGGGTAAAATTCAGGGAAATCTTCAAACATTGTTACAACTACAATGACAATAGCTTCCCTTCAAACCCCAAGGATCTTGACAGCAAAGTCGACGATCTAACTAGTGCTCTTAACCATGCCTTGTGTAACTCCTGTCCTCTTACCATAGTAAGAGGGAAGAAGAAACCACACTGGTGGACCAAGGAGCTAGAACCGCTCAAGAAAAGTTGTGCGAAGCTTTTTAATCGAGCCAAATCTTCCAGAAATCCCATAGACTGGGATCTCTATAAGGAATCCCTTAGGATTTACAAAAAGAGGTTAAGAATAAGCAAAAGATCCTCTTGGAGAGAATTCTGCAATAAAATTGAAGACTCCTCAGAGGCATCTAGACTTAGGAAAATCCTATCAACGAGTCCAAACATGCCAAGTTCTATAAAAGATGAAAACGGCAACTGGACCAACTCATATGAAGAAACATTAAACCTGCTACTGGATACTCATTTCCCTGGTAGCTCGTTGACAATAACAGACGAGGAGCACTTGCCCCGACTCGCAAACCAATCAGGAAAAGGTCTTATCTCTAGAGATATACTGTTATGGGCAATAAACAGCTTTGACCCTTATAAATCACCGGGGCCTGATGGAATCATTCCTGCGGAGCTGCAACAGGTTTCAGACATCATCATCTATAACTTAGAGATGATCATGAAAGGATGTATCAGCTATGCATATATTCCCAAGGCCTGGAGAGAAGCTAGGGTCGTCTTTATACCTAAAGCCGGCAAAAGCTCCCATGTAAATCCAAAAGATTTAAGACCTATTAGTCTATCATCCTTCCTCCTTAAAACACTGGAAAGAATGATTGACATACACTTAAGACAAGAAATTAAACCTAGTCTGATTTCAACGGCGCAACATGCCTATACAAAAGGTAAATCAGTGGAAACTGCACTCCACTCTCTGGTCTGCACCATTGAAAAATCCCTGCACTACAAAGAATACTCTCTCGTCGCATTCCTAGACATAGAGGGTGCATTTAATAATGTTAAAAATTCAGCAATCACTAATGCTCTTGATGGGCTGCTCATAGAGGAACACATCAAAAACATGATAACAACAATGCTCAGCAGCAGAATCATTAGTTCCGAAATGGGGAACTACAAAACAAGCAGAATGGCCAATAGAGGAACCCCGCAGGGAGGAGTTTTATCTCCCCTACTGTGGAACCTGGTCGTTAACAAATTGTTAATCGACCTAGAGGACGAAGGTTTCAAAACAATAGCCTATGCCGATGATGTAGCAATTGCCGTTTCAGGCAAGCACCCACAAACCCTAGCTGAACTGCTACAAACAGCACTTAACAAGCTTAACAATTGGGCTGCAGAGTGTGGTCTGAACATCAATCCACACAAAACGGAATTAGTTCTCTTTACGAGGAAATACAAAATTCCGGACTTCAGACCCCCAACTATTAAAGGGGTAACTCTCACACTGTCAAATCAGGCTAAATATCTAGGTCTCATTTTTGACAAAAAACTGACCTGGAAAACCAATATTGAGGAAAGAGTAAATAAAGCCAACGTTGCACTCTTCTCCTGTAAAAAAGCCATTGGCGGGAAATGGGGTTTCTCCCCCCAAATCACCCATTGGCTGTTTAAATCGGTAATTAGACCGATACTCACATACGGGGTGATAGTCTGGTGGACAGCACTAGACAAGATGATCAACTACAACAAGCTGGCCAAAGTTCAAAGAACGGCTAGTCTGTGTATTAGTGGTGCACTGAGGACAACTCCATCGGACGCCCTCAATGTACTACTAGATCTCACACCCCTAGATATCTTCAGCAAACAAGTCGCAGCTAGCTCAGCTACTCGACTCAGAGCTACATCACAGTGGACCAATAATCAAATCGGCCACACTACCATTCTAGATAACTTTAGATTCTTACCGAATCGATCCGACTACACCACCCCCAAGTTGGTGTTTGACAATAATTTCCAAGTAACCATACCTTCAAGAGAAGCTTGGGAAAATGGCGCTCTTTTGGAAAATGAAGCAATACACTTGCGTGGGAAGTGGAATCTACTCAGAAAAACTGAATCTCAGTCTTTTCTTCCGCCTACCCGATCATTGTAGTGTGTTCCAAGCGGAAATTCTGGCGATTAAGGAGGTGCTGTCTTGGCTCAAAGAAAACGTCATATCCTCCACGGATATTCGGATCTTCTCAGACAGCCAAGCTGCCCTTAAATCTCTTGCCTCTGTCTCTACAAAATCAATCACGGTCCAAAATTGTCAGATGTCTCTGAGGGAGATGTCAAATCAGTTTAACATTCACCTTTCATGGGTGCCAGGGCACAGGGACATACCAGGCAACTGTATGGCAGACGAACTAGCCAAAAAGGGCACGACCACTTCCCTACGCTCAGAATGGAACAACATAGGTGTACCTATCGCTACATGTAAACTCCTACTTAGACAAGACGCTTCAAGGATAACAAACACTAGATGGACTGAGAGTAACAACTGCCTTGCAACCAAAAAAGTTTGGCCGTGTGTTGACTCAAAACGCTCGAAGAGTTTGTTGGCCCTGAACCGTCTGTATCTAGGTTCTACCATAGGTGTTCTTACGGGACACTGTCTAATAGGGAGACACGCCAAAAGACGTGGTGTGGTTTCCAATGATTCCTGCAGAAGCTGCATGGACGAGGAGGAGGAAGAAACCGGTCAACACCTTCTTTGCTCATGCCCTGCACTACTTCATAGGAGGAAAATTCATCTCGGTGAATTCTTCTTCGATGATACTAGCGACCTAGCTTACATAGACCCTAAAAGTCTTTCAAAATACATTAAAAGTTAAACGTGGTTCGACTAGCAGGTGATTAACCGGCTAGTCCCGTAATGGAAGATTAATAAGTGATCAACTCGTTAATCTTACATCGGGTTTCTGAGATCAGTAGGTGATTAACTTGCTGATCTCTGTGGTATCACAATGGGCCCTTGCGGCCTAAGTGTGTTAGGCAATGTACTCATTGACTGACAGCCACTTCCACCTAACCTAACCATAGCTGACTTTGCGAGCATTGAAAATGAGTTCAATGGTTAATAAGGATCAAACGAAGTATATATTGTTATCAAAAAACGACAGAGAACATCAAAGAATTGGAAAAAACGTCACAGTAGACGGACATAACTTTGAGGAAGTACAGGACTTCTACTACCTATAGGACCCGCTATAGACACGGAAAATAAAATCAGTGGGGAAATCAAACAAAGAATTACTCTTGCAAATCAGTGCTACTTTGGGTTGAAAAGACAAATGAGAAATAAAATCCTTCTTTGAAAATCCAAGGTAACCTTTTATAAGACCCTGATTCAACCAGGCCTGCTATTTGGGCGCAGAAAAATGGGCCTAATTTTACTGTTGGGTCAATGAGTAAACCATTGGTCGTTTTTTGCATCTCAAAAACTAAGTCGCTTGGAGCTTAGAACAAGCTCATATGTACGAACTTATCTAAGCTCTAAATCATAAACGCAAGTGTTACTTACTTCTAAAGAAAACAACAACACCGTTAGTACAAAGAGAACGACATACTATATAGAACACAATAACTGAAACGAAGTACAGTAATCAAACAAAACTACAAAAAATAAAATAAAATATAAACTACAAAAAAGTTAATCGATATATAGAATATAGTAGGATACGAAGTGCACGTGGCGTAATTGTTAGCATGTTTGTCTCTTACGCAGTTCGAATCCCAACAATAAACAAAAAAAGGTTGTCCACGGGTATCGCGTGTCGTGAGGAATTGGTTAGTCCTCCGATGGTAAATTTATTGCCATGAAAAGCGATTTCTGGATTAGCCATTCGGATTTGACAGAAAATTGTAGGTCCATTCCATTCCGTCCCAAGGCATAGTTGTGAGAAATACGCTAGGCCCCGGGCTCCCCACTTTATTGCGCCACACTATTTACTTATTTTAGAACAAAAATCATGAATGTGGAGCACGGGCAGGGTTAGAACCTCAGCAGTAGAATTTCGGAGCAGATTTGTAAAAAAAGTGGAGTAAATCAAAAATTTCCGGAGTAGATTTGAAAACGAAAGAAAAACTCAGGTTTTCAGTAACTGTATTTAACAAAAGATTTATTTGAACTAAAGTATGTAAATATTTGTTTACAAAGGTTGTTAAATGGGAAATCGAGTTAACTATTCTGAATATATCTGTGCAAATAAGATAAAAGAGCTTAAGTAAATTTTTATCATTTTTCAGTATGATCAAATGAAGTTTTGTGAACTAGTTTCTTAAGATATTTTTAGTGATTGCCTTTAAACTGTTGGTACTAAACTTACGATTTTTTCAGGACACATGCTTGTAATACCCTTAAATTACATATTTTTTCGTTGTTAAAAACTACCACACAACTAAAAAAAAGGTTTTTAAACTTAACTTTAGGCTTAGGCCGACATAAGTTATCAAATGATCCGATTTCCTTACGTCCAAAACAACCTATGTCTTTGTCTACATAAGCTATCATTTCTTCTGATTTCAACTGGTAATAAGCGCTTATATCATGACTTGAGCCGTTAAAAAGAATATATTTTCTTATTGTTTTGATCAATTTGTGCTCAAGATAGACGTAAGCTGTTGTGCAAACGCATTTTTTGTCTAAACATGAGTTGGTCTGATTTTTTTAATTTAAGGGCTATTTTTTGTCGTATAGTAGCGGAACCCAGACAAAATGAAAGATAAACAAAATGGAAAATATATGATATTGAAAACACGATTTTCACTTATCTCGACTTAACCTCTTTAAACTTATTAGCAAAGTAGTTATTATACATTGGCAATGAGAACGAAATGAACGAGAAACGAAGAAAAAAGTAAATGGGATCATTCAGAACAGTATAAAACTTTAGACTCAGTTCAGCTTCAGTGTCAGTGTTGGTTGCAAAATTGAATAACATAGGATTGTAATTTACTTTCATGAGATTCAACTAAAAAATTTTGAAATTCTTCAGAGTGAAAAAAAGGAGTAGATCTCGAAAAATCGGAGTGGTGGAGTAAATTTTTTTTTTCTCGAAACTGGAGTAGATGATCTCCGATTGGAGCAAGGTTCTAACGCTGAGGACGGGTTTTAAATTTTTGTTGAAACTATTCTTTTAAACGTTCAATTCATAAGTAGGTAATTGGAATTGAATAATCTACTCATGCGGGATAGCGAGTCATGCACTTGGAGCGGTAGAGACGAAGACCATTCTTATTACACCATGTTTCGAAGCTAACGATATCTTTTTGAAGAAGTTCGCGATGAGAAGTATTTTAAATGTATTTGAAAATTTTCATTCTTCTGCTAAAATTAGAACTTCACTATACGAAATACACGAAACAACGTCATTGATTGCGACATTGAAAATAAAAGGCCAAAGGTGACTGCCTTGTGGGTTGCGCCACACCCGACAGAGCATTGAACGGATTCGAAAACCTGCTACGAAATTTTACTTGGTACGTTCAATTTTCAACATAAGTGCAAATCTATGCAATGCAACTGTAAGAAAATCAAAAGGATTGAGCTCTAAAAAAATCAGTGGAACTACAATCGAGCTGATACCCACTTTCAAGAGCATTGGGGCATTTGTGATAGAAAGAAAGAAGGTTAGCTACCGCTGATCTTCTTTGTATTAAGCCATGCTGCTGTCTGCAAATAATCATGCCTATTATGGAATTCGCAGGATTTTACTCCCGGGGAGTTGACAGGATTCGCGGTAGATTCGTATTCTCCTTATTTGGTATTAGTGAATTCGACGAATGAGCTGTATTATCAATACCAGAACTACCTTATTGCTTTTCACTGCTGCTGTCCTCTCTGGTTCTACTATGTGCTGCTGTCATTTATGTCGACAAAACGAAAAAATTCATTTAACTTGATACGCAAACAAATTTGAAATTAAAATAAAGCAAGTTTCTGTTTTAAGTTAAAAGTGATATTTATAGTGGATTCAATTGCGTATTATTTTGATGTAAGAGAAAACTCATCATGATCTACTCGAATAGAATTACGCTACCAAAATTAGACTATTTTGAGTGTTTCGGTTGAGAGCCTACATTCAAATAAAATACTCATTAGATTGCATACAAATCATAATTTTTTTTTATATACTTTTTTCCATTTGGAAATCTGCATAAATGGTGGACCAATGCTATTAAGTGATGTTTGCAGCCTTTCCCAAAACTGTTGCTGCTCCGAATACTCTTTTGTTAAGTTTTTTGCAACATCGGGCTCAGTTTTCATCAGCTCAACTATTTTACGAAATTGTTCCCCATTTGTGGTCCGCTTTCTTAAAAAGAAGTAAAATAAATACTTGAACAATCCTTATCATAAATTTTAACTAACATATTTGCACTTTCCATGTTTTGTTTGTTGTTTTCTAGTAAGTTTTTGTCTTTACGAATTTCGATTCGCTACAAAAATGTCGCGAATGTGAAATGGAAAAAATTATATGGAGTGCGAATGTTTTGCGAATTCACTAATACCAAATAAGTTGAACAGAAAAGTCGGTAGTGCAGGTTATGTTACCGACATTCATTCAACTCCTTTCGTCGAATTCCATAATAGCAAAATTTTCGCGAATGGTTGAAACTCACGCTAAATAGCATTCGCCGGATTCCATAATAGGGGTGAATATTTTTTGTAAGAAATGAGAGGCTGTTAGCTGTTACGAACAACTTGTTAAAAAGAGTTTAAGGATGCAAGTGAGGTTGGATATAGGCCTGTAATTTTTAATTCCTAACTTTTCACCCTTTTTTAAACCAGAGTGGTGAAAGAATTTTTCCAAACGCTTGCGAATACACCTGATTTGATTGAAAGCTGAAAAAGATACTCAAGTGGAGAAATTATAACGGAAGGGCATTTCTTTAATAGAACTGTCGGAATTCCATCGGCACATGGTGGAAAAGTCATCTTCCAAAAGCTTTGAAATTTTATCTCTATGAACAAGGATGTTATTGAAATAAACTTGCGTAAATGCGTAAAGCTATTTTCATCCATTGTTGCGGGCGTATCATAAAAAGAGCTACGAAAATGATTTGCAAATATCGTTATTGTTCTTTAGAGGAGTATCAACGTGAATACAAAACTTTTCGGCCATCTCGTAAAGACGGACACACCTGTGGTTTGAGTAAAGTTTTAGACGGCGGCGTGTCAAAATTTAAAAAAAAAAAAGATTGAAAGAAGAATACTTTGAGCGGTCTTTGGTTCCGTATGTGAAGAAAATGTGTGGAGAAGAAGTTTCAACAACGAACTGTATGAGCTGTGCCGCAACATGGACATAGCTATAGATGAGTAGGCATCATGCATCGCGAATCGCGATGGCTGCGACATGTAGAGCAAATGGATACCAACACTCCAGTTTGATGGGTACATTACGAGACTCTGCGGAATGGGGAAGACCTTGCAAATATAAAGCAATCGAGCGGAAGAGGAAGCGAAAGTCAATACTCGACTGACTTACAGTGCAAAACAGGAGAAAGTTCACCTAAAATTGAAATTGTTGTCGAAATATGTTGGTTGAGGCAAAGGTTTACTTTAAAGCGCACCTAAGAAAGTTACCAAGTTTACATCACATTCTGCTAAACTGTGTATATTGTTCTTCACCTTCTGGTTTTTATTTCTGGGCAAAAATTTAAAAATAATTCATAAATTAACAAACGGGAACATTTTCTGAGTCATTATTAGCCAACACGTTTCTATTTAGACAGTTGACAGTCAGTTCATTTTATTTCTTTTTATCATTTATGTGTGTTCTTATAAACAACCCTTCAACAGTACGACTGCGGAGACCGGCATCAACACCGACACCGATACAGTCAATTATACTCTCCGTTTCTCCAACCTTCAACAAATTAGGGCTAAAATAGTAATTTTCAAGTGCGTGATAGCAACGTTTTTTTTTAGATTGTTCTGCACTTGATAAGTGAAAAGTGAAAACTTCTCTCCATTCATCATTATCAAAATAAAATTTACCCTCAGAAGCCAAGACTTCCAAATTAATTTTTACTGAATTTTTTGAGTGTTATAATTCAATGACTCACGAAACTAAGTTTTTCCAAAGAGTATTCACCTCTTTTGACCCCAAAGTATTTTCTTCCACTGATGAAACACTTTCATTTGTGTGCGGTTTATTTTTCTTACATCAATCGAATTCTATCAGGCGCCTAGTTTTGTTCTCATATTCGGATACTGATACCATGGGTTTTGTGATGCTATGAATGGCAGACGATCGAAAAGTGGGCGGAGACGTCTGACGTGTCGTCGCGTGAGTTGATGCATTGTATATTGTATATCTTTCATCAATATCAATAGAACAAATGAAACATTCAATTGATTTGTATTTGTACGCCGCCGGAGTTGTTAGAAAAAGGGGTTCGTGAATTGGTGTCTTTTGGAATTGTCAATCATTTAGTTGTGAAACTTTTCTATGCTTTGGAAATAATGCTCACTTTGAATTGGAACATACAAAGTGTGAATGAATTGATCATTACTATATTCGGTATGTTTTTCTAAGAAAAAAATATCATAACAATCTTTGGAACCCATTAAATGAATATTAATGTAGGGCCACATATCCGGAGGGAGAAATAAGGTTCACTGAAAAGCTCAGTGATGACGAGTTAAATTTGATATTTAGGTTATTTCAGGCGGATATATAAAATTAAAGTAACTCAAATATTTATAAACATATGTACAATTTACATTGTACATATACCTACATAAACAAATATTCAAAACTCAATGCTTGCTTGACATTATAAAGAAAGAAAAAACTAGGTTCAAAGTTAAAAGAGGAAGTTGTATTAACTTTTTCAGATAAAAGAGGAACTAAGAGGTAATTGAAAGGTGTTTTCAGATGAAGTTAAATCTATCCAAAGATACTTTTTTAAATGTATTTTCAAATTGCCATCTAATACTCCAAACTACTACTTACTATTAAAAATTTGAAGGCAAATGCAGATTTTATAATCAAAGCTATTCAGAGACCCGAGACCAACCTTCATAGAAAAATACTTCTAATATCTCTTAGATTTGGGTATACCCCATTCAAAAACTGGCATGAACTCGCCACAAGTCATAACTTTGTTTTGTCCCTGAGTCTTGGCAACACGGAGGAATGGAAGACCAATTTTTACAACTGCATTTCAATTGTAGATGAAAGCATATTTCAGCTCTGCCTTGGTAGGGCTAGAGGTTCATCTTCAAGAACTACATATAACCGCTTAAATCTGTGTCTGAGTGTAGATAACTATTTCAGGGAAGAGTTTACAATTGCAGAAATGAGCTTGATTTTTAAATTGAGAACGGAAAAGATTGAACTTAATTACAGGCCACATATAAACGATTTTTAATTTAAAATGAAGATGTGTCTCACTTTATGTGGGTTTGCCCCATTCTGCAAGAGTTTCGTAGACTTTATTTCAATAAAAGTTTCCTGACTTTTGAAGAATGCGCCAAAGTCTTGAATGGAGATTGTGGCTGGAAGTTGCTATTATATGTAATTTGCTTTCCATGCCAGGAATTAAAGGAATACTTATTGGAATATGTTTTGATCCTCGTTATGTTTTAGCTCAACAGAAAGCCCACCTAATTTTTGTTGTTTCGAACTTATCGATAATTTTTGTTTTAGCTAAAATAAAAGCCCAAAAAAAAAAATTAAAAAAAAATTGCAGTTCTCCACCTGTTTTCCTCGTCATAATTTTTGTTTTAGCTAAACTAAAAGCCCACCTTGTTTTTGTATTCTCTATAATCTAATGTTTGAATATTTTACTACCGTAATATTTTTATATAGGTACCTTCTTTTTCATGATTTCTTGCTAATGTAGCGTATTTTGCGAAAAAAACATGTTAAAAAAAAACAAAGTTAATTTAATTTTTATAATCAATTAAACCTAGATCTTTTCTTGTAAAAAAAAATATATATATATATATTTATATATAATATTTAAATAGAAATTGTATAATCTTTTATATTAAATGTTCTGTTAATATCCTGCCGACGCGACGGCTTTAAAAGCCATGCTTGTAATTCTTTATAGAAAATATCTTATGCTACCCTTTAAGAAAACGAAAATAAAGAAAAATCTAATCTAATCTAATCTGAAAGGTGTTTTCTGTCGCATTCGCTTAACGTAGGATTCTGCGCATTCAGTTGAAATAGGCATAATTGGTACGAAGAGTGGGGAGGTGGAAGAAGAATGGACGTCAACAACTACCGCCAGGAAGTACACCTGCAAGGCCCGACAGGAAAAATAATAACGGGGTCGTATCGCACTTTCTTGGTGGCCAGTTCACACAACCTCTACATGAGGTTGCGCCTTGTAGAAACCACAATTTGCCTGGATACGATCATCCGATCCAGGACAAAAAAAATGGTAATCATCGATCTATTGCGCTCGTTGCTGACGCTGGTGGCCTGTTCAACGTCGTTCTCAAAGAAATACCGATGACGCCGACAGCCGAAAACCAACACCAAACAGTTACTGTTTTGGGATGCATTGGACGTTCTTAGACCGCATGTTAATTGGCATCGTCCCAAATTCGAAGATTTTGTCTGCTCACTTACCCATTTATCGCACCTGATCGCTGAAGGTGACTTTTCGATGAAAATTAGGGTCAGTTGACAACTGTTTCACTGAATATTTAGATGTCGTTGTCTATGTGTTGTTTACCTTCAGCTATTTGGTCATTTGAACTTTGTACGGATGCAGGCTTATGAGTGAAAATAAACTGAATAAATGGCAACTAGTTTGACAGAAGTAACCTCAACAAGATGGCCGCTATCCGCTTTATACTTTCGAAAACTTGAATTTTAATTTCATCTGCATAACAGGATCGTAAAACAATATGAATATGAAAAGTCAACATCCACCAAAGTTCATATATCACGAGCTAATATTGAGATAAGCAAAGCTTTTTATCAGAAACCTGTGGTTTGAAACTGGCAGAACAACTTTGGTTCTAAAATGATTGAGATTTGTACTCTATCAAGATTTCACTAATTGACAGATTTGTATAGAACCGAAAAGTTATAGGAAGCTTGTTGGTAGTAAAAGTTGTATGAAAGAGTCTGGAATTTTAAGTAAGTTTTTTAAAAATTATTTTCCGATGTTTCGGAAGTTAAGGAACTCTCTGAATATAACATACAAAAAAGAGGAGTAAAAGAAGAAAAGAGCTATGTAGGTAGATGGGAACATTGAGGTCAATGAAAATATGAAAGTCATGTTGTAAAGAATATTATTAAGCATGTTTTTTTTGAAGTGAAAACTTCTTAAAGCATTGAATTGGCGACCGACACCATTTTTGGCTCGTCGTAATTCGTATGTAAAGTCGTCATAGCCCATCGTCTCAGGTTCGATTCCCCGCCATGACTTCCATTTTTTTATTTATTTTAAGTGAAAACATAAATAAAAATTGTCACCACGGCTGGGATTCGAACCTGAGACCCTGAAGTTTAATAGCCAACGACTCTCCCATTGAGCCAAGAAACTTGTGGCTGCTAAAAAATTGATTTTAACAGAATTTCACAAGGGTGACGAAGAAATATAGATATGATATTCCAGATTTCAATTTAGTTTCAAGCTTCTGAAGGCACGATCGTTCAGCAGCAGGAGTAGCTACATATCTGTAAAAGGTTGTCTGATACAACTGTCATATTTTGATCAAATCATATGGATATGCATTTTGCATACGAGGTACACTAGTATGTTTAGTACTAATGTTTTTGATATCGGCGATTTGTGTGTTTGTCGTTGCCACTCTGGAAATGGACAGCAAGTTATAACAGTAGGCGTTTATAATTCACCGAATACGTCTTCAAGTGTAATACGACAGCTTTTATATAAAAATTTATTTATCTAGTCTGAAGACGCTTCTGCATACCTTCACGATAAAATTAGGGAGAGATTTGATGATTTCCCAATGATTTTGAGTGGTGATTTTAACATCAATTTCGACGATGCTACAAATTTGCCACTTTTTCAATTTTTAAAAGAATAGGTACTATTTTACAATGACGAATGACCGCAGACTTAGTACAACGAAATATAAAGCGACAATTGATGCAGTCTTTGCGATATATTTAAATAGATTCGAGACAAAATTGTTCGTTTCCTATTTAAGTTACCATAGACCTATTATTTCAGTATTAGAATACGATTATTGTATAGAGATGATAATAGAAGAGATGAAATTGTGAATGAAAACTCATAAGTTTCATTGATGTTCTTCTATATGTACATCTACATATGTATATTATAAAAGATTTTCCTGTATACACTATACATTAAAATATTTACTGAAAATTCAATTCTGTTTTCACTTCTGTCGGCACTCCCGGAGTGCTTCTTTTTTTATTAATTAACGCGCACATCAAGGGGTTATGACTACCCTTATAATGTTATAAAAACACAGTGCGAGCATTTAGGAAAATAGGAGAGGATTTGAAAGGAGACACCGATGCACGTTGCTTTTAAAACTTTCTGAATCGTAATACAGGGGAAAAACAGGGTCATGTTGAGCATTCCACATTCGGGTGGTGCAAATAAAATATGAATCTCTATACTTGACTGTACGTCCGAAGTTGGACTCAAGGTAAAACTGGTGATCATTCCTAGCGAGCCGGGTGTTGCGGCTAAACTGTTTCAGGGGAGGAATGCAGCTGGCTACTTCACTAGAGTACTGTTTGTGAAAAAAGCGATAAAAAAGAGAGATACAGGTAACGTTTCGACGATGTTCAAGAGAATCAATCGATTCTAAGATTGAACTATCACCTGTCAATCTTAACGCTCTATTTTGTCCCCTATCAAAGGGTACTAGGCGCAAAGATGTTTGAGGAGCACCTGACCAGATATGGGAGTTATGGATGAAGGCCTTATAAATTGTAGCCAGATCAGAAGGGGTGAAGAACTTCCAGCATCGTCTCAAGAAGCCTCAGCATTTAGCAGCATTTTTGGCGACTTTAAATATGTGGTCATTCCAACGAAGATCATCGTTTACACACATACCAAGTACTGACAGCTTTTCGGTTTCTTGGATGCAGGTACCATTCATGGATAATGGGAATGGGGGAGTGTTTAGCTTCAACGACAAGAGACAGCATTGAGTTTTCGAAGCATTACATTCTACTCGGTTTTTATGACCCCATGTAACATTGCTGTCAAGGTTAGAATTCAATGAGCTCATCATACGCAATCACTCCAGTTCCACATCCGAAGAGCAGGGACGTGAATTTGGAAGCGAATATGAAAAGCTGAGAGTCGAGTCGTCAGCAAAACAGTTAAGCGAATCAGACAAGAGATCATTTATGAAAATGAAGAAGAGAGTCTGATACAAAACGAAGCCCTGAGGCACACCAGCATTTATGAAATGGGTATCAGACTTGAAGCCATCCAATACAGCTTGTATTGAACGGTCGGAAAGGTAATTTCTAATCCAACGAAGAAGAGACTCATCGATACCAAAAGCACGCATTTTCGATAAAAGAGCCTGATGTCAAACTCTATCAAATGCTTTAGAAATATCAAGCGCAATAATCTTACTTTCCTCAAAACAATGTAAAGATTGGTTCCACTTTACGGTGAGATATGCCATCAAATCACCAGTGGACCGTTTGCTACGAAAGCCGTACTGACGGTCATTAAGAAGCTTTCGTTCTTCAAGATATTTCATAAGTTGACGGTTTATCAACGTTTCCATGACCTTGGAAAGAAGGGACGTTAGTGCAATTGCTTCATGCTTCATGGTGGAAGTGATATCATCAAGAAAGAGGATAAAATATAGATAGAGCATTGGATCGAGAAATCTATCAGTGAAAATAATTTCTTATTCCAAAGAGGCATCCACTTCAAATCTGGCAACTTGCAAATTAAAATTCACCCAGGAAGCCATAGTTGGAAATTACGTCTTCGATCAACGAACTTACTAAATCAACAAATTGTGGATCGACAGATCAGGGCTGTGAAGGTCGATTTTAGAAATAAGGAGATAAAGACAGCGTTTCCATGAGGGCCTTTCATCAAGCTTAGTCTTTTTGCTATAAACCAAGTTCGAGAAGTTCTTTCGCTTTGCCAGTCTCAGTTCGAATAGGATAAATTACGACTTGTTTCAAGTCCACTAATATTGTGACGATTTGAGACATTTGCTGACACAGAAAACCACCATATTTGAACTGTTTAAAGCGTTCACTCCAAAAACAGCTTCAATTTGTCATGGAAGACTTTAGCCTCAAAAAATAACCAAAATTTAAAAAATAAAACCCACTTAATTGTTGATTCGTAAGTATGAATAACATCTACACTCTCACATTCGTAGATAGCTTAACAACAAATTGACTCGCTGAAGATTTTTTTTTTTTGAAAAATAAAATGATTTCATCGTACATCTACGTTTCATTTCAATTAACCCAAGCGTTCAGGTTGTTTAACAGACGATTCATATAAATGTAATGCAAAGCTATAAAGTCTTTCTAGCGTTGTCGGTGGTGTGATGGTGGGCCGGTAGAAATATAGTCAGACAGTGCACAGCAAATCCAAAAATGTAAAGTTCCTATAAATATTTACATTTGAATTCATCGCTTGATTCTAATTTTGGAATAAGGCAATCGTGAGCGGTATTTGGTTTGTCTTTATCTGTATCTGTATGCGTTATTTCATCCGGTGAAAAGTTTGAAGTATGTAGGTGTTGGCACAATTTATTTATTTTAATCTAAAGTTAATTATGTTATTGTAACGACACGAAGTCAAGGTCTTTGAACAATAATTTATAATTGCGAGCCATTTGATGAAACCAAATTGCTGCAATTTCAAAGACAAAAAACGAATATATGCAACTCGAGTTCTTTTGTAACTCAAGCAAATCACACCGTTATAAAGAAGTCGTTTTAATAATGAGGGAGAAGCCTTTTAACAGCGATTAAACTAAAGTGATATAAAATTATTACTGCGCAACGGCAGTATAGTGAGCTGGAAAATATTGCAGACTGCTTAACTCACCGAATTCAGGATGGGGAGATCGACCTGCGACGAGCTGGAACTCGAGCACGAGCTACGAGCATTGCAAAGAAAGCCATGTCAAGAAATAGATGGAAAGGTAGTTCCGAAAACTATTGCCACATCGGCCCATTGAGAACGAGTGCTGGAGGTCTGTGGGAATATAGGGGTGCCCAACTTCATGAGGAGGTTGATCAGATCACACTTCTTATATGATCGACTACAGCATTACGAGGCAGAGAAGGGATCAGCGCAGCACAGGATCACAGGCGGAATAACCAACCCTGGGTTGCTATTATTAATCGTCATGTACGATGGCTTACTCCGTCTAGAGCTTCCAACGAATACAACACTTGTGGGATAAGAGATAATGTTATCAGCCAAAATCCGCTTAACGAACGTAAGACCAGTAACAGCAATGTCAACCAACAATCGGAGCCGCATCTCCAAATGTTACGGGTTTCTCTCAACCTCCAGACATATGCTATATCTTAAATCAAAAAGTGTATTGCATTTTTGAATTCAACTCGTGTACAAAAAGAAGCAAAGGCCAGGCAAACGCAAGTAGTAAGTTTAGCGTAAGATATTGCGCATTTTCTATATCTATAACAAGCCTGACGTATTGTGAGAAAGGAGTAAAATGGATATATCCGAAGAAAGATGTATGAATCAATATCTTGTTATCTACTCGGACTTTTTGTGTACAAAAACAAAACCAATTGCAGTGCAAATAAAATCAGGATTGAAAAGTATTGAAATAGTGAAATAGAAAGACGTAACTAATGAAATCTGTGATTAATTTAGCTTCATTTGATCAGACTAGGATTGACGAGTTAAAAAATGCCCATTGCCAACATAACATTCATGTAAAAAAAATTGTGAACCATTGAAACGTATAATAGATGTAAGATGCAAACCAAGAGCTTAACGGTCACAATGAATCAAATTCAACTAAAATCGAGGAAAATACAATGAACTACAACAATGAATTACAACAATTTGATCTAACCAAAGGTCTTGCTGACGTCTTACATTTTCACGGCTGTGCTCTTGACAAATCTAATCGTTGATTGAAGCCCTCACTGAGGACCCCAGTAGACCAAGTGATGTTTTAGGTCCTGAGAAAGTTGTCTGAGCCCCGTGATGGCCTGGTACCCAAACGAGACCCAAGGAATTTAGTCTTCCGACCGCATTCAGAGAGATCTTGAATTTCTGAATCACTTTCGAAACAGTTAGAAAATGGAGTAGCCCATAAGCCCATAAAAACAGCTTGGTTGTCTCTAAAAAAATAAATACTTCTCCCTATCCATCCATGGTTCGTAACGTAGTTTATGACTGCAACCTTACAGAAATTCGTCTACCGAGGAATCGCTATAGACACAGAAAATAACATTGGTTTAACCTTCCGATCGGAATCCGATGACAACATATTTAAAATTTATATATATACAACAGAGGTAATAAAGCACCCCAGCCAGGATTAATAAAAAAAAATACTTTTGAGGAAAATAAAAAAATTATTGTTCAAATAAAACAATTTTTAGACTTTTGCAAAAACAGAAAAAAACGAAGTTCATAAGAAAAAAGTATGATTGTAGACAGGAACAGCACAAAAAGAAACGAAGCATAACCAAAAATCAAGTAAAATAAAATTTCATGGAGTGGTAGAACACCCCTATGGTCATCTGAAGGTTAAGAAGACAATTGAGAAATAAATCCTTCTTCAGAAAAACCAATGTAACTCTTTATAAGACCTTAAGAATCCCAGTCCTTCAATACGGCACGAAAGCATGAAACATATCAAAAGCGAATAAGCAAACCCTTGATCGCTTCCAAGGAAAAATACTCCGAGTGATCTTTGTTCTTGAATCTGAATACAATGTGTGGAGGAGCAGATTCAACAACGAACTGTATGAGCTACACCGCTGCATGAGCATAGCTAAAAGTGTTCGCATCGCCAGACTACGATTGAAGAGCAAATGGATATCAACGCTCCAAATCGACGGGCTTTCGAAAGCACATTGCAGGGAAACCGTGGAAGGAGAAGACCTCAAGTGGAAGAAGACCTCAACCGACTTAGAGTGCAACAGCTGAGGAGAGCTCGCCCTAAATTGAAATTATTGGTGAAAGATGTGGGTTGAGGCCAAGGTTCACTCTGAACCTGAACTGTAATCCCCACTTAAGTAAGTAAATGATAACATTGTTCGAGCTTTTGTAGTACTTCAATAAAGGGTCATTCCACGGTAACCCCCGAAACGAACACTTTTCGACTCATAAAATTGTATATCATAAAATTGTTTATCCTTTTGCTAAAATCTTCAAATCTTACAATTGAGATAAGGCAACTAAATACGTAGAAAATAAAAAAAAATTAAAACGGAAAAATATCAGCATAAGGATTAACAATTTTATGAGTCTAAAAGTGTTCGTTTCGGGTGTTACCGTGGAGCGTGGAATGACCCTAAACAAGAATTTTTGAATACCTGTAACTCTATTCAGTTGAAGGTGATTAAACGCAAATGGCAAAAAATTCCCAGGCCTTAAATTTGATGTACAAACTAAGTGCCCCTTGGGCATATAAAAATCTACACTTCAATTCTTAATTTATTTTCCACATATTTGTCTATATAGGAGGGACGCTAAAAAAGTTAAATTAAGCAGATACTAAGTCCCCAAAGGAAACGAAAGGCGTTTTTCAAACTTCAGTTGACAAAATATTATCTATCGTTTAATACCAATTCCATATTCATGTATGCATATTCTTCTGTACGAATTTATCATGCCTAACATTGATTAGCAATTAGCCGGCTGGAATCCATTTTGGCTGTAAATTTTGACTTTGAACTTACAACTTGGTGACGGAAAAGTCTTTGACAAACAACAATGTTGAGGATTGAAAAATACAAAAGAATCTAGTTTATGAGCGTATAATATTTCCGGTAACCGGCATGACAACCGATAAATGACAAACTCATCTCAATACCGAATTAAACCAGTTTCTTTGACATTGATTGCCCGATTAGATTATAGACGATTACCATCATCATAAGTTGAATGTTATCATGACACAAATAACGATTCAAGCGCAAGTAGTTTTGTGGACTACCTATGTATCAATCATGCTCTAACAACTTGCACTTGTACACAAAAAAAGGTAAAAACAACAAATTTTCTGTAAAATTAATTTGCACGCTAAGAACTGACGAGCGTGGGATTACCCTCCGGCGGGGTATACCTACATACCAATGTATGTATGTATATGTATGTATGTAAATAAAAACATTCATTGATTTTCTTTGCCCTGACATTAAAGGCAAGTTGCCGTATCTCAATCAACGAGTATCATTGTTAAGTGCAAAAGTAAGTTTAATTCAAATGGGTTTTTACTTTGCTTTTTTTTAAGGCGTTATTTTCTCAGGTGGTTCAGTTTAAAGGTTTTTGTTTTTTCTATTTCTATATTTACCTACATTTCATGTGGAAATTAAATTCTTAATCCACTGAAGGCGATGAAACCATACTAACTGTAATCCAAAATCCATACAAATGGGAACACATTTGCAGGTGTTAATTAGCTGCTGCTTTGTTTTTTTTTTTTTTTTAATAGAATTTTTCAAATTTTCATTATAGGTATTTTAGGTATATACAACTTTGAAACGTTTCACAATTTTCACTATGTATTTTTTGAGAATTGATCTTCAAAAACAATCCTCAAATCTATTTTTGGAAGAACAAATCAATTATGAAATATAAAATTCACAAATTGGCAATAGCTAGCCAGATACAATGCCAAAATAAAAATAAAAAACTTTTATGCGCGCGGTTTTCAAAATATTCACGCACCGAGGGACACACAACCGAACTACCGACGACGCGACGACAAAACACAACCGCTAACAAACTCACCGGAAGCCAAAAGTGAACTAAACTTAAATTCAAAACAGAGAAACGCTGTGAAAACGGATTTCATTCACTCCCAAAGAGTGAAGTCATCCCCTGCGTAACGCAAAGTTCATTGCACAAAGATGATAGAATTGACTTTAGGTATCCATCTTCCAAATTCCATCCAGTGCCAAATCAAGAAAGACTCCATAATTCATCAAGCTTGTCCAAGTGTTAGGTTGTGGATGTGGTGTCTGGTGTGGCTTCGAACTTCGAAAAGCTTTTGTTTCATATCCAAATCATTCTTGGGGTTTTCTTTCCTCCTAAAACCAAAAGCTCCAGTGTTTACTTTGTGGATACCTCCATCTCCATCATATGAGACCATCTGACAGTGAGTCAGCAGTCAGTGACAGACACAAGGTAGGGGAAATAAGTTCATTCGCTGGCTGAAGCAGTCGAGACTCTAAAATAGATTCAGCATGCAGTTGGAACGCGGGATTGAATTATAAATTCATTCTGCTTCTTCTTTGTTTTGTTTTGGTAAGACATTTTCTGACGTCTCACTCAGAGCTGGTGGCACCTGTTATGTTAAAGCGATAGCTAGACTTGAAGACGAACCGATGTATGTAGTAACAAATAATAAATTGGAGGCGTTCCTCCAAAAGTAAATTGAACGAATGAAGCTATAATATCATGTGTTTATATTTGCTTATGATAAAACTAGCAAAGTGAGTTGTTTTGGGACTTATCAATGTTTGTATAAACGGCTCTGATAACTTGATGCATATTAAGTTGTTTTCGAACATGCAAGTTTATGAAATTGACTCAACCACTTTATGTTGACCTAATTAAATTTTGTCTTACAGGAGTGACGTTCAACGTTGACTAAAATGTCCCTTGCCGTGAGTTGAGGTTTTATCGATTTATTAATGTCACCGTAGGGGAAGTGGAAACCAGTTTATAAATCGTTGATATCACTGTTGCGTGTCGTTTAAAAATGCGTGTTATATGTTTTATTGAAAGACGATATCATTCAAAGGAGCGCTCATTTGATTCATGTCTTTTCATGATGTGTGGGTTGATAAGAAAATGATTTTGGGATTAAATGCTTAGGTAGCTGGATGAGTAATGGCAGGAGTCAGTAAAAGGTTTTTGTTGTAAATTATGGTTTCAATCGTTAAAAATTTTATTTATAGCTACCATAATTCGCTGAATGAGAATTTAGGTACCTAATTCAGAAGGAAAAAAGTAAAAACATTGTAGACTCAACTTTCATGACGTACAACGTAAATTCGTTGTACAGCCTGGAAAAGACGACGTCATTTAACATGTTACCATCCAAATAGGAAATGATGAATCGTTCTCAATAATCGGAGTATAATTCAAATGTAACACAACTAGAAGGAATATCCAGAGTGATCCCTATACTCAATATCCTCAACAACATCATCTCCAGAAGCACGTATGGGTTCATTGGCTGTGATTCAATGCCGGACATATCCGCTGGCACGAAACGGTCATAAGTTTGATAACAGCAAATTTTATTTTTCTCGTTCCAGAGTTGCAGAACTACTCCTGTTCAATCATACACAGTGACACGGACCACGAAGTAGTTCAAGTAAACATAAAGCTGCGCCAGTCACTTCTTCTAGCCGCGGAAGCGCCGGAACATTATATCAACTACAAGAAACTCAAAAGGGACGTTGCGGAAACTTTAGTACTGCCTGACCAAAACAGGAACCTGCTCAATTCGGAAATTGACACTGCTGTTGAGACGCTAGAGCACGTAATTACCAGCGCACTTGACCGCCAAAAGCAACCGAAGAAGAGAAGTGGTAGATACCAGCATCTTCCCGACTACGTGAACCTGTACAAGCACAGGCAAGTACTGCGTAAGACGTAAGAGGCTACATCGAATCCACCAAAGGGAACTCAACACGTCACCAATGTCAGCTACCGGACTGTTTGGGGCGAGCTTCAGCAAGTTAATATAATTAAAATAACTAATATAATATATATATTAATTTAATTAATATAACTCCAAAAGAGGCTATACAAGATATAAAACCTGGACCAGATGTGTTCAGAAAAGTTAACAGGATAGTTGGTTGTAAGAATTCAATCCCGGAAGTCATCACAACCAATGAAGGAGATGCTAAAACCAATCAGGAGAAAGCGGAAGCGTTCGCAAAACACTTTGAAGGCAACTTTGTGCGCACACCAACCGATGACCCTGACTTTCTGGACGAAATCGAAACATCCATCCAACTGACCCTTGGGTCCAACACTGAAGAAACCACTTTCAGCAACACCAATCTGTCAAGTGACCCAGTCAACTGTAAAAACCTGTGCACTCCGGAAGAAATTGCGGAAATAATCAACAGCTCCAAGTCCAAGAAGTCAACAGGACCAGATGGTGTTTCTAATTTCGTCCTGAGGAGGCTCCCACAGGCAGTGATGGTATTTCTTGCCATCATAATGAATAATTGCGTCAACAACAACTACTTTCTCGGGAAATGGAAAACGGCCAAGATAGTGGCGACTGGCGATTCCGAAAAAAGGCGATCGGAATCTCATCGCCAACTACAGGCCCATCTCCCTACTGAACAACCTAAGTAAGCTCATGGAGGAGCTATTACTTAGGAAATTGAAGAAGTTCTGCCGGGAAAATAACATCATCCCAGACATGCAGTTCGAATTCCGGGAAAAGCATTCAACCATATATCCGTATGTAGATGAAATTGCACAAAGACGTCACCGCAGCCCTCAACAGCCATCGGGTCACCGTCGTTTGCATTTTGGATGTCGAAAAAGCATTTGATAGCGTATGGATTGATGCTCTCATCCATAAACTCCACCTACTAAAGTTTTCAGCTCCGCTAATAAAAATAATTTTTTCTTTTCTCTCCCACAGGAACTTTTTCGTTCTAGTCGGAAGCGCAAAATCAGCCACCAAAATCATCAGAGCAGGAGTTGCTCAAGGATCGAAGCTAGGGCCATTCCTCTTGAACATAATGACGTCGGATCAGCCTACCCCAAGGGACTGCAAAAACTTGCTTTACGCTGGCGACTGTCTAACATACTGCACATCGTTTGCGGCATTTATAGCTGCCCGGAGAGTGAAAACTTACATCCACAGACTATATGCCTATTATAGTAAGTGGGGTATGCGGGTCAACTCAGCCAAATCAGAGTTCGTCTGCTTTAGAAGGCCTGGAGTCTATAGAGGCTGCCGTACTGCTGGAAGATGCAGAGCAACATCACTATCGCTATCCGATGGAACCAGACTAACTGCCCAACTGAGCTCGAAGTATTTAGGTATCAACCTTAACAAAGTGCTTAGATTCAACCCGCACTCACGCGCTGTACTGAAGAAGGCCAACTTCGCTTTCCACCGACTTTGCCCTTTGATGAGAAGAAAAACAGGACTAAGTAAGTCAACGAAACTTCTGATGTACAAGCAACTGCTGAGACCCATTAACTACGGCAGCCCAGTCTGGTTTGCCATCTCCAAGACAGCGATGAAGGAGCTCCTACTTTTCGAAAGGAAAATTCTGAGACTCTCCACCGGCCTCACTTTCAACAACCAGCTCCAAAGACACTACAGCAACCAGCTTCTGTGCGAGAAAGCCAATGTGATGCCCTTGGATCAATACATGTTATTGACAGTAAGGAAAACGGGAGCGGGTCGAAATGCTGTATTTTAAAATACTGTAAGGTCAAAAAAATGTATTATACTGTATGATACTGTATGTTCATAATACTATAAATGGTTAATATACTGTATTTCAAAATACTGTATTTCAAAATACTGTATGTACAAAATACTGTATGATCAAAATACTGTAGTTCAAAATTCTGTATCCCAAAATACTTCATCTCAAATTGCTGTATGAGCAAAACACTGTATCTCAAAAATCTGTCTGTAAAAATACTTTTTTTTTTTTGCATAATTCCGTTCTTCAACTTCCATTTCTTTATTTGTTTTCACTATCGATATATTCATTTTGAAGCAAAATAACGCTTAACACTTAAATTTGCACAAACCTTTAAACATCTACTGAATGCATGAACACGTGCTAGTTTTGACAGACTAATTAGTCTTTTGCAATTGCTCATGCAGTTGTTGATTATGATCAAAACAATTCATTTTACCATGTGAGAGAGATACATAATATAATCGAGAAGGAGAAAATGAAATAGAGAAAAAAAGACGAAAATTCCATTTGTTTTGTTTTTGTTTTAATTAATTCAAAGACTACTGAATTTATCATAGGCACATGTTATTTTCCAAGGAAGTATATATGTAAGATTATTAGGGTAAAGAAAAATTGTTATGATATTTTCTTAAGAAAAGTATTCTGTTTTCAAAATTTTGTATTTGAAAACGGTAAGTCAAAATACTGTATCTCAAAATAATGTATTTGAAATTGCTGTAATTAGGCTGAAAAATAAAAATTGTTTTGAGAATGTAAAAAAGTGCGGCACTTTTTTACATTCTCAAAACAATTTTTATTTTTCAGCCTAATTACAGCAATTTCAAATACAGTATTTTGAGATAGGTACAGTATTTTGACTTACAGTATTTTGACTTACAGTATTTTGAGATATAGAATATTGAGATACAGTATTTTGACTTACAGTACTTTGATCATACAGTATTTTGTACACACAGTATTTTGAAATACAGTATTTTGAGGTACAGTATTTTAAATACAGTATTTTGACCCTAACCCAAGGAAAACGGCTGCAGATATCAACATTCAACAACCACTCGAATAATTTGGTGAGAAGTATGTCCAGTGAGGACCAATACCCCGACCAAAGATACCTAGCCTTGATGAACACTTTGAACAAAGAAATAAAACCAGCCTGCGACGAAGCCACCAAATTCTACGCTGACCCTGGGTCAGCATATTTTCGTGGCTAATGCCACCCCCTAACACCTCTCTATGCAGAGGGATGCCAGCGACAACCGGGACGGAACATCCCGAAATCACCCAAGTCAACCGACTTATAGATAGATAGAGAGATAGATAATTTCTTTATTTCATGAAATGCATATTTTACAAAAGATTTTTCTTAAGAATAAGGACATGGCAATTTTGCCGTCTGCCTGAAATGACAATTATTACAATATACAATTTAAAAATAAAGAGTTGAATATAAAATATTAAGATATATATGAATATTAATATAAAAAATTAATATAGTAAAATGAGATAAATTAATATAAAGTATAACAATTTTGAAGTGATTTGAAACACAAAATTAGTAAGAAATATATCAATTTTTAAGTGATTTGAAACACAAAAGTAGTATACAGTATATCATATCGTTTAAATATAAATATAAGTTCAAAGATTGATACTAAAAAACTGGAATAACTGGCTTTAGTTAATAAAGTTACAAAAAACTATTGCGGTAATTCATAGCATGTTTGCAGTATTGATAAAGTCTTGACCTTCCGAGAGCACCATTTAAAATTTCGAAAAGGCGAGATTGTGGAAGATAACTCGTTTCAAGATGTAAGCGTCGAATCTCTTGCAGTAGAGGACATGTTGCTAAGAAGTGAGTGGTGTCTTCTGGTTCACTTGTATTACAAAGACAGCAGACTTGAGACAGATCATTACGATGCGGCATGGAGTTGAGTTTTAGGATTTCGACTCGAGCTCTAAATATGTAGCTTATAGCCTCACTAGAAAACTCGTTGCTGAAATAGTTGGCCTGCGAAGGTATTTGGTGGTTGAGATTTCTGTACACATTTCTTGACAATGTTGATGTAGCCCTTGACAGGTTTTGGCAGAAAATAGTTTCATCAATTTTCGCTATAACATCACTAAACATAGACTGCCATACGTCCAAATTGGACTCGGTGAAGCGAAGGTTAGTGCCATGAGACGAAGCTAGTTGGTTCCATTCCTTAAACGGGGAGTCATTTGTTTGCGATAGCCTGACCGTAATCGACCTGTGAAGGCTTCTGACATCTCTTTTCATAACTCTCAGTATATAATCTGAGTTGGATTTTAAGTTTTGTATGTAAAGAGGTGCTAAACCGGATTCCACGTAGATAGAGTAATTCGGAGTCGAGGAAGGCAATCTAAAGATTCGTTTGAAAAAATATCTTTGTACTGCTTCGTATTCTTCCATCTGCAAATATCCGAAAATTTGAGTACCGTAGCACGTGCAGCAGTTGACTGTTGCTTGAAAAACGCGATATTTAGATGCATGGTCAATTTTTTGGTTCGAGTAAAAGTTTGGCCACATCAGATTTAAAGCTAGTCTAGCTGCATTGCTTTTTTCTTTGACGTGCTTCGAAAAATTCAGGTTGTATGTCAGGAAAACTCCGAGATATTTGAAGTGTTGGACGACCTCAATAGGCGCGTTGTTGAGAGACCAATTTTCTTCTGGCAACCTTCTTCTCTGACGCGGTTCAAATATCATTATTTTCGTCTTATTAGTATTGACACAAAGATCCCAGGATTCACAAAAGCGATTGAGTTTATTGATTTGCAGCTGAAGAGTAAAAGGATTTTCGGCCAGTAAAACTAAGTCGTCAGCGTAGAGTAAGACCTTGACTTGAATGCCAGCGAAGAATATTCCTCCCGGAAGTACGTCACAGACGTTATCAATAAACAGAGCAAACAATATTGGACTTAATATACATCCTTGTGGAACACCTGCAGTGGTTACAAACCATTCCGAGAGCTCAACGCCATCCCAGACTGCGGCAGAAGATGAGGCAAGAAAGTTCGAGTAAAACAATAAAAATTTTCGAGAAATTCCCAGACAGGCGAGTTTGTAAATCAAAGCGTGTCTATTAACCTTGTCAAAGGCTGCTTTGAAATCAATAAAACACGCATACAATTTTTTTTTTCGTTCCATTGTTTTCCTGGCTATACTCGTTAGTGCAAAAATGTGATCCAACGTAACGAACATACTGAGTAGGTTATTGTTCTCGATCCATAACGTCAGTCTTTCGTAAAGTATTGAGGCAATAATCTTTCTTAGCGAGCTTAGAATTTAAATTCCTCTATAATTCTCCGGCAGGTTAGAGTCACCTTTTTTAAAAATTGAGAAGATTATTGCTTTGTTGAAGTTCCTTGGTACGAACGAGTTATTATAAAGGCTGTTGAAGTATGACAGAAGTAAATTTTAAAAGGGTTCTGTGCTATTCTTGTAAAATTCAATCGGATTGCCATCGGTTCCTGGTGCTTTATTATTTTTCATTTTGTTAAGAGATGATTCGAGTTCAAGTAGTGAGATTGGGTTATCCAGTTCAGAGACGACGTTATTAGGTAGTCCGTAATGGAACACCCGGTAATTCACTTCAGCCGACAAAAGAGTTTTAAAATGAGCTGCTAATGTCTCAACTTTAAGAGAAGTTACCACGCTCTTCCTACCCCCACCCAGCTCACGGACTTTGCTCCAAAAGGTCTTTGAATTCCTATCGTTTGCAAGTTCTTCCGCAAGATTGTTGAGGTATTCAATTTTTTTGTTGACACAAAGTTTTTTGAATTCTTTGTTAGCATGGAGGTAGAAATTTTTAAAAACCAGAGCATCTGTAGATCTAAATAGCTTAAGATAAACGAATGACATCTTACGGAGTTTCACACAGTCATTATCAAACCACTTGTTTTTTGGCACACAGGAGTGGTTACGACTGTTTTTACAATGCGCAAACGGGGCTGAGGCTTCAATTGTTTTTATAATGTGTTCATCATAGTCTTCAAGATTCCTTAATTGTAGTATAGGAATTGAACTGATTATAATTAAGATTTCTTTTCAGCTATATAATATTAAGTTAATATTTTAATTATAGACATAGACAATGTATTTAGTTAGGCCCCCTATGTGTCAACATTCTTACATTATCATTTTTAAATTATCTAGAATAAGGATCAATTGTATATGTATATATAACGTTCAATAAAATAATTATTATTATATTATTATGTAGACTAAACTAGGATGAAATAGTTTGTAAACTAGAATGAAATAGTTCGCATTACTTTTGTTCACTTTCTTTCAGTGCTGTCAGCCGGCTGAAAGTTTTTCCTCCAGAGCAATTAAAAAAACCAAGACCCATAGAATCCGTTCAGTGGTTTGAAAGACATAAATCAGTCAAAATGAGTTAGAGAAATTAGAGATGAATCGATGAGTCAACTCGAACTAGAGCTTTTCATGTAGGTACAGCATTTATGGTAAGGTTTGCATAAAAAAAAACTTTTTAAATTTTTAAGTTAAAGAGCAACAACGGATCAACGAATTTTGAGTAGACCCTTAGACAAAGTTATTTTAATATCAGAAAATTATAGGTCGTCTGATACAATGGCTTAGGAGACATGCCACAATCTGTGACACATTATAGTAGAAACCAAGAACAGGAGCATAAAAACATTTCGGAGCGACTTTCCCTACAGAAGCAATTACTGCGCCAAAGCTAGCGCCCGTATACCTCACCAACTGACAAACGAAGAGACAAAAAAGTTTCAAAAAAGTGTTATCACTTTCTCTGCCATTAAAAAAAAAACAACTTTTCTCCAATCTTTCTATACATAAAAATGAAAATATTTAAATATGTATAATATTGCTTGAAAAAAACATGTAGTTTTTTCTTTAATTTTTTCAATGATGTTTGATTTTGATGCCTTTCCTCTAAGGCAATTTACCAACGCAGGAGATGGCGGAGTATGCTCGCCACTCAATCCACCCTCACAAACTTATTTACTATTGATCATAGATCTCATAGATATTTAAAATTTTTAATGTCTGAATTAGACATGTTGAGCTCTGTGAATTTGCACATATAATGAACATATGGTTGGTCCGGCCCTGCTCTTAATTCAGGACTCCGAATGCTTTATAGTCCGTTGAGTTTCTGTAGAGACAGCAGAGAAGGCTTAAAAGCCGCGATCATACTTTCTTATACAAAACTAAGCATTGTCGATTTTGGGGACTCCTACTACTTATCCTTGTTAAATAAAAAATTATTTACCAAGCTGCATACTAATTTTTTACACTAGCCTTAAATCTATATTCTTTCATACATATACAAATGAAAATTATCACTTACCTAAATCACTGTAAAGAGTCGTATTCGCTGCAATATCTATAGGGCAACCATCTGATTCCTCAGCTTCTTCACAAACAGTCGGTGGTCCGTTCCAAAGAGCTTTAGCAGGCCTTCGCACCCGATCCAATCGAACTCGCGGGTATTCATTGAACAACACATCAGTTAGCTATGAAAACATTTTTTTTTTAATTGTAACGAGAGGCTACTTATTAAATTAAGATAGTAGAATAAAAAATAAAATCAAAATTTCGTCTCTATTAGCTCGCAAATATAAAATACAAAAAAAAAAGAATTATCCTTTCCAAGTACTAACCTCTTTATTTGGAGTTGCAGGAAATATCTACGTTAAGTGCATATTTTAGTTTGTTAGTAGGTAATTAGGTATAATTCCAAGATTGATTGAATGTTAGTAACGTTAAGATAAGAAAGAAGAGAAGATAAAAGTAGGACAAGGTGAGTTTAAGTTTTCTATCGCCTGTTTTTTAATACAAGATTTTGAACTCGTTTGCACTAAAAACTATTAACTTTTGACGTTAACTTTAGTTTTGGTTTATACTTTTAAATATTTGCTTCGTCAAAGTAATATGCAAATTATTAAATTAAAATTATCATCACAATCGGTGTTTAAATAAACACTACTTTTACTCCAATTCATTCTTCGCTGAAGCTTAAAACCTTCAGTTTAGACCATTTACGAGACTGAACGTTTGATTAAATCCGCATTCAAGAAAACAATTTTCTCAGAAGAAATTGTTTGAGCCTTAATTTATATTAAACTTGTATTGAAAAACCAGGCACATGGTACAATAATATTCAGAGTTTTATTTTCTTACAGAAATTTCTTCACTACAATATGCAGTAAATGATTGTTCGTCCTGTTGCAGTACACAGTAAAGTGGTCCCCATGGTAGCATTATATTTTTTGGTGAAAGTTCTCCTTCATTTTCTGAAATAAAAAATAAAAACCAAGAAATATTACATATGAATCAGATAAATTTAACATATAAACAAATTTTATGGGCAATGTGATAAGTATAAGTATTGAGCACCAAGCGATTTTATAAAGAAGGGCTATGTTTTCAATCAAGGGCTTGGTTTCTTATTTGACAATTTTTGTTAATGCTTCTTCTGAATTCTACCCATTCCACTTTGCGAATTCGCATTTCAGATTCAGTGAACTTGGTGTGCAAATAAGATCTTTTCACAAAAAAAAGTTTTTTTCAAAATTGTTACAAAAGATTGATTTTTCATATAAATAAGTAGAGTGGCGAAAAAAATCTCGGAAAGCCACGGGGCTTAACGCATTTCTAGGACCTACAATTGTGTTTTCAAGGCAGTGAATATTTACCCTCGGAGGACATGCCAAATTATCGCCTTAAAAACACAGTTTTATAGTTCTTGGAATCGAGATTCAGGCATGAGCTCGTGAAAGAATATAAGCAGAACTCTCCGACAGCCCCCCAAGCGACCCAAAGTAAGACTAAGTTCGGATAAGAGACCAATATCTTGAAGGTTGATAAAAAAAAACTTGAGGTCAGCGCAGACACATCTCCATATAAGATCAAACCACACAGTCAGTGGGGGAAACTACTGAGGGCATCATCATTCTATTCATGTCATTACCGGACATTGTGTGATAGGCAGACACGCCATAAGACTCGGCGTTTCCTCTAACGACTTCTGCAGAAACTGCTTAGAAGAGGAGGAGGTAGAGACAGTCCCACACCTCCTCTGCTCATGTCTTGCACGCACAGATATCCTTAATTTCTATCGCTTTATCAAAAGCTCCAAATGGTTTTGTTAAGTGAGGTACTCCATCACATAATTCTTATGGTATCGCAATGAGCCTAATATTGGTCTTAATATGTCAGTTATTTAACTGACAGCCATTTAAACCTTACCTAACAAATTCCAATATTCCCACAGGAGCGGGAACATAACCGGGAACTTAAAAAATACTGGACTGCTTCCAAAAGTTCTGTCAGCTTTAGAGTACTTCACTGCCCTTAGACTATAGACTATACAGGGTGTCCCGTACTTCGTGTATTATCCTTTGGGGTGTGATTCTTGGTCATATTCTACGAAAAAAAAATGTACTACAGTAAAGCTCGATTCTCAACTTTGACATCACTTTTTGACAATTTAAAAAAAGGCTAACTTTGGTGTACCCTGACCTTTGTTAAATTCGATATCTCTGTCGAAACTGATGATAGGAACCTAATCTTAGACTCAGTTTTTTGTAGAAATAACAATCTTTAAGACTGTATTTAAGTTGAGTTTCCATAGGTTTAGGGTTGCCAGATTTTCAATTTTAAGTGGTGTTCAAATTTTCTTCCCGAAACAAAGTTTTGACTTTGAGGTCATTTTTTTGAAGAAATTGCCTTATAAACATAGAGTTTCTTTATTTTTTACAGATGAACAAAGCAATAATAAAAAAAAACTCAATAATAAGTGCACTCAAAAACCCATACATTTTATGATATTTGAAAAAATACAAAATGGGTAAAATTAAAAAAAAAAAAAAAAGATTTTTAAATTTGTGGTTTGTTTGAATAAAACAATAATATGGGCACTTTTAGTAGTTTTTTTTATGTATTTTATACAAAAACAATTATAACAAGTGCTCAAAGTGCCTACGCAGATATTTTTTTCTTATATGAGTTTTGCAATGTAAATTCAAGAAGAGCACAACGAAGATACCAGGAACTTTACCCTAACTAAAAATCTGGCAACCCTAGGCCCAAAGGAATCCAATTTAAATACAGTTTCAAAGATTACAAGACTACAAGTAAGACAAGAGTTATCGAGAACAAACACCCACAATGAAATTCAAAAACGGGCTCTGGCATGCATTCAAAACGAAGAAGCGCTCCATTGTATATGAAACATAAGTGTAGAACCCTACATCATTGTATATGAAACATATAGACTGCTATTATACGGTGCAATTTGTTGCACGAAACTGTTCGAACACCATAAATGCAAAAGAGAACGAAAGTTCGAAAAACAGAGATGGACAATGTGCTACCGTGTGTCGCATGGGTTATGGTTTCGTGAAACAGCTTTGACGTTTCTCTTTGGGTGGGTTCGAGAACCTATCGGATAGCCTTTTTCGGATAACCAGATTGCTGCAGACAACAGCTGTGAAATACTAAAATTCGAAATTTGAAAATAGAAAAACATTTAAAATATCATTGCTAGACGATTATAACTTATTTTTTTCAATTTCCCATCTGTTTTAAAAGACTCATGCTGAAATAAATGCACACCAAAACAAAAAATCAACATGAAATGAAGTAAAAATAAATTTTCTATCAGCTGATCACTTGATTAGAAAGGTATACTAAAAATACTCGGATACCTTTAGATAGCTTTTTAGTTGAAATGGGTGTGTGACTCTGTTAAAAGTTTAACACATTAACAACAACAACAAGCTATCCGGATACGATTCTTGAACGCCCTCTTTGTCCTTGTTCGTGTTTTTGTTTATTCTGCTTTATTCTGGTTTCGCCATCTACCGAAATAAAATACGGTAATTCAAATTTGAAAAAAAATCTCCGTGCTGTAAAAATTTAATTTTGATTACCTATTTAAAAAAGCTTTATTATGGTTAACGAAATTGAATGGTCGAAAGAGTTAACACTGGAGTTAATTACTGCGTACGAGGCAGAACAGCATTTATATGCGGTAAGACAGGCGGACTATGCTAATCGTGTAAGGAGGGCCGATGCATTTCAACGAATAGTCCGAATGTTGATTGAAACTAAAACCTTTTGTCAGAAATTGGCTACAGCTCCAACTCTTGTCCATACATTGGCGTTGTTCTTTCCATTGAAACCAAATACAAAGTCCGTCTTCGAAGAATGTTGGAATTAGACAAAACAGAAAATGTACATACATAAATACTATGTTCTTTGCAATACAAAATTTCTATTTAATTATTAAATAGTAATACGTAGTTACTTTTACTTTTTTGTTTCGCCAATTATATTTTTGCACATGTGCACAAGTCAACCAAAAACTTTTTCCCCGAAAACGAAAACACCAAAAGAGAAATAAAGAGAAATGTCAAACTAGTTTCATGAAACTGGATTTCATCATGTAATAACACTTGCGACACGGGATGACAGAACAAAGAAGAATTCGAAGTTGTTTCGTGCAACAAATTGCACCGTATAATAGTAGTCTATATGTTTCATATACAATGCTCGGCATAAGAAGCATTGACTGCTATTATACGGTGAAATTTGTTGCACGAAACTACTTCGAATTCTTCTTTGTTCTGTCATCCCGTGTCGCAAGTGTTATTACATGATGAAATCCAGTTTCATGAAACTAGTTTCACATTTCTCTTTATTTTTCATTCGGTGTTTTTATTTTTGGGGAAAAATAGTTATCTAGTAGTGCCTGGTTGCTTCAAAACCTCTTTTATTGGCAATTGAAAAACAAAAAAGTCATTATTATTAGTATTATTCTTATTTTTGAACCAAATGAAACTGAATAAACAAAAACACGAACAAAGACAAAGGGGGCGTTCGAGAATCGTATCCAGATAGCTTGTTGTTGTTGTTTAGGTGTAAAACTTTTAACAGAGTCACACACCCATTTCAACTAAAAAGCTATCTAAAGGTATGCGAGTATTTTCGGTATACCTTTCTATTCAAGTGATCAGCTGATAGAAAATTTATTTTTATTTCTTTTCATGTTGATTTTTTGTTTTGGTGTGCATTTATTTCAGCATAAGAGTCATTGTATATGAAACATATAAAAAACATATGTTTCATATACAATGATAAGAAGATTGTTACCTAGCAATAGTCATTGTATATGAAACCATATACATACATATACATCATATACATATACATCATATACAATGGCAATAGTCACAATATTTATTATTGTTTATGTTTTTGTCTCTGCTTTGCTTATTTCATACACAAACTATTTTGAAATAAGGGTAATTTGGCAGTTTAGGTTTTAAAATAATTATGTCCCTTAAGGGATTTATTTCTGAAAATGGTATTGAGAAGCGACAACAATCTCTAAATTATATGTACATAATCCGTGATAGTAAAAAACTGTGTCAAGGTAGTTTTTGTTGACTTAATTTTTATTAATAAATAATTGAACATTTACGACCTTTTTTAATGAGAACTTTCAAACTGAGGGAACCGTATTTACATGAAGTACCCATATATATAAACTACATAATTACATATCTACCAATCTACCCAACAAATTACTTTTAAAAGTTGGGTATGACGGTATACAACTTAACATCACCGGAAAAAAGAAATAATCTACTTAACTAGATACTTCTTATATACAAATTCATAAACTCAGTCATTGAATAATTGCATTTATTCAATGTAATTATTCAATGACTCAGTTCTTATCATCACTTAAAAACCATTTTTAATCTTAACAACCTCATCGGTAACCAACGAAACAGTAATCTAATAAACAATAATAAAAAAAATCCCTTGGGACTAAATTTGAAAAAAAGGTTGGTGAATTAACTAGCTCCGACTCCGACGACACTAGCGACATAAGAACTCCTTGTGGCGATTTTCTCCGGTGTCACTTCTATATATAGTTATTCAATGCTATAGGTTTTAAATACAATGGGCCGCGCCGTGCGGGTCAGCTAGTTAAATTTAAAAATAAATAATAAAATAAATGTAAATGTAATAAAAATGATGTACATAAGAACAGCGGCCAAATATTAAGTTCAACTGAATTTCCGAATTCAAATAAAAAAACACATTTTTAAACACAATTCCGTTTGAAAAGGTAACAAGAAAAAGCAGCGAAACTGCACGCTAACTACTCCATTTGTGTAGCAGAAGCAATAAATATAGTTACATAATCGAAAAAAGTTGAATTTCTTTCATTTCTGATTTTGAGAGCTCAAACCAGAACGAGGTTATGTAGAAAACCTGTGTGGTACAATTCATTCAAAATATGATTATTATTGTGATTATTAATTAATCCAAGAAAAAAGCTCACGATAACGAACCACCTCAACATTATCAACTCACCACCAAATGCCAACAGCAATCAGCAACAGCTCAAATGATTCTCAACAAATGAATTTTATTTTAATTTTTCTACTTAGTGATGCGCTGCCACCTTGCGGTCTTATTGCAAAATACAAACTTTACCTAATAACAAAACCACTCATATTAAGAATATTTTCGGAGTAGTCACTCAGGTTTCTGCATAGACTAATAAAAACAGCACGAACACTGCGCCAAGCACGAAAAGTTAAAAAAAAGAACATTTTACCAAGAAGCTATTTTTGAAGCCTCCTCCAGACACACCTTACAGTTGGCACCTGTTTATTATCTTTGTTTTTGTATGTATGGTTTGCAACAAAATCATGAAAGCATCAACAAATCACACTGAGTTAAAGTATTAGCATTGCAGATTACTGAAATAAACTGTGAGTAAAATTTGCGCGAAACAGCAGCCCACCGCTCAGAGCAGGTAAGCTTACGTCTAACAACATTCCTATGCGCACCGGCGTCTTATGTTATAATCAGCGTTGCCACAATGATACAAGTGTAACAAAAGTGTTACACTTTTCAATTATTTTATAGTTTTGTTACAATGTTACTTTTTTTTCCGTTTCGTTACACTTTTCCCGTAAAAATTTTTTTGTTTTTTTTTCGTTAAAAAGTATTGAAAAGTTTAACTGGCAGCACTTTTCTCTTTCGAACCATTTGTATGTGAATTCTATAGACTGCTTTTACATTGAGACGTTCTTAGCTCGACGCTTTTCGAAAATACGTGAGAGCAAAGAGTGAAATCATCTTTTTCAATCTATGTTTCTCTTTTACCCTACAGCATTTTCGAATTGCGTCGAGCTAAGAAGGTCTCCATGTAAAAGCAGACATAGTATTTTAGAGGGAACGTACTTAGTTACGCGCCGTTCGGGCAGCAGATGGCGAAGTAGGTCTATCTATTAATGAAAAAAAAAAATGTATAAAAACAAAAATGAAATTATTTTATACAGAAATATGTCAGATTAAAAAGAGGTTCGATTTTACTAATGAAAAATTAAAAAATATTGCCCTTCTAGATCCTGGAAAAATTGTTTCGGAAAGCAATTGTATCTTGCCACTATCAAATAATTTCCCGAATTTGTATGATCCCGAAAAAAAAAGAAAAAAATATGCACTGAGTTTAGAAAGTTACAGTTACAACAAAACTTAAAATATATTGACGACATTGAATTAATTTGGGGCCTTGTTAAATCTTTACAAAATCCACAAAAAGAGAAATGTTTGAAAATATTGTACAATTTTCCAAAAAAAATATAGGCAATAATATTTGCAAAGCAAATCAAAGACTTGTACTTGTAAGACTAATGAGAAAAAATGAATTTATTACATTTTCTTAGTATGTATGTATGTACATATACATATAAAACCGAAATGTGATAAGGTGTTCCTAATAAAGTTTTTTTTTTTCTTTTTTTCTTAGTTAAGAAAACATGTTTTTATTATTATTGTAGTTTTTTTTCAGTTTGTTACATTTTCTTTCCATTTGTTACACTTTTTGAAAAAAATTGTTACACTTTCAAAAAGACCTGCGGCAACATTGGTTATAATCCATGCTGCTTGTATACTTTTGATTACGCAAGTAATTATTGGATTTTGTACTTGATTAAACTAAAAGTTTGCTTTTTACAAGCAGCCTCATGAGAACGGTGTGGTCGGAAAAACTACATGTCAACTCAGCTATGTAGGTATACAAGGAAAAGTAAAAAAATAAGCATTGTTAAGCTCAGTTGAATAAATGATCGTGATGTGGATCAAAATTAAAAGCATCGTAATTCATATCTTGTACTTGTATATATTGCTTAGTTATATTTTTTTCTAACAAATGAAAGGAGACATGTCTATCGCGAAATGGAAATAGAGACCGAGAGAAGTGTAGCAACTTCTTTTTCAATGAAATAAATAAAAATGCTCCAGCTCCAGTAAATTGACTGCTGATGCATGATGATTAAGATAAAAACAACAAAAACACCTGAGACATAACGGCATCGATAAACTGGAGATGGAATGGTGATTGGCGTTAGGTGATAGCTGATAGATATGACTGACGACATGGTGTGCTGGACACTAGGTAAAGAATACACTCCTCAAGGTTATTTTACCTGTTCTTTTACTGTTCACCTGTTTGAAGGGGATGAGATGACGCAATCTGTGAAGTTTCTAAGAACGTCGTTCATATTCAAATTTCACTGACTGTTTGTATACGTAGATTGCTTGGCTGGTCATAAGCAAATTTTATATGAAAATAATCATATAAAGCGATAGTAAACTTTGCTTCTGGTCTTATTGGTATCGAATGTAGCCTAAAAACAAGGTCTTCCAGTAAGAAGAGATTTCATTTTGATACTTAAAAAACAAGCAGGTGTATTGTTGTTTTGAAAGGAAATCATCGGATGTAGGTACCTACCTATTTTGCATTGTAAAGAGGAATGTATGTCACTAATAGTTAAGGGGGGGGGGGATCATCTGTATTGACAGGGATATCGAATTTAACACAGGTCAGGGTACACCAAAGTTAGCCTTTTCTTAAATTGTCAAAAAGTGATGTCAAAGTTGAGAAACGGACTTTCCTGTATAACAATTTTTTTTTAGAATATTACCAAGAATCACATCACGAATTACGGAACACCTTGTATAACAACAGCAAGAGCCGTACATAGGATTTTTTCAATATTTTGTTTTGTCGCAAAGTGGTGCACGTTTGAACAAAAAATTAAAATTTTCACTAAAAAAAACGACAAAATTGTTGATTAAAAAAAAACTATGCAATATATAAAAATCCTACGTACGCCTCTGGAGAAAGGTATTTTGAAAGTACTGTCAAAATTTCGCATAGATCGGTGAAGATTTGCTCTAGTCATGTTTTCGGCCAGTTCAAAAAAAGTGATTTCGAGAAAAACGCGTTTAAAGTTTTAAGTACCTACTATAAAATTATATGGCATATCCGAGGGGCACTGCCGTAGAATGGAAAGTTTGGGCATTTTGACATCCAGCCGGCATCCGTTCATCCTTTGGCATGTTATTTTTAAGACCCTAAAGTACCATTTAAGACAAAAAAAATTGCGGTTTCTTCAAAATTCTTGACCAGCTTCCCCCCTTAAATCGCTACGTCCTGGAATAGGCATTCAACGCCAAGCATCGATAAAATTGAATATTTTTCAATCAAAATATAAAAGTTTCTTTTAACTGACTTATACTTTTAGTTGAACATCTCAAGTGTTATCACTTATCACCTATAAAATCGATGAAGTATTTAACTTTTTTATTTGCCTGAATTGTCAAAATTGGGATATGTTTTTTGGTTCACACTAAGCAATTGCACATATTTCGCCATTAATTTACAAACTTTCACTTGTGTCTGATAAGAAATTTCATGGAAACGAAAATAATTAAACAAAACGATAACGTTTCTGTAAAAATGAAATACTCACTCCCTCAACAAACAATACAAAAAAAAAACTACAAAAAATATTTAGGTATATAAAGCTGTTCAAAAGTTGGTAGGTCAACATAGCTTTAACAATGGTGAGCTATAAGCTTGCCCTTCTGACCTTTGACAAAACAGATAAATTTTTTCATTTCCTACCCCCTAAACGCATAATGACATCAATCTAAAAAAATGTTTCGAAGTATTTAACCCCAATAAACGCTGGAGTACTTTGGTGCTTGTTACCCACTGAATTTGAGTGGGTGGGAATATAAATATGAGAACTGTGTAAGCTTCTATTAAAAAAAAAAGTAATAGCTTAAGCACATGAAAATTGGTTGTGGATTTTTGCTTTTGAGAAGTAGTTTCACGGATAATTGTTTTTTGGAAAGGGGGTTGTTTGTATAAAAATACTTTGCTTGTGCATTCTACGATTTGCTTATTTACTTGGGCAAATGAGAAGCATATTTTTGCGATGCGAACATTTATACAAAACAAAACACAATTGTTTGTCTGTGGAACTATCAAATACAATTGATATAAGAGGCTCAAATTAATTTTAATAGATTTTCTCACTCCGAATTGAGATGGATTACATGAGCGGTTGTAATCGTAGCCATATTTGTCAATAAATGTTCAGGAATTCTATCTGTTTAGGCTAATGGATATTGCTTTTATGATGCCATTCATAGACAGTAAATTAAATGGCTCATTATTTTATTTCTAAGATTGAAACATTTAAGACGAATATGGGAATCTTCTCATTAGTCAGAGAAAAATGAATGCTGTCAATGAGTCGTGTTATGGCATAGGTTTGAACCACTTTTTGAATTATATGGAATAGAAGGCTTTAAATGCTTAAAAGGTGTGTGAGGTTAAACGTTACACTCATACAGAACACCTACGTAAGACATTCGTTTTAGATTGATTACCTTGGATTCTTCATAGTAATGACGTGTGGCATGCGTTTGATATAAATTTGAAAAAAAAAAATTAGTCAAAAAAGGAGCGTTATGATGCCTAATGCATATTCTTTAAAACGCGCCTCAACTGGTACTGAAGAATGAAAATAATTTATAAATGTCTTCTGGTATAATGTGGATATATGTAATTTCTTTTCACCAGGATTTTAGGGAGTCGTAGTAGTTTACAAAGCAGCAATTATAAAACGGTATTGAGGTAAGATATTTTTAGAACGAATAAACTGATGAGAGAATCGTTTACAGCACAGGGTTTTTCAGGATTAAAATGAAACTAGATTTTGGATTTGATCAAGTAGTTTATTGTATTTTTTACAAAATGCCGTAGGTATGTATCCGGTTTCTTTTTCAAAATGAATATCGGTTTTGCTTTTGATATGCTCAAATATATACTCAATAACTCTCGTTCTTGAATATAATTACCTTAACCGTCAACGGATTGTACCGGACACCTAAACTTAAAATTCTACTTCTAAAGTGATTTATATAGGCACATCTTAATAAAGTACTCTATCACTTACTGTGGGAACATGTTAATCTTCTTTTTAATTATTTTCTATTTTTATTATAGTCATCAATGTCACTGACCATTTAATTCTAAATGAAGTGTTTTTCTGCTCACTTAGCGAGTTAACACTCGTTGTCTTCATCTTCAACTTCACAATGCGGATTTAATTTCATCTCCAGAGTCATCGTTGTCTTTGCTCTTTGGAACATTTTTGTTGGCTTTAATTGTCCGTTCATTACAATCGCGAGCTTGGTGCGCGATTGCCCGCTATGCCTAAAGCAGTTGCATGGTTTGTTTAGTTAATAAACTTATCTGCGGGTATATTGCATCTTCAAGCTGGCATAGTACTTAGAAAAAAACACACATAACAACCAAGCAAATTGTGCGTTTCGCCTACTATATGCCATGCCTAACTTTGAACCGGACACATGAATGAACTTTTAATAGGGCCACATCGAGAAAGTCATAAAAAAGGCAAAAATAAACCATTAACTGGACGGTCGACGACGCGACGGTGTGGTCGTGTGCAGACCACATCTTTAAAAGTGACATCAATTGTTAAATTTTGTTAGTTTTCGAGTGTGGAAATTGTAATTTAACAAAACGTGTAACATTTATATGATGTAAGAAAAGAAGTAACTGCGTGGCAGAAAGGCCTTAATTACTTCCGGGGATTAGGTAGGTGCATGGGGCAGCATTATTATATTTTATTTATCTCATTTCTTTAGTCGGCAATGTTTTATTTGTATGTACATGAAGTGTGAAACAACTTCATGTTTGGTTTGGTTTTATAAGTTAAAAAGTTTAATGATTAAAGGAACCACCATCACACATCACTTCCTTTTTAAAATACATAAATATGTATAGAGCATTAACTTTTAAACGAAAACCACAGCAGAGGGAGATCAGAAGGGTTACACTCGATATGTAAAGGGTTTTCCAATAGAGTGATATGATTTCTTTTACAAAAAAAAAAAACACACACACTTATTGGTAAGGAAATTCATATGTTCTTTTGTTTGATTTGAAGTAGGCACAATCGATACAATTAAAATTCAAATAAAATGTCATTCAAATTGCTTGCACGACTTCTTCTGCACGAACGAGTTCGATGAACCCAATTTTCGAGCACTTTTTTCACTAAATTAATTCATATGCCACGAATGGCACGTTCAATATTGACTTGTAAAGCTTGAAGAGAGTTTAGTTTACTTCAAATAACTCCACAAGAAATAGTCGAATGGTGTTAAATCACAACTTCTTGGAGGCCATTCAATATCACGATTTCTTAAAATAACAACGGTCAACAAAAAAATTTTTTTTTGCGCATGGGTTTTAGCTATTATAAATATAAGATTTTAGATTAGATTTGAAGTTACAAAACAAAGGAAAACAAGGATGTCTTACAGGTTTGCGGCATATTTTTCTCAACATATGTTTTTGTAGTACCAAGAGAGGTTGTATTTTGTTTAAGTACGATCCACCTCAGCAGGCGATACCATATTGCAATTTGGAATGAAATATACCGTAATAGATCTGTTTCAAGAGCAAGACAGAGCACACATTTTGTAAGTAATAGAAAAGACGAAGAGTAGAACGGAAATACATACTCAAAGATGTAGTGTGATTTGAAAAGTTCATTTTAAGGGCAATTCACATAAGCGCGACCAACGAACGACGAATAAATCAAGAAATGTGATTTTAAGTACCTTACAAGCATAAATTCCTCACGAATTTTTTCGGAAACGATGGCAATATAGTTCATACTTATTTTTTGTTGAACAAACTCTTATTTTTGTGCCTAAGCTTTTGGGAATAGAGAAAATAAATTTATTCGTTACGAATGACATTTATTCGTAACGAATGAATTTCTTTTTTCTATTGCTTTAATTTTAGGCACAAAAAGAAGAGTTTATCCATCTAAAAATAAGTATGAACTATATTTCCATCGTTTCCTAAAAAATTCGTGAGGAATTTATGCTTGTAAGGTACTTAAAATCACATTTCTTGATTTATTCGTCGTTCGTTGGTCGCACTCATGTGAATTCACCTTTAGAGTCAATGATTAGCCCTAGATATTTAAATTCATTCACTGTCTCAATTTCAAAACAGTTATCACTACAACTAAGATGGCTATAAAAAGTGGAAGCAGAACAAGAACTCAAATTATAATTACAGTTACATATATCGAATTTGTGACATTCTGGTGCATGGAAGTAGATACCATTTACAAAATTAGCCGAGGAAGTCAAACTGAAAAACATTATTTTTGTTTTTCTACCTATAACCAATTTGTGCTTAGCAAACCATACCCTCAATAGACTCAGATCCCAATTTATATCAGCAATAAGATCCAAAGTACTTTTCGCACCATACGATAAACCTATGTCATCCGCGAAAGCAGTTGGAAAACCCTTAAAGTTAAGTTCCAATACAGAGTTGATATAGATAAGAAATAGAATAGGCCCAAGGACAGAACCTTGAGGTACACCCAAATTAAAAGTTTTTACATCACTTCTAGACTCTCCAATCTTTACTCTTTGAGACCTATCTTTAAGATACGACTCAAACCAATCTAGAACAAAACCACGAAACCTCGCTTTTTATAATTTCTTTAGTAAAATCGCATGGTGGACCATATCAAAGGCCTTGGTTATATCAATGAAGAGACCGGCTGTACAATTCTTGCCATCAAGGTTTGACATAATATTTGAGCAAAACTGTAGGAGAGCATCTTCAGTGGATCTTTCCTTCCGAAATCCAAATTGTTTACTACTAAAAAAATTTGTTTTGTTTAAGAAACTTACAGCTCTGTCCTTTAAAAGTTTTTCAAAAACTTTGCTTAGCACTGGAAGAAGTGAAATAGGCCTGTAGTTACCCACACTTAAAACAGAACCTTTCTTAAACAAAGGTATCACATCGGCACTCTTAAGCTCTGCTGGAAACACTCCAGAAAAAACACAATTGTTAAAGACAGCTGTTAAGACGTCAACTACAAGATAAGATTTTTGCTTTATAAGGAGGCCAGATAAACCATCAACACCGCTAGAGTTTGTATTTTTAAACCATGAATAGCTTTTAACGTTTCAAGAGGAGTTATGGGTTTGAAAACAAAACTGTTTCTCTGTAATGGCTCAACAAACATGGGACTGGGCGAACAGGAGGTACAGACTGCATTGACAACAGAAGGTTGCAAGCAGCTGACTGCATTCACATAGTAATCATTAAATGCATTAGCAACACCAGCAGGTTCGGAAACTATACGATTATAAGCAAATCTATATAAAAAATTGCGATTACAGATCGAAAACATTTGCTTTTTAAGAAGTTAAGGGGGAGGGTTTTAGGGTAAAAAAGACCTTTTTTTTGGAAATTTTTTCTTAAATATGGATTGAGTAATTTTCTTCGGACCTTTCGTCCATCATTGAACACACTTTCGTCAATATAGGGTAATTTTTTAATGCAGAAATATTGAAGCATAAGCCAGTAACAGAGCTTCCCCCAGAAGTCTCGAGAAAAAAAAAAAGAGTTTGCGGTGTTCACCATACCTCGGCTGGAAATTATTTGAAAATAAAAAACCAAGAAAAATTTGTCAAATTATGATAAAAGGAGGAATTTATGTGACAGAAGCTGGCGGTTTTTAACACAAACTCCGGCTCAATTGCAGACGTTCACGATGCCAAGTGACAATTAGACACAGTGTACGGGAATAGAGTAGCTATAGTGAGAAGTTTGCTGATGTCTTGTTCGCTTGAGGACTGCCAGTAGCAGAGTTGGCCGAAATATCTTTTTTTAGAAAAAACTACATTTGTTACGTCTGCTACGTAGTTTATGTAGTTTATGTAGTTAAATGTAGTTAAATGTAGTTAAATGTAGTTAAATGTAGTTAAATGTAGTTAAATGTAGTTAAATGTAGTTAAATGTAGTTAAATGTAGATAATGTAGCAGACGTAGTTTGATCTGTTCTCTTTTTTTCTATATTAACTACGTCAACTACGTGTATGTAGCAAATGTAACAAATTGTAGTAAATAAAGCGTGTAGTTTATTGAATTAACTACACGTAGTTAATGATGTAGTAAATGTAGTGTAGTTTATTCGGCCAACTCTGGCCAGTAGTCAGGGTCATTTCTAGTTTATTCGCTATTTCGTCTCGGTGTGCATAAACTGTTGGCCGCTGTTTATGCGGAATGGTAAACATAGATTGTTACTTGTCAGTGGACATTGTAAATTAAGGACTAACAGTAGCTAATTAAGCCTATTTTTCAAGAGCAGGAGGTAAGAGTAGGAAGCAAATAACAACGTTTAAATTTCATCATATATGCATTACTTTCTAACCCATAGGAAATGCTCACCTAAATTGATACATTCCACCATGAGCATAACAGCTGCTCCGCTGGTGTTGGCGCACCCTAGTGACGAACAATGTTAATAAAAAATATTGGAAAGTGATATTACTATAGTTTCTATATACAAAGGTGCTACTGTGTGCTAAATGTAAGCTACTGATTCTTCTATGTTCCTTCCAACAATAATGTTTAAGATCTCCCGCAAACTGCAGATTTTAATAAATTGGTCTACAGCTCGATTGGGTTGGGTAGCTGGCACGTACACCGCACCAACTTTGGATTGGTAGTAAGTACCCGAGCCAATAATTTAGTTGAAAGGCAGTCGTGAATCCCACAAAACTTACACCGGCCAACAAAAAAAAAAGTTATGGTGAACACCGCAAACTGTTTTTTTTTTCTCAAGAGGTTCTGGGGGAAGCTCTGTTAACGGCTTATGCTTCAATATTTCTGCATGAAAAAATTACCCTATATTGTCGAAAGTGTGCTCAATGATGGACGAAAGGTCCGAATAAAATTACTCAATCCATATTTCAGGAAAAAAACTCGCAAAAAGTAGTTTGTACAGAGCGAAGAGCCGCAGGGCCTAGCGCATTTTTCACAACCATGCCTTGTGAGGGAATGGAGGGGACCTACAATTTTCTGCCGGTTCCGAACGGCTTATTGAGAAAGCGCTTTTCATGGCAATTAATTTACTAACGGAGGACTTGACAGTTCCTCGCGAAAGGCAATACCCATGAAAAAAACATTTTTGCCTCTGCTTGGATTCGAGCCTCGAACTTCTGGGTTAGCAGGTGGACATGCTAACCGTCACGCCACAGGTAACACTTATTAAATTTTTACATTGTAAGTGCCTGATAAATATTGTCTGAAAGTTTGAAGTGAATCCGACAAATATCTTTCGAGTTATTCAGCGAAGAATAAGAGGCTCTCGAGCGGTCTGGTATGGACTGTAAAACTTTAAAGGCATTTTTCTCAATACTGTGTTTTATGAACTGGTGACCACTGTAACTCAAAAACCGCTCGATAGATTTGAATGTAACTTATACAGCTTTTAGAAAACACATTTTTTTCTAAATTAAATTTTTAATAAACAATTAATTGTTGGTTACTTATATATTTTCTAAAAACTGTATAAGTTTCATTCAAATCTATCGAGCGGTTTTTGAGTTACAGTGGGCACCGCAAGGACCCATTATTAAAACCTGTTCAACTTAGACCGCCATAACTTGTAAAATAATTTTTTTTTTTCAATTTTAGTGAGGTAATGTTAAAGTATGATGAAATGATACTATGTTTTTACTTATGTGAAATCAACTTAATTATACTAGTAAAAAAAATTAACCCCTTAAATGGGAATACCATTGATGGTTGCTGGAAGTATTTCTTTTTATTGTATTTCAATTTTTTATTTCACAAAAAATTGTGTTACAGAGATAAATGAAGGCTCCTGCACAGCATAATGTTGCATTTCCAAATTTTGATTGAAACAAAAGTTGGAATATTTTTTAACAAACAAATGCAAATGTTTTGACAGTTCTCAATGAGCTTCTTGTAGCTGTCGACGAACTTCGTGCTAACAACCCCACTGTTTCCGATTCATTTTGGTCGACATGTTGCTCCAACAAAGCGAACTTCGTCATTAGTGGTGAATGTATTTCCCAAATCTCAAACTCGTTTCGCCCGGATGCAAAAACTTAAAAGCTGGTCTACTTATTCCGTTATATGTATATAACCAAACTTTTAGTACAATTTCATTACAATAAATGCTGGAGAGTTTCGTGCTTCCACCACCATGTTTCTTTCAAAACTTTGGCAATGATTTGGCCCTCTTTAAGAAGTTTTTGTACGCATTTGTACAGTATTGATGGTGCTGCATAGACAATTTTGAATTTTGGAAAATAGTTCTTCGCCTTTTCCTTGTCCCAACTATACCACTCAATGCTCTTATAGCTCTTCCTTGTTTAACTTTCTCTATTTCCTAGGTCACAGGCGCCAAATCAAAAACTCCTTCAATAATATAAACTCATATTTGTCAGCTCTGCACCTTTAATCAACTCTATTAAATTCAATATTTGCTAACCTATACCTCAAAAGTATCAATCAATATTACACGATTGTAATCACTCAACCAAATAAAGATTTTAAGTTAAAGCACACACTTGTGCTGTTTTTTGGGTCGCATAGCAAGTTAACACTGCATTGTCGTTTGACGTCCTCGCGGTTAATGACTCATTAAAATATTGATGTAATCGGATAGCACCAAAAGGCCAGTGCAACTGGCTACTAGTCGCTGAGATGGTTAACTTACTGCTCATGGAATAGGTCATCTTCGTATTGAACACCATAAAAGAAGACATTGGATACACATACACATTAAACATATAAAATGCTAGTCGATTTGTTTCCTTTTCGTAACCATTCATGACCGCCAAGAACAGCGAGTGAGTTCCATGCACGAATAGTTGTTGTCTTGTTTCTGTGTGCGTATATCAATTTCCATTATGGAATCGACTGAGAATCAATTAAAGAATAGGAAATTGGTTTCGAGACCATGCCCCCGTATATGACTTTGGTTTCTATATACGAGTGCGAGTAATTCTCCTATTGGAGTTGTTGAACTCCAAAGTCGCATTGGACAGCCAAATGAAAAGATGAAAGTAACTGCGAGGCAGACATGAATAACATACCAATTTTGATAAATATTTCCGGATTCCATAATAGATTTATCTTTGAATGGTTAACCTAGTTTAAAAACAAGACAGAGGAGCAGACAATTTAAAAGCCCAACTCAGGGTCAACACTTTCTAATTGGACCGGGAAAACATAGTCTGGTATTTGGAACAGATTTAATTATGTAGGTAGGAAAACCTTTATTAAGTGGTAGTAGGTAGAGGTTCTCTCCTTTAAATATGAACGTGATTATTTTTACTATGTATTCATCCCAAAACTTTTTATATAATTAAAAAAAAGCACTTTGTGAAACCTTGGGGCACATCAGCTTAACAATATCGGCTCACCAGTTCGGAGAAGAAAACAAATCAAATTAATTGATAAAAATTTCATGTTGAAATGTACGAAGCTTTTGTTCGAATCGTAGGAACAAAACAAACTGAGCTCGCCAATGTTGATAGTTAGGAAAGCAGTATGATTACTCAAATTTTGTATGTAGAAAAGTTTAAATATATGGGATCTATAATAAATAGTGAAGAAACTTGTGATGATGACATCAATCATTGATTAAGCGTTGGGTAGATGAAGTCGTGAGAACTACGCCATCTTCTGTGGGACTACACCCTGGTTGTGCGCCAAGCACTCACATACTGTTCACAATGTTGGACAATGTACAAAACTACAAAACGTATGAGAGCAAGTTGACAACTGAAGAAATAACAAAGCTAAATCGTACTAGAATTCGAAGATCTGTGGAAGCCATCACGTCAAAACACAATCTTGAGAAAAAGTGCATGACCAGCTCAGTTGGTATTGTCATGTTCAAAGGACAAATCAAAAGAACCCCCGTGAAAAAGCAAAATGTCATACAAATTTCAGACACAATCGCGAAAGAAAAAGAAGAAAGCAGACCAAAAAAACAATTTTCTGACGAGTTCTGTGTTCAACGCGGCGTGTCCATGAGCGGATCACTACTGTGAAGCAATTAAGTGGGACAACTGTGATCCCTTCTCGTAATGTTGAAAAGGAAGAAGGTACAAGAAAGCCTTGGAACTTACGAAATTCAGGTACATTCAAATTTTTGCTGATTCGGAACGGCTGTGTGAGAAAGCTTTTTTCGTAGCAGTGCAACCACTCTCAGCGGCCTTGCTTATTCCAAGAGGCAATATCCGCGGAAAAAATAGAGGATGTTTCCTTAAACGAGAATCATGATTAAATGAACTGTGTCAGCAAATTAGCTCAACAATACTAGACTAATATGCTCTTCCAACAATAAAATTTTCAATTTGCTCGGGTTTTGTAAGTAATTTATAGAAATTTTTATTTTAAGTCTCTAGCTCATCGGGAAGACAGTTTAAAACCAATTGATTACGCCAGCCGGTCAGGCATACAAGGAAGTGAGTTAGTAAAAACATTGCAAAATAGAATCCGTTGATTAATTTTTAATTTAATCATTTATTTTAAACATAAGTATAGTAAAACATAATGATTTTTAGATAATACTTAGTATAAGAGGTACAATTTTTGGGTTACATAGAAATTTTTGAAAAGAAACAAAAAATTTACAAATAAAACAATAGAAAAAAAATCTGTTGACTATTTTAAAATCAATAAAACAAAAAGAAAAATGAAAAAAAGAAGGATTTAAAGAAAGATTTTAGCACCTTAAATGATTGAAGAGGTCTCTTTTAAATGTAGCAACGTTGTTGATTCTCCTCAAATTGGCAGGTAAAGAGTTCCACAGCCCAATAGCGTAAACAAAAAATTGTCTTTTGGAAACAGTATACCTATGAGTTGGTACAATAAGTATTCTACTTCTCTGCGAGTGTGCAAAAACTATTTTATCGTAAAGGTAGTCCGGAGTCTTTGTCTGTATTAAATTAAAAAGGAACAATAACACTTTTCTGTCTATGTAATTTTGGAAAAACATGTTGAAGATACCATTTGCATACTGTGTGACATGGTCAAACCTGCGAAGACCGTACAAAACGTGCTATGCTGTTAAAAGCAACTCGGAGTTTTCGGTTTTTTTTTTTTTTGATTGATCTACATATTCCGAAAAATATTATTACTTTATAAAAAAATGGGCACGACTGGCTCGCACGAACTTGCGATTGTGTTCTTAATACGATATCAAAATCTTAAGGCAGAGTTAAGGGGTTTTGGTATTCGCTCATCATAATATATTTTGTAGTACAGGGCTGCCAACTATACACATTAACTATGAAAATTGAATTAAATCACGCAAAATAATAAAAAAGTTAAATTACATATTCCAAAAGTTTCAAGCAAAAATCTAAAAACGCTATTCTTTTGCAATTGCTAATACATATGCATGATTAAAATTTTATCAAAATCGTTGGAACAGTTTCTTCAAAAAACAGATTTTTTTTTTCACTTTTTTTGAAAAACTATTTTTTAAAAGTATGCAAAGTTTTAGATCTTGCAAGAATTTGTTTTGACAAGAAATTTGAAAAAAATCAAAGTTGAAGTTTTGAAGTTATTTCAAAAAATCAAAATTTTTTTAAAAAATTTAATAGAATTGCCATAACTTAATTTTTTTGTATATTGATATGCGGCTTCTTAAATCCAAATTTTCGTCAAGATCGTGTCAGCCATTAACGAGATAGTCGGCTTTTTAAAAAAAACCGTACTATGGGAGGTACCGTTTTTAGACTTTTTCCAAAAAATTTTTTTACATCATAAGAAAAACAATAAAAAATTAGTCCCTCACACAGACTTTTATCGAAATCGTTGGAGCCGTTTTCGAGAAAAATAAGTATTATCATATCGGTTGTATGGCAGGTCCCGTGATTTCAAGACCTAGAGACTCAATTCCAAAAACCACTCTTTAGCTGATCCACAGACCCTAACTGCAAATTTTGAAGAAAATCTGTCCATTGGTTCAGGCTGTAGATCCATATACAGACAGACAGACACACACACAAACACACAGACAGACACACACACAAACACACAGCCAGACACACACACAGACCGACAGACAGACCACTTTTTTCGCATTCTCTATCATCGTAATGTCATGTTTAGTTGTTATCTCAAAATTTTTTTTCTGCACGATTGCAAAACTTGCCTTAGTATCTACCTATAATCGCAAGTAAAAGTGGTACCCGTGGTGTGATGGATAGCATGTCCGCCTGTTAATCCAGAGGTTCGTGGTTCGAATCCCAACAGAGGCAAAAATGCTTTTTTCCACGGGTATCGCCTTTCGCGAGGAACTGGCAAGTCCTCCGTTAGTATTCATTGCCATGAAAAGCGCTTTCTCGATTAGCCGTTCGGATCCGGCAGAAAATTGTAGGTCCCTTCAATTCCCTCACAAGGCTTAGTTGTGAGAAACGCACTAAGCCCTGGGGCTCCTCACTCTGTTGCGCCACCCTATTTATTTATTTATTAATCGCAAGTAAAAAAGGTATGAAAATATTTTTTGTAGACAATTTTATACTTCTGCTTGTTTTGTGGCAAGCGGAAGGATGAAAGTCTTAATTCAGCAAAAACAAAAGCTAAAACAAATTCAAAAACTGGTTTTCTGAAGGTAAGGAAAAAATTGTACCCATACTTTATTCCAAACAAGGGAGATAAGATGCTTTTAGTAAAACACTTGGTTAGATTATGGGAAACTCATTGTAGTTGTATCAAAAACTATTCATAGGTATGCTCTTAGGACTCCTGCAAAAGAAAATATGGATGCCATTATACTTTCAACACAAATTGTTCTACCAAATCTCTGGTAATCCCAAATGATCCTCAAATATTTTCTTACCAACTCTAAATTATCCGCTTGAGACAAAGCACAAACATTTCTTCCGCTTAGCCCGTGAGAATAAAGACACTGGTAATATATTCAAAGCCACGAACTATGCCTATTCCAAAGGCCGACAAAAAGAATAAAAGCATAAACAAAATTCGTGTAGATGTGTGCGTTGATAGCACAGTAGTGTTGTTGAATAATAATTTATTTAATTATTCATAACACGTAAGGCGAAAAATATTCTCCATCCCAACTCTAACTGTAACCAATTTTCCTGCACATATTTGTTTTGTTTTTGCGTCAGTAAGTCTTACATAAACCACGAAGGGAACAATCATATCGTAGATATAGTTCTAGGTATGAGGAATCCAACTAAGTAGTCATAGCGGGAAGAGTATGTGAAAACTAATTTATATTTAATTTTACTTCATCCATAAAATTCGTAAATGTAACATACCAACACACACACCTATTTCGAAGAACTGGCTGAGCGTGCTAATTCTTTCCGCTTGCTGCGCTTCTTTTTAGTTATACTACATATTTTTAAACGCTAACTAATAAACACGATTTAAATTGAATACATGTTTTAAGATCGGAAGAGGCTTCGTATACGATTTATTCCACTTAGGAAGGTTTATGGTATTTATTTGTTTAACACAATTTGTGAGTAAATGAGTGGGTTCAACGAGCAGACGGGTTTTGATGGACAATTTTTATTTTTTGCGAAGAGTAACAGTTTTTTGCCAACAAGCAGAACAAGTCGATACCAAAGTTACACAACTGATTGGACTGACTGATCTAGTATGAATAGCGCAGTTCGTCAAATTAACGCAGTTCCTTTGACTAACAGTTGGAAGAACTGAGACACTTTCTTCAATTTATAAAAACTTTAGTTTTTACAAACTTTTTCTTCACAATTTAAATTTCAACTAAGAACGTGTCGCACGGTATGTACGTACTACGTAGTAGTGTTTGACTTCGTATTCGTACGACTCATTTGCGTATAGCTGAGGGCACGGAAATTTTTTGAACTGGCATACAAATAGCCTTTTCAATAAAAAAAATATTTAAAAACTATACTACAGTATTTTGAATTAATTGGTGTGTGCAGTGACTGCTTTGAAACACTGCCACCCCTCCCAGTTTTTCGTAAGAAATGGCTAAGTGAGCAATAACATCTACACAAATGGCCTAATATATTCACAAAAGTGTGGATACAGAACCTAGGCTAACACGACCGGAGATCACCAGTGTGATAAAAATGTGGTCAAACTCAAAACATAAGGCATGAACGTGTCGAAAAATGAAAAGACGTTTCGCGAAGTACAATTAGTACAATTTCGAACATTAGGGAAATACTTGCGATAGTTCATTGTGTTCCATTTCGAAGTCTAGTGACCGTTTGATGTCTTTTTAATTGCTGACGAAAGGAAAGGTATGGAATATTGTCAGTGCATATCCCCAAATTGAATACGAGCAGGTGGAAAAGATGCAATTTGGATAGATTTTCACAATCTAGGTACTTAATGATATCCTAAAAGAGGAGTATTTGTTTGTTAATGGACATGTTGGGAAGAAAAACGAAGATTATGAAGACTACCATGGAGGTATGGGATATAGTTTCAGGAACCCTAATGGTGAAGATTTGATAAGTACATGTACATGTGCAACAATAAATATGAAAAGACTCCCGTCGAAAAGGAATACAGAAAGAAGCGAAGCGAAGAAATGCGCCCAACTCCAAGCAAAGACAACGAAGGACATGTATTGCGAGTTGGAAGAGGTGTCTGCCCTGCCTGCTGATGAAGGTATTCAAGAAACAAGACAAAACAACTTGAATAAGGAAGCAACATTCTTCAAAATAGAAACTTAGTCGTCTAGTGGACGACTGTACAATTCTGGACAGGTAGCGACTATGTTCCAGAAGCTGAACTTATATTAACAGAAATACAGGACATTAGTGAGGCAGTTATAAAAATAAAAATAAATAGGTTGGCGCAACAGAGCGGGTGTCCCGGGCCAAACGCAATTCTCACAACCATTGCCTTTGTGCAAAAATAGAGGGGACCTACAATTTTCTGCCGATTGCGAACGGCTAATCGAGAAAGCGCTCTTCATGGCAATGAATTTACTTTCGGAGGACTTGTCAATTCCTTGCGAAAGGCGATACCCGTGCGGAAAAACAATTTTGATTCCTATTGGGATTCGAACCACGAAGAACATGCTAACGATCACTTCACGGGTACCACTGTGAAGCAGTTAAGGTGAATTCACATGAGTGCAACCAACGAACGACGAATAAATCAAGAAATGTGATTTTAAGTACCTTACAAGCATAAATTCCTCACGAATCTTTTAGGAAACGATGGAAATATAGTTCATACTTATTTTTAGATGGATAAACTCTTCTTTTTGTGCCTAAAATTAAAGCAATAGAGAAAAGAAATTTATTCGTTACGAATAAATTTTATTCAACGAATAAATTTATTTTCTCTATTCCCAAAAGCTTAGGCACAAAAATAAGAGTTTGTTCACCAAAAAATAAGTATGAACTATATTGCCATCGTTTCCTAAAAAATTCGTGAGGAATTTATGCTTGTAATGTACTTAAAATCACATTTCTTGATTTATTCGTCGTTCGTTGGTCGCGCTCATGTGAATTGCCCTTTAGGAACAAAAAAGGCGGGCAAGATATCATAAGAGTTTTGAAAAAGATGGAAGACATTGGGCTTGAATGGTTCAGCAAGTTGACAGCAGAAGAAGTAACAAAACTTTATCCTAGAACTACGCGATCCGTGCAAGCCTTCACGTCAAAAATATCATCATGGAGAAAATAGAGCACGACCTGCTCAGTTTCAGTTGGTATTGTCATGTTCAAAGAACAAATCAACAGAACATCAACAAAAAGACAATATCATAGAACGTTCAGATTCAGATCACGGGCGTAGCCAGGTTCAAGTTTCGGGGAAATGAAAAAAAGAAGGTTCATTTGATAAAATATGCATTATAGAATCAATCTTCTGTTTTTCTTTTTAAATATATCCACTACTTCATCTACGTTAATATCTATCCCAGTGGAAACAGGTATGGTAGCCAATTGCTGCGGTAAAATTTACCACAACAAGTTCTATCTACCGTTCTTCTCCCGCTAACATACTTTTCTCAGAGCTATCCGAAACTAGTAGAAGAGTTCAGTGGAAACCTGGTCCATCAGCCGGAGACCTGTTCTTCTAGGAGACCTGTTCTTCTTCTTTCGAAAAGCCACTTTCAGGTTATGGAGACGATACAATTAAAGACACTTTTCTTGTGTGACGGTCGGTCCACAAAAGTTCGTACGGGAGGTGGCCTACGAAAGAAAATCGATAAAGGATGAATGGCATGAAGATCGAGACCCATGTCAAACAATGTGTGAACTATATTCACACCAACCTAAATTTACTATTAAATCTTAATTAAAATTAAATTCAGTATCGTCAATAGGAATCACAAGGAACAATCACTTAAAGACGTGTTTCCGTTTCTATCCTCACTTTCTTTCTTTTCTAACTATCTGGAAGAAGGTCTCGGGATAGCTTACAACTAGCATCTTTTGTTCTTCCTTCTCCAGGAAAATATCTTCTCTGTATTTTAGTTTGGGCTGGTTTGGGCTGGGGACTTTGCGCGAGTTAAATAATTTTTCGGAGTAAGTCTTTTTGAAAGGGGTTGAACTCGTCCACTCAGCTACTGGTGATCACATCATCTGAACGCAAAGGACCGCGGGTAGTTGATTCGTGACATCTCACACGCACATCCTAGCCTAATGGCGGAATGCTGCAGTAAAAGTGAGACCGAACAACACCACACTTGAAGGTCTGACGAGGATGGCTGCATGGCCGTTGCTGGATGGATGAGAAAAACCCACCATCTTGATGGTCTCTTGACTTTTGGCTGCGAAAGTGTGAAGATATAGAAGAAAGCCTGAGAAAAATTATTGCGATATTTTTGAGCGATTGAGTTTTTTTCTTTTGAGATACAGATTTGATTAAATCGATTTAGCGGCAGAATTCCAGTTGGGAATTTTGAGGAACAAATTGAGACAAGTGCGGAGAGGGTATTTTCTCAAGGAGTTCAGGAGGAGTGGTATAACAGAAGAATAGCTAAGTATTTTTATTTTCTTTTATTTCTTATTTTGGGTTGCGAAAATTCCTTCATTACCAAAGGTTTTCGAACAGTTTTAAAGTCACCTTATTTGGGCAAAAACCAAGATCCGCTAGGCCTTCGTTGTCCTATCGTTTTCTTTCCCGAGATTGCGGGACTCGCGACCGTTTTCCTTTACTTCTACTATTACTTTTTTTATTTCGGAAACTTTCCTTCGTGATTCTATCTTGTGTTCAACGACACACTAATCTGTTCTATTTTGCTTTACTTACTTCTGTTCTATTGTGTTCTATTTTGCTTTACTTACTTCTGTTCTATTTTGCTTTACTTATGTACTTAATTTTCAACTTTTCTTATTTCGAGAATTGGCCTTCTGCCAACCTCGAAAACAACTCTGTACCTTTTCTTTAATATTGAAATGATTTTTTCTGCGTTTTAATCCAGGTTTCGGCCACGGTTTCCCAGACACCTTACAACAATAATAAAAATCTGTAATTTCCTTGAGAAATTTCGTATTGTTTTATTTCTTTCCTATCGAAGTTTTTCTTTCTTCTTTAGCTTGTATTTCAGCTTTTGGTTAAGGCAAACCATTATTTTAAAAGGTTTCCGTGAGCTAGTACGCCCTTGTGCTCTCACCCAACATAGTTTAATTTATACGTGATATATCATTTTGTAATTATTTAATATTCTCTGTTAATCGAATCGGATTAAAAAGGAATATCAAATCGAACCCACCCATCAGACTGAGCTACGGGAGACAGCACTGAAGTGTTGTTGGTTGCCGAACGCGAACCTTTCATATTCGGTTTGACATTTCGTTTAAAAGAAGCTGCGCGCACGTCGGGATTGTTGATATTCCAACCAATTAAATTTTTCGCGAATAGTTTCGTTTGTATCGGGTACGTTCTTAATTTTGCTCGCGGTAATTGGAATTGATTTCCAACGTTTTAGTTAATAGATTAAAGTTCGGTTTGTAAAATATTCGGTAACACAATATCTGTAGCAACGTGTAAATATTTGGATATGATTTTTTATCGCACTTATCCAAGCATTCCAAAGCAGATTTTGGACTAGGGGATGAGATAATCATAGCCGCTTTCCACACTTCAAGTTCTGCTTTGACGAAGGATGTATTTCTTTCGGGTAGCACTGCCGAATACATACAAATTGCGTCTTCAATTTCAGAACTGACTGCAAAATTTGAAGGTAGCACACCTACCTCTCGGTCAATTGGTGAATTGTGTGGGATGAATAAATTTTTTTTGCCATACGTGTATATGTATATGCAGTTTGCAGTTTCTTCGAGCAAAACATTTGCTTCTTCATATAGTAACCGGGGCTAGTTGGCTTAAAGTAGACTAATCGCCAATAACTTTAAAAGAAAACAATTTCTTTCAAGTTTATTCCACTTGTTACATCGAGCACACCTGCTTTAGGGGTCAAAAAGCGATTGAATTTTACAGAAACGGTGTTTTGCATATTGTACAAAAAAAGCTCAGGACGGATAGGTTGGGACAAATCAATTTAGAAAATGGTTTTTAAGGGATCAAGTTTTTGAAAAAAGTTCAAATTGTTTTTCTTCAAATAAAATTTTTGTAAAATTTTGTTTAATTAAAGATGTTTTTTTCTTTCAATAGTCAATCTCTCATTGACTCTAACTCAAACACAGAAAACCGAAGAAGAAAATATTTCTCTGAATTTGAGAAATTAAAATAATCTCAAAGCTTCTTTTCTTCAGAAATTCGAATTTCATGGGCTTCCGCTGATAGAACTTTACTCTCTTAGCAGAAAAGGAGTTTTCTAAACAAAGTACATTACGTTATTATTTTACCCATAATAAAGCAAAATTTTGTAAAAGTTGTAATTGAAGCAACGAAATTTTATTTACAAAAAATTGATTTTGACTACTCAAAAACTGTTCAATGAATTACATAACTTGAACTTAAATGTTTTAAATATCTATTAGTTATCAAAAACACTAAAGTACGTGGTAATAAGTGGATTCTCAATTTAAAAAAAAAAATTAATTTAATTTTTTATAAAATGTTCTTTCCCGTTTAACAGAGGGAGATAGACCCAAGTCCCACACGATATTTTTCTGAGCTATTTTTCTGAGATATTGTCCTGAGCTTTTGCCGCACAAGATGAAAGACGGTATATTAAAGAAAGTCTTATACATTTTGTGTTAGCACTAAGCAGATGTATGTTGAAACAAAAAAATACGTTATTAATACAGAGATAAGAATAAGAAACCTTATACAATCAGTACGTACCGAGCCAAATTTGAAACTGATTTATATTGTTTTTGTTTCTAGTGCTTAATTATTCTGATCTAACTATAAAACTACCAAAGAACAGTGGCTATTAAGAGCCATTATTTTCCGACAACTTTTAAACATGATCAAGAGAAGAAAAAAATCTTTTAAGCACCCAAAAGCTTATGTTGTTGTGACATTTCAAACAGTTTTGAAATTGATAGCAGTAAAAAAAACAGATTTAAATCATAAATACATTTGTAGTCCCATGAATTTCAATCAGATGCAGTCATGAATCATAATTAGCGTCATTAATTAATCTCATCAGCTTCCGGCTTTTCATGTCAGATCATTTTCTTAATCCTAAGACAAAACCTCTGCTTATTGCCAAATTAATTAATTTTTAAGTCTCAGTTATTTGTTGTTTTATCTTTGGCAGGGCCATTCCGTAGCGCAGAAGCCTATACACCAGACCCAGACCTAATACATACTGCCTATAGGAAACAAATCTATTTATCAAAATAAAGTAGGTACCTATTGCCTTCCATCTGCAAACAAGATTAAACAGTCACGTCGCGTCGGTCGGTCGTCCGTCCAATCTTTAGTCATAGTGGTGAGAAAGTTTTGTGCTAATCAAAGGAAAACCGGTGCAATTGCATAGACTAAGCCCACATTCATTAAACATGTTAAACAACAAAGACGAAATTCTTCTCACGCTTTTGCGCATAAACAAAGACAACTCCAGAAAAATAATGTATTCGCTTAGCAACTTATTTGCTAATACCTACCACAGTTATTTATTATAAGAGCAAAATTTGTAAAGAAATCAGATGGTATTGGTAATGTACATACCTTACTTTTGTAGTTACAGCCCAAATTCACATATTTATGCTTGTGAATGACATAACCATCATAGTCAAAAATTTCATAATCTGTTTGGTTAACGAAAGCGCCCAAGAGAACACGAATAATTATAATAAACTATTTATAGCTCATGAGGTAATTGGTAGGACGCGTGAGGCTTACTGGGAAGTATCGTTCCATAATTCAATTTGAAACAAAAATCAATTTAAGTTGATCGATGTAATGCTGAAACCCATCAACCTTATTTATAAATAAATCATTTATAGTTAGAACCTTTTTTAAATTGGCAAGTTCCACGGCCGCGGTCAGCTCGAATAAAGCGACTGAAAAGTCTATCCATTGTTATGAATGGCAAAACGTACTAATAAAAAATACACGCCAATTATCAGATTAACAATAACTAGGAACAGTGTCAGTGGCAACACTGGTCATCACTCTCTTATCCTAGAATCCTAGATTACAATTTTCTTTGGTCCAAACACGTCGAGTCGAAAGCTGCTAAGGCATTTTCAGTCTTCTGGCAATGTAAAAAAGCCTTTGACAAAACATGGGGCTGGTCACCGAAAAACGTCAGGATCTATACGGCTATGATAAAACCAATTAAATCTTCACACTGGAGCTTAGAGGGTTTTGCGAGCACATCCTATGGATATTACTTCCGATACGATGATCCCAAGGGTCAAAAACCACGATCGCAATTCAAATGGTTATGAGCTACTTTAAAAAGAATGGCTGGATGGAGATCATTACTACTCAACCTTCTAACTATTTCCAAAGTTATCCGGGAATGCAAGACTTCTATGAATGCAGTCGGAAGACTAGATTCTTTGAGTCTTGTTTGGGTTCCAGTACACTGCGGCAAAACTAAAACGAAATCGCCGACGAGTTTTCAAAGCAAGGATTTCAGACAACTTTCTCAAAGCCTCAACTAGCGCTTGTTCAGCGGGGTCCTCAGTGAGGGCTTCAATCAACGGTTGGATGTGTGAAGCTCACAATCGTAGATGGCATGCCTTTGTTAGATACAGACAAACTAATTCTTCTTAACCCAGGATCCTTGATAAATAAAGTGTGTTTGTTCTCCTATTTAACGGCTTGGTAAAAAATCATCATCCGAAAAAACAACTGCGGGAGGAGCAGACTGTTTAATAGAGTTAGCATTTCCATTTAATAGAAACCAATAACGAAACAAAGATTGCTTCCCTTATCAAGTCAAAGAAAAAAGTTCAAAAAAATACATTCTTATGACCTACTAAGCGGCATCCTATTTTTCGAATAAATAAGAATCGAATGTGATATATTCTTTCAAGAAGTCATGCCGGCGGCTTTCGTTCAGAGCAGCAAATATTATCAATGACCACACACTGTGCAGTATAAAAGAAGCATTGTTTATTTAATTATTACTCAGAGACTTTCATTAAGCCTAACGCCACCCATTTATATGTAAAAACAAACAAATACCAGACACTCAACAACTGAGACAACAGATACTTTGGTTAATATTCAGCACATAATTTAAGACAGCAGTGTCTTCGAATTTTAAGCTGTCGATTTTCATTGTTGTTAATTAATTTTCTACGATGGTGTCTCAAAGTGCCCCAGGGTCATGGAGTTCATCCAATAAGTGATAGAAATTGTAAATCATTCGTTTATAGCAACTTCATAATGTACCTAAACTAAAAGTTTTATGAAGCCAAATAGTTTCTGAATAAATTTACGCCGCATGGTTTAGGTATATGAAAACGGCAAGTGTTTGCAGTCAGAGAATTTGAAATAGTGATTGGTTTCAGTAAAAAAACAACCCTTTTTTTTTCTTACAGTTAATGTCTCCATTCCGTCACGTCAATTTATTTCGTGCCAAATAGAAATTTCAAATTGGCACTACACCTATAAGCTGGCAGATAAACGTTACATTCTCTACTCGGGGGTGTATGCCTTAGTCATCAGAACTCCTAATAGAGTATAATTGTCATGGTGACAACGGATTTGAGTTGCATTGGAATTACACTAGTATCAACGCCTACGGTATTGTCTTCTGCTCATAAAGATGTATAGATGACAATGAATTCCATACACGCCTGAATATTTTTAATCTTCCCCATTGATTTCTTTCTTTCTTTTCCAGTGAGTTTTCGTTATTCTTCGTCTTATTCGTCGAGTCCATATAAAATTATTCAAAATCTTTAAAATTAGCATCGTTTTGCATCAATTAATCAGAATTGTAGACATTCGCTCGTACGTCTTGGCAGAAATCAGCTTGGCTTGCATATTAAATCAAACACGTTGAACTTGATTTTGAAGAAAGAAACAAGTTTCTTGGGAAAAAGGTTTTGTTGGGGGTCTTCGAATTTTAAACACGGAAATATCTCTTTCAAAATTAATTTTTATTTAAGTTAGCTTATAAAGTGTTTTCCAATAAGAGTGATATGATTTCTTTTTAAAAAATCACACACTTGTAGTTAAGGAAATTCAAATATTTTTTATTCAATGTGCAGTTCAATCAATAAAATTAAGTTTTAAATAAAAATTACCACCACGACTTCTTCTGCAGCAACAAATTCGATGAACCCAATTTTCGACCACTTTTTCCACTAAATCAAGTCGTATATCATGAATGGCACGTTCAATATTGACTTGTAGGGCTTGAAGAGAATCTGATCTATTTTGAAAGACCAATAGCTTCAAATAACCCCACAAGAAATAGTCTAATGGTGTTAAATCACAACTTCTTGGAGGCCAGTCAATATCACCATTTCTTGAAAAAGTCGAATCTCTAAACTTTTCTCGCAATAATTCAATTGTTACATTTGCTGTGTGGCACGTAGCCCCGTCTTGTTGAAATTAAATGTTGTCAAGATCAACTTCTTCCAATTTCGGCCATAAGAAGTTGGTTATATTCGATCTATACCGCTCTCCATTGACAGTAATGGTGTTACTAGCTTCATTTTGAAGTGTACGGACCGATGATTCCACCAGCCCAAAAACCACACCAAGCTGTCAATTTAGGTGAATGTAATGGTTTTTCATGAATATTTTGTGGATATCCATGGCACCAGAATCGACAGTTTTGTTTATTTGTCAAATGAAAGAGAGCCTCATCGGAAAAGATGATTTTCTTAAAAAATCGTTGTCGTTTTCAAGTTGTTCCATGGCAAAATCAGAAAACTCACGACGTTTACTGTGGTCCAATAGTGAAATTGTAAACACTTCTGAATGCAATAAAAAACAAATGACATATCATGACATACTACAAACAAATGGCCGAAACGCCACTGCAAAATCATATCATACCTATCGGAAAACCCTTTATGTAACTTATTATGCTAACAAGAACGCTATGAAACCAGCTAAAAATTAACTTCCTGACCCTTAAAGACCACTCTCACTACTCAATAACTTTAAACACATGCCTTTCACCGCAGTGACACATTAGCCAAATCGCGAGAGTAGGATAATGTTTCGGGCTCCGTTCTCCAACGACTGTCACACCGCAAAAATTCAATGTACAGCGTACACACTTTTCCATTGGAAGAGGAGGGACTTGTTAAATTCTTCTAATTGATTCTAAAATTTAAAAAACTCTTTTTGGAGACGGTTCAATTAACAACAAAATATTTACGAATGAAAAAAAAAACATTTAAAAATCACAAAAGCAAAACTTCAAATTTGATATCAAATGTCATTTCTGTCAGTGATGCCAAAGCATAATTAATGTTGTCTTTTAGTAAACATTTTTTGAGCATGGCATATGCTCTATGGTAAGACTACACCATGCATCATGTGATCCAGTCTATTAGAGTGGAAAATAAAACATTTTAGATACCTAATAAGAAAAATTAATTCTAAAACTATAACATTTCAAGGCTAAAAAATGAATTGAACTTTGAAGATTTTTTTTTGAAAATTGTTAAGAATTTTCTTTTTTGCTTTTATTATTTGAAACTCATAATAATTTCTCTGTGCATGCTAGACACACAAGGCTGTAGGGTATGACCGAAAGCTGCCTATTCTGAATGGAGGAACATGGGCTGTATTTGGCTTCTGAGAAGACTATAGTAGTGCTTCTAACAAAAAAAAAAAACAAATTCCCACGTTTATCGACTCCCACATCGAAACCGATGATATAAAGATCAAAAACGTCTTAAGATACCGGGAAATAAAGCTCGATACTGCGCTTTTGGGACTAGATACAGACGGGCTCTGAGCGCGTCATCTTTCCAGGCTGATGGTAAATGAAAGAGTACCGTCTGATGCAAGCAAACGGAGACTTCTTCTGGAAACAACACAGAATACACTCCATTCTACTGTACAGAAGCGAGATTTGGGCTAAGGCACTAAAACAAGAAAATTATCAGAAATAGCTAGCACCGGTACAGAATCGCGATGCTTGCGAATAGCGATCGCGTACCGCACAGTGTCTGAGCCTGCACTTCTTGTAGTTGAAGGTGTCCTACCGATTGATCCCCTTGCAGCACAAAGAAATACACGAAAAGAAAGCAGACATGAGCGTGGAAGCGGTGGATACGGAAGCAAAAGCGAATACACAGCAGAAGTGGCAGGAACGATGGGAGTCGAAAAGCACAGGGCCATGAAATGCTAGCACGGTGAAGTGAACTACTACGTCACACATTTCCTCATCGGACACAGGTCTTTCAACGCCTTTCTGCACAATATTGGAAAAAGAAGAAGCATTTCGTGCCAATAAAGATATTCTTTGACAGACAGCAAGTAATCAAAAATTTTCGGGGAAATTAGATAAAATCATACCATCCAGAACAAGTTGAGCAACGAAGATATACTGAAACGAATTCCATACGCAGATGGAAAAGAACGAAACAGAAAAAAGTAGATGAGAAACTAGAGCCCGCAACCTATACACGGACCATTATGCAGCCCGCATGTTCTTAGAGGAAAATTGGATGAAGCTTTTGCATTTAAGGAAATTCAGAAAGCTATTGCCAACTCAAAACTTAATAAAACACCAAAAAATGATTGTGTACATTTGAATAATTCTACAAGCGAGTCTATGCAATCACCAACAGATGAACTAATGTCATTCCACAATCGACATAAATGAAGATACCTAAACATAAAAAACTGTATGGCTTTTTTATGGATTTTCGAACTTTGAAAGCACTCTGAAAAATTTGAGACCTCAACGGGAGCCAAACAGGAATGCATTTCACTCTACTGCTGATGAGCGGGTGTTGGAAGCACACTTCAACGATATCAGGTTGGAGAGAAATTCAATTTGATGTTGGACAAAGTAATCCAATTTGTATATGGTATCGAAGATGACCGATCCTAGCTGATTAGCAATTATTACAGCAAACTTAACTTTCATCTGAATAAAAATACATACTTTTTGGACCGCTATTATGTTAAAAAATAAGTACGGTCTTTAAAATGAGAGGAGAGTTAGATAATCTAAATTTTATACCCTACCGCAAAGATTTAACAACTCTCTCCGAACTTTGCTACTGGAGAACGAGGGAAGATGTATTTCATTTTCTAGCAAACTAGTCCAATTTTGAAAGAACTTCGGGTTGAGGCTTAGGGCTAAACATTTTCAATGGTGCCTATGTATGGCATGTTGTATTCAGATACACAGAAACAGAATTTTAGATGGAGATTTTCAAAAATATTATACTGTTTTATTTACTTTTTTAATTATAACTCCAAGGTTTTTTGAATACGGTGCAACAAAAACTCAGGACGCATAGGGACAACCAAGACAAGATGATTAGACGGGAGGGGAAATTTTTTAAAAATTTACTTATTTAAAAAAAAAAACTTTTGTGGCATCTTATACAAAACGCCCTTATAATTAAGACAAACTTATTCAATTTTCAACTTGGCAGACGGCGTAAGTCGAAACCAAATAAGCTTAGTAACCTAATGCTTTTTAAGAAATATTTGTATCAAAGGTCATTTAAACTAACTAAATTAATTTACTAATGCTGATCTATTCGCTCAAAGTTATCTAAATTTCTGAAGTGAGAGTGGCATTGATACTAAAGATTGTCGTGGGCAAAGGTATGGTAATACCATCGACATGGAAATATCATCGGCCAATTATTATAATAATAATAACAAGTAAGCAGAATACATTTCAAGTTTTGCATACTCATTAAATTTGGTTGTTAAATGCTTTGCAGACTATTGTACAGAAGCATTACTTTCTTCAGCTTCTATTTATCGCATTTGAAGATTCCATTCCGATTTCAAAAAGGTTATCGGACTATAGGAGGTCAGCCCGAGTTGATGGTTCAAAGACACTTTTATGTGATTTTATCCATATTAAGCTAGTTTTGGAAGAGATTTACAATAGAGTGGAATCTAAAGTAAATAGATAAGAAAGCAGAACGCCGTAATAAAGCTTACGGACGAGTTTCAACAAGTAATAAGAAAAATTATTGACAATTGCTTGGAACGGAATTCTAGATCGCTTGTAAGCGAATAGTGCTTCGCTGCAATCGTCTGATCAGATCAGATCTGAGCGGCTGATAAGTATATCAGCAACAGACTTCAATATGAATCAAGCGAAATAGCGCTTTTCGTATTTCGTATTGATGTTAGTACCTTATTAAGTAATTCTATATAATCGTATTTCTAAAACGTTAAAATTGACTTGGCACCTACTTGTCTCTCATGATCACTAACTGCGGTTTCGAACTTTCTTTTCAACATTAAAACATTTAAGTAACACCTTGACCGAGAACGTCGTTAGCGTCGTGGTCTCGATTCTCGAAAGGATTACAGCTCTAGCACTAACTACTTCACACTAGTGATCCGCTCATGGGGTGCACCGCTGATTTTACCCATATTAAATCCAGAGAAGTTTATTTGGAACAATTTCATTTTATTTCATTTCCTAATCTTAAGAACCTAAAACAATCCAAGGGCTTCTTGATATGATTTGTTGTATGCCCTTCGCTGGCCTAATCTGACACTGGCAACTACAACATCTTTGTTCGAAAACGAAACAAATAAAATGCATTTGAATCGGACAAAACATATTATACACAATGAAATACTAAAGCAATTCCAATGAGGCTACAGCCATTTACGCCTCTTACCACCCCACCCCTATGCATGCATTTTCGATTTAGTCATTTTAACCCTCCCTTGTGCGTATTTTGTCTTATGCCTGACGAAGCATTAAATAACATTATCAAAAGAAACCTTTTGAATTTGTTCATAAATCTGAACAATAAGCCTGATTCACCCCCAATATAGTACCATAGGAGCCATAGACGACCACCTATCGTTATAATAAAAGAACAAAGAAGGCTAGCACAGAATCGTTGGCACCATAACAATAGTCAATGAATTTGGCCAGACACAAAGTCACACGGGGAGGCATTCGAATAGTATGTACGTATTGCAAAAAAAAATGAAAATAACACATAACTTTGACTCGTAAATCATTGCAGAGTAGATAAAACAATTCCTGGATGGAAACGGAAGTTTTTCGAAGAATGTTATACCTAATTTATTTGCTTTGGCTTGGTAATATTTTACATCTTGGCAATTGATCAAATGGCGGTAAAGTAATGAAAATGGAATGACACACAGAAGAACGAACAAAAAATTTTGCTTATTTAACCTGAAATCTGACGCCATTTGACTGGACACCATGATCCGTGAACAGAAAATTGATTAAAGTTCACTGCCTGTGAGTAGAATTCATGGATTTTTTCTAAGACAGGCAAAAGAGATAACGTCAAGGAAATTCGATTCGAATGGAAAAATGTGCTAGATTTCATGAAATTGCATGCGAACAAAAGTATAGCGAAGCTTTACCGTCAAAGTTCAAAACAATGACGCTGTACTGAGTTCCGAATCAATTAAAACATAAGAACATTCATTTTTTCAGTTATATTGTATTACAAGAAGGAAATGTGTTGATTTTGATTTCGAACCAGCACACTGAACCAAAAATAATGTCGATGGCGATTTATAATTTGTTGCTTGATTATTGGCTTACCATATACTTACTTGCTCATATCGGCTTTACAGTTAAGGGTGAACCTGGGACTTGACCGACATCTTTCGCCGACAACCTCGATTTTGGACGAGCTCTCTCCAGTTTTTACACTTGATTTTGAAAACAAAGATGAGGTCTTCCTCCTCAACAACTTATAGCTTTTCATTGAAATTCGATAGATTAACTCTCAAATCGAGAACTATCCGTTCAATGAAACATGTTTTTAGGTTTTTTCCTAGTATTGGAAATTAAAGTTATGTTCACATATAGGAATTCATTTTTTCATGTTTTGCTTTTTTTTAACAAATTAGTGAATTCTAACCTATTTACTACTAGTTTCTTCATTATTTTTACCAATTTTTTTATCGTAACGCTGGCACACTAAATTTTAAGTAAACAAATCATATTCCATTTAACGTTTGACAGAACAAATGTTTTTGCATGTGTGCGTGAACTCAGAGTAGATCTCCCAACCAAATGGGAGTAGATCTTAGGTGTTTAGAGTAACTCCGGATTAAGGGGGAAGCCTGCTTTAGAGCGTTTTTTTGCATAAATGTCTTCCCAAACCATCCATGTGTCCCTAAAATTTCAGAAGCAAATTCAAATTGCTTTCGGAGTTACAGATGAAATAGTGAGCAAGAGTCGAGCAGGTATACGAGTGGCCGGATCGCTCGGAGTGCCCTCGCTAAACCCCTCAATCTATTGTAAATTGTATCCATTGTAACTAGAAAACCAGTTTTTTGAAGAGTCTTGTTGAAGAGAAGAGGGCAACTCTATGGACCAGGAATCGCTGAAGAGTTCAAGAAAGTTATGATTTTTTAATATACGAAAACTTTGACGCCCGATTTATCGGTTTTTCATTTTTACGATTTTTCCTTTTTGGCGGTAAAGATAGGAGAAAAAATTTAAGGTATTCAACATTAAATTTTATTCTAGTTGAACCTAAAAAACCTTAAAAAAGTTATGATTGACCCACTTTTGAACAGTTTAAAGTGAAATTTTTTTTTCCAAAAAAGTGATTTTTTTTAATTTGCGAAAAATTGTTGAATTTCTCACTTTTCTATTGAAAATACAATTTTTTTTTGTTTCTATGTTTCAGATAGAAATTGCGACCTGCGGAAAGATCCCGCCGTACGACACATGCAAGCTCGAGGCGTCTCGGCGAAATTCTTGTATCAGGTATAATATAGCATATATAAGGCGTGTTTTTTCACAATGCTGTTATGTACATAACATAATATCCAAAAAAACGCTTCCCGGACAGCGCGGCTTTCTGTATGTCGGAGTAGCTCGTTCAGGGGCTTCTGCTTATTTTTGACCACTGTTGGCTTTGTAAGTCAAATGTATCCGCTGTGGCATTCCCCTTAATCTATGGTAGACCACTGAGATTCGGACAGTCGCAGTCATTACCTACAGAGCATTAATAATGCTTTTCTAATGTTCTTCACCCCTTTGCCAACACCCAACACTCGCACTTTGGCAGATCACCTCCAGTTGGACGAGACTCAGTACCCAGTGGTAACCGTGAGGAAATAGAGTAAGCACAATTGACATGTGCTATAAATTGCAACATCTGGGCGCTTCCAAGTTGACTACAATGGAATTCTTCCTGAATAATACAAGCACAATATTTGAAAATCGGTTAAGACTTTCTAGATTTTAATTTATCTAAGAACCTAAACCACCTGGTTTCTGACCAACCAGCGAATCAAGAATGAAATATGTCCGTTTTGTACATTTGCAAACTGATATCCGGCAGACGCCTTTTCTCTAAAAAAAAAAAACAAGTTAAAATGTCCTCTACTCGAAAGGAAAACTCATTTCGTTTTCTATTTGAATTTCATGAATGTCTGGTGTGGACGCTTGAAATTGTTTTTCGTAGAAAGTCGTTTGGCAACCTAAAAAGCTGGTGTCTACCTCTCAGTAAAAAAAAGTAGTATCTTTGTGGATCTTCATGTCCCATTTGTGTTTATAACTTGTTGTTTGACTTATTCAAAACAAGATGTGGGCAATGTAGTTTTTATTTATATACCAAGCTTTGGGAAGTATGTTTTCCTTAAAACCGTTAGCCAAAATGTCTACGTAGAGGCCATGCTTCTTTGTACGTGATACTTTTTGCTAAACATATGCTAATTGTGTTTGAAAGTGAACATGTTGTGATAGGAAAGTTAGTGTCATGACTTTTAGGTCACTGCCAGGGGCTAGCTTCCAAACGACTATTAAACGATTAAAATTGCGAAGAATGATGAATTGTTAATTGTCTATATGTTTACCCACTCGTCAGGATTTAAAGAAGGTAGAAGGTAAAAAAAAACAAAAAGGTTGGTGTGTGGTGCTCAGCAAATTAACATATTTATGCTAATAATAACAACAAATAATATTAAACATGCGTGGGGAGAGAGTTGTGAGCAAATATGATTGATTGGGGAAACAGAAAAAATGTTCATTCAAACATGTCTTTAGAAGAGTCAGTAAGATTAGAGGTTAGGCTAGTTTATCATTATTATTTTTATCCAAAGGCAAGTTTCGCTGTCACAAACTTTGATTTGCTTACAAAATCACATCGACATCGACATCATGTTGGGATTTGAGTTCATCTGTTAATCTTTTGAGATAATTAAAAGTCTTTTTGGTTAAAAAAAAATTTAAAAACATAAATTCAAGCACAAGGATTCAACACAAGGATTAAACATAAATATTTAAACCTGCAATCCAAAGACTTAGGTAATTTAGGATTACTCAATAAGATGTATTTTATTTAATCGTTGTGCAAAACTGTACCTATACTTAATTGAAATAATTATGAATTTTGACAGTAGTGAACTTTATTAGAATTCATCGCATTACATAACGGATCCACATTAAGCGATACAAAAAAAAATACAGGTGACCCTTTCGTCTTGAGCAGTAGGTCTCACAGTCTTCAAACTAGAAGCTTAGCTACTTTGGCAATGTATGTTACACATCACATTAGTATTTATTGAAAACATACGTTTAATTGGGTCTTTTTCCTTCTGAGAAACGACAGGAATTACTGCTCATCATTTACGTAGTTAGTTCTCAACGGTACATTAACCTTTATTGAGAACAAAACAAAGCTGCGTAATTAGGAAAACAGACAAACACAAACAAAAAAAGTATTAAATAAAAACACACGATAAAAGGGAAGATGCAGCCAATGTTATAACGAAGCCGTTTCACAGACAATAAGCAAATGAGTATGCCTAGCCTAACCCCTAGGGGTATCAAGGCATTTCATTCCCTTCAAGCCTCTATTGCCGTTCATTGAAAGACAGAAAATTGTGCGCAAAGAATTCGTGATTAGCCGCGCAGCTCAATTTGCGGGACATTACATTATGCGAGATTAACAATGAGTCATCGTTGTTGTGAAATACGGGCCACAATTATGTGGGACGAGAATTCTATTAAATATTTCAACTGAACTGAACGAAACAGATATAAGCTCACCATAAAGAATCCCAGTGTGACTTTCGAAATTGTGATTTTTTACGCAAGGCACTAGAAATAAAACAATATGCAGTACCTACGAGTGTTAGAGTTGCTTAAAGCGTGTATTATAAGAATATCTCGCCGACAGTGCAGTGGAGGCGGTTAGGTTAGGTTAGGTAAGGTTGGGTGGGTGTGCAGTCGTCAACCCATCAGTCGGAATTTAAAGCCTCGACTGTGTCCACGTTGATAACGGAGGATGAGAAGGAAGGGGAGGAGAGTAATAGGCGGTAACACTACTACTGTTTCAGGAGCCTCACTTAACCTGGATGAACTTTATAATGTTGTTCAGTGAAATGCTAGCGATGTCAGCCAGTTCGTTGAAAGTCTGTTCTCCAAGGGGCTTCTTTCTAGTGTGGACCAAGCTTTGTGGTGCTCGTGGTGCAATGTTTAGCATGTCCGTCTGGCCTGTTACGTGGGATGACTGTGGTTCGAATCCCAGAAATGTGAAAAACAATATTTTTCACGGATATCGCCAGGAATTGTCAAGTTCTTCGAAAGTAGTTACACATATAAATAAATAGGGTGGCGCAACAGAGCGAGGAGCCCCTGGGATTAGCGCGTTTCTCACAACCATTCCTTGTGAGAGAATGGAAGGGACTTACAATTTTTGGCCGGTTCCGAACGGCTAATCGAGAAAGCGCTTTTCATGGCAATGAATACTAACGGAGGACTTGCCAGTTCCTCGCGAAAGGCGATACCCGTGGAAAAAACATTTTTGCCTCTGTTGGAATTCGAACTCGAACCTCTGGATTAACAGGCGGACATGCTATCCATCACACCACGGGTACCACAAAGTAGTTACAAACTTCTTTGAAAAATAAACTGTCTTACTCAGCCGTTCGGAACCGGCATATAGTTTAAGATCCTTGAAATCGAAAGGTCCCCGAGATTTCCATAGCTTTGCTGCGCCATTCTTTTTATTTTATGGGCCAATCAAAGGAGCTCAGAGAGAAAGTGGAATGATCCTTCTTCTGCTCCTCGCTACATAAATTGAATATGCTAATGTCCATTCTGATCATGTGGGCACCAAATGAGTTATGTGGTGTCCCGTGAGCATGCAGTTCGACAAAGTAAGCCGAGGAATAAAAATTCTGCTTTTTCCTTGGACATGTCCGGCCAAAAGTTTCTGCAAACATGGCGAGTTTCTAAAGATAACAACCAGTTTTTAGTGCACTTTTTATCCTCACTTTTTCGATGTTGAAAACTGAATTTGCAATGACATACACTTACACCCATAGACGCAGCATCGGAGCCTCGGTGCGCCAAGCGCATTTCTCACAGCCATGCCTTGTGAGGGAATGAAGGGGACCTATAATTTTCTGCCGATTCCAAACTGTTAACGGAGAAGGCTCTTTTCAAAGCAATGAATGTTCTACCGGAGCACTTGTTAATTCATCGCAGTGATAACCGTGGAAAAACATTTTCTGTTTTCTGTTGGGATTCGAACCACGAACCTCTTGAGTAACATATGGCCAGTGATTGGAATGGAAAATATCAAGAGAAGGGACATCAATATCTAAATGCAAGCAGGATCCAGCTTTTTAAGTGGCTGGGGTTTCACCATGTCGGGATCTTATCTAAAGCTCTTGGAGTCAACATTTAGACTAATAAACGAATATCTGCGAAGAACCAAAAAGAATATTGTTGACTCGCTACCCTAAGCTCCTACATACTTTTTTACATCACAATAATGACAAGGACAACTAAGAAATAATCCTTCTTATTAAATTTAATCGAAATTCCCTCTGCAGATAGCCCCACAGACACTAACTGCAAAATTTTGAAGAAAATTCATCAAGCGGTTTAGGCTGTAGATCCACATATGAACAAACAGAATTGAATTTAAAAAGCTTGCCTTAAAGTAACTGGACGACCGGGTCGCACGATTTTTTGCTAAGTACAATATCAAACCTCAATGCAGAGCACACATACAAGATTTTAGCATTCGCTCTCCACAACATATTTGGTAAGTACAGCGTTGCCAACTTCAAATTAATTATGAAATTTATATAAAAACATGTTTTACATTAAGAAAAGGTTTTCAATAAAAATAAAATAACACCATTTTTTTGCACTTGCTATAACATAAAAATGCTGAAAATTTTATCAAAATCTTTAAACTTCTTTTACGATCTTGCCAGAAGATGTTTTGGAAAAAAAATTGAAAAAAAATCAAATCATAAATTTCTTAAAAACTTTCTTACCCACTAATGAGAAAGTAAGCGGGTAATTTAAAAATTTTTAAGAAAGGTTCAAAAATGGTAGAATTATCTGTTAAATTATCTTTTACGTGCGAAGTAAATGTTTGAAGAACCATTTTGAGCTCTTTTCTATAAAATGTTTCCAGATCAAATACAAAAGCGGTTGCAGAAATTTCATCAATTCTTTTTGGTAACCGACGCGTTATCTGATGTTTCAATAAATCGTTTTCAGATCTAATCTTTAGTTTTTCAGCAAATGAAAATGAACTTTTTATTAAAGCATTTAATTGAATGTCATCATCGTTCATTTCTTGAAATAATTCCAATGTGCTTCGAATCAGTAATGAAGCATCAAAAATGTTTAACTCTTCCGCCTTTAGATGTTCGGTCAAATATTTAACTTTAAACATGACATCTTTGCAAAAATAAAACGAACTGATAAAATCAATCAGCCTTATTATGAGTTTGACGTGAAATCATTCCCCCCGAAAAAGATCCCATTTCACTTTTCCCTTATTATGAGTTTCGGGGGAAAAATTTTCCACGTTCGAAAAATTTCCCTTATTATGAGTTTTTTTCCCCCGTTAAATGTGAAAACGTTGAGAGCAATTTATTTCACTTACTTTTGTGAGGCGAACAAGTGAATAACAAAAGCGGAAAAATTGTAAGTCTTGAATTTTGTTCAGGTGAAACTCATAATAGCTTTTAAAATTCCGGGCGAACAAAAATGTTCCGGGCGGAAAGCTGTTCACGTGAAACTCATAATAAGGCTGAATATCTAAGATTTTTTTCAAAAGCCCAGAATTGCTGGTACGACTATTGTTATCAAAAGAACTTCCATCGCTTTTAATTCCTTCTAAAGCATTTACAATGCCTTCAACAGATATCCACCCATCCTTTACTGTTTACTCCAGCAGTACATTGAGTTTTTGACAAGTTTTTCAATTGCAAGGAGTTTTCAATGTTTTTAAATTTTTCTTGCATACATTGAAAAGGTATTGTACTACCATAGAAAAAAAAAAAACTAAAAAATTCTTCCAAAGTATTAATAAACTCTTTGATCAGCACGCTTGAATTGCATGTCAACGAAAATATTTATACAATGCGCTAGATATTGAATGTAACGGATTTTCTTACCACATTTTTCTGACAATTTTATTTGGGTACAATTATACTTCCCCGACATATTTTTGGTAAAGTCATCGGATTGGAATACAATATTCTTCACAGAAAAACCTATTGATTAAAGTGTAAGTTTTTTTTGTAATAACGAAATCCATTTCCAAAAAACGTTCAATAGGGACAGGTTTCCTGTCGGTTTGGAATAAGTATCGAATGTTGACAATAAGTCGATCTTGATGCGATGGACTCAGGAGTTGTTCCAGAAAAAATACCTGCTTTATTGATTTCATTCACGATGATTTTTTGAGATTTAGTACCCATGAGATCAATAAATTCATTTTGGGTAGACGGAATAAAATACGTCACACCTCGCGGCCTCTTCAAAAACCCGTCCAACCACTTTTTCATTAATGGGCAATGTCGTGAAATCAGTAGAATAATTTGTCGAAAATTTCCATCGTCCTCATCGGACTCCTAATGACCACGAAAAGGTAATACTGGTCTTCCAAAAGTTCTCGCAACATCTATTAAAATTTACAGCATTTTAAAATGATACGCATTTTCTTTGTCCAGCAAAACGTTGACGGAAGCTCTTATATTAACAAAACTGCAATAATCAAGTAAAGCCGCCTTATGTGATTCAGAAGTAATGTTGAACCGATTTTCCTTCTATTTGTGTACCGAGACTCTTTCATTTTATGTCACTCCTGGATTAGCGAATAAAAGAATAAAATGCAAGCAAAGCAAATCATTTCATAAAACAGGTCTGAATTTTATTTGTTTCTTCTTGAATTTCACATAGAGTTTAGAAAAGTGACAACAAGTTTTGATGTTGAGCTTTACCTGGTGAGAGTGGCTGGAAACATAATTAAAAATACTGTGGATAGAGAGTTTTTTTTGTTAACTCGAATGATTTACAAGCTACTTGCTTAAAAAAACAAATCGACCAACTCAAACATTTCCATTCGGGTCTATTTGGTTGAGATGACTTGACTCGGCAAATCTTTTATTTTTTCTACCTTAATTTGCCGATTTGTTCTTTTTTTGGGCAGCAAATCGACTATCGCAAAAACACTTCCATTCGTGTCTTTTTGGTTGAGTAGTTGACTTAACTCGGCAAATCTGCTTTGCTTTTCTTCCTTGGTTTGCCGACTCGGAAAAATCGTGGGGTGCTTTACCCCCCCCCCCCCCCCCTACCACTTCCCTCTCGCTACGCTTTCTTTTAGCTACTTAAATTAAAATCTAATTTCGTTGGCATGAAAAAAGCCAGTGTTGTCATTTACAGGAAAGTTACTAACTTGATATTTCATTCAATTGAATACATTCAATTTTATAAGGCAAACACACACACCCAAATGGAACGATTTAAGAAGAAATATCACCAACAACATCGGTATTTATTTTCATTTTACTAGCAGTTCCCACCGATTTAATAAATACAAGAAAAGTCGATCGGTTCAAAGGCTGATGCGAGACGTAAAACGTCTCCTAAATTCCTGTTTGCGAGAAAGTAGAGAGTAAAATACCCTTATCTTAAAACAAAAATCCTGTTAAATCGATTTCGCATAGATTTTCCCAAAAGCCATTTGAAAGTTAAACGAAACTTATATAGTAAGAGAAAATGAATGTTAAACACAGCGCTTTTATTCAGTTTTTTTTTAGTAAATCGTTATTTGGTTGCTTCTTGACGATATGATATGATATGAATGGATTCGCATTTGCTTTTTCTATTTAGAGAACTTTGAACTCACATTTTGTTATAGAAGCACACCCCAATGGAAAATCTTAATCAGTATATTCATATTCAGTAGTAGGTATGTATCTTTTATGGAAACAAATAAAAGGGATACATTTATAGCGAATTCGATGTGAGAACCTAATCAAAAACACATCATGCTGTATTTTTTTTTTTTTTTTTCTATTGGAGGTTTTTAAAATACCAGCTGGAGCACTCAGACCTAAATACCGGTCCATTGTACTACCAGATAGCAACCTTCTATTTATTATAGCTTTCCAGATGTTCGGAGAAAAGCCAAAAGGCGCTGCCATGATAAGGAGCCTAAGTTACCAGCTCTCACCATGTCTGCGCCGAGTATCTTTAACCTCATGTGATAAAAAGCAGAACATTCACATAGGAAGTGCTCTGCGGTGTCCTCATCTTCTCCACAAGATTCACAGAGTGTGGTTTCAGTTAAGCCTAACACGTTTAAATGCTTGGCAAAAGAGAAGTGCCCGCTGGCAACGCCAATAAGCTTTCTACAATCTTTTCTGCTACGAGCCAGCAAAAATCTTGCAGTCTTCTTACTAACGTTAGGGAGCATTGGTTTTGGTTTGGTTTGTTGCTTGGTTTGTCTGCATCCAATGGAGGCATGCCATCTACGGTTGTGCTCTTCACAGATCCAATCCAAGGACGCTGGCAGACCTAACTACGGTTCAGGTCCTGAGAAAACTGTCTGAGATCCCTGCCAAGCAAGTTCATATCGGCGATCTCATTTCCAGTTATGCCGTGATGGCCCGAAACCCAAATGAGACTCAAGGAATTTAATCTTCCGATCGCATTCAGAGAGCTCTTGCATACCTGGATCACTTTCGAAGTGGTTAGAGGGTTGAGAAGGGCCTTAAGCACAGCTTGGCTGTCGCTGCAAACAAAGACACTTCTCCCCGTCCATCCATTGTTCGTAACGTGGATCAAGGCCATTAGGATATCATATGCCTCCGCTTGGAAAACGGATGCGTATGATCCCAAAGATGTGTGCAGTTGTATGTCGTAGTTCTCCACAAAGACACCAGCACCAAAACCCTCGTCGGTTTTGGAGCCATCTGTGAAGATACGATAACAGTTCTTTCCAGGCTCAGATTCTGGAGCGAACCAGTCTTGAACCGAAGGAAAGTTGACTGAGTAATTTTGACGCAGTTTGAGCCTTGGGATCATCGTGCGTAAGTGACGTGAGTGAAATGATATGGTGCTTGCGAGCTCCTCAAAGCTCCAGTGCGAATTGTGCCAGAGACCACATCGCTTTAAACGAGAAATGGTCTTGAGAGTACACCCCATGATGTAGGTATCATGGGGAGGAAGATTCAGCAGTGCGTCGAGAGCAGCTCCCGGTGTGCTGGGGAAGGCCCCCGTAACACCAAGACAAATTGTTCATTGAAGTTTGGCAAAGGAGGCAATAACGTATTAACGCGAGAGCTTATTCCACTAAACAACTGACTCATAGGAGATGATTGGTCTTATCATTATCATAGCCGTATAGATCGAAGGACCCTTTTCGGTGAAACACCCCATGTCTTGGCAAAGGCTCCTTTACATTGCCAGAAAACTGACAGTGCTTTAGTAGTTTTAGACTCGCCATGTTTAGACCAAAGAAGTTTGTTATCCAGGATCACTCCAAGATGTTTGACTTCATTTGAAAATGGGATGTTGACGCCTTTAAGCGTAAATTGGGTCAGACCAGTCAATTTTCTACGTCTCGTGAAGAGGACAACCTCGGTTTTAAGAGGATTGACGTAGAGACTGTTTCTAACACACCAGATGTCAATCATATAAAGCGCAACCTGTGCTCGGGAACAGACAGTTTGCAGGCTGGAGCCAACCGAGAGCACGGCGACCGACGTCGTTTGCATATTCTTGGGCATGAACGTTAGAACCATTGAGCATTACAAGTAGAGAGTCGATCAACATGCACCACAGAAGAGGAGATAAAACGCCACCTTGTCATCATGCTGTATAGAATGTATGTATTAGTTTATGATAAACGAATGAAATTTTTGGAGGTAATTCAGTTACGTACATATCGCACTCTCGGTAAGACAAAGGCCGAAGTGCTAATTTTCAAATTGTTAAGGGCAGACATTTTTAAGGTTTTTTTTTAGATTATTATGTTGTTTTTTGTCCCATATCAATGTAAAATAGTGTATTTTTTTTGTAGAAATATACCTTATACTTTTGTGAATATGAATTATGTTATTCAAAAGAGTAAAATATTTATTTATTTACTATATTTAATGAAATAATAATGTATGAATACAATTTTCGCACCAAAATTTGAATAGTCTTGTAATTGTGACCAAAGCACTTGGTTTTGACTAACATTTGCTCTCAAATTTAGCATAAGTACACAAAAAGTGACCATGTCTTTCCAGAATGTAAAGCTAAAAAGGCACATCGGTATATTTAACGCGTTTTCAGAATTTTCATCACTTCGGCCCTTGCATTTAATTCAAAATGTATAGAAAAAAGCATAATATCATTTCAAAGGGGTATCAAAGCTTTTTACTCTTTTGAAAAATAGTTTTAACCTTCAATCAGAAAAATATTTTGAAGCTCAGAATGTAAAGTTGTAAACATGTAGAACTAATTGAAATATTAAGATGTTCTAAGGTAGTGATTTTTCGTAGGCTGAAGTAGGCTCTTCGAACCCAAGGTGTCCTAAAAAAGCAAAAAAAACTTTAGTTTAGAGAGTCTGATAGATTCTGGGGAAGTCGTGTCTTCTGATAAACATAAGCTTAAACCACCGCAACCGCATTACTGAAAAAGAAACTCACGACTGGGTCGCACGAACTTGCTACAGCCGGTGACTTCAATACCTGAACAAATTAAATATTTACGTTCTTAGCTTTTCTAAATCTACCTTCTGTAAATTTTTTCCAGGTTAACGACTACGTTGCTATCAATTTTACGCACTTACCATCGGTGAAGGCGCAAAACGTTATTGATCTACAAAAACATCGACAAATTCATAGACAGCCAAGCGGCCATTAAAACTATCGCATCCATAGTCACAAAATCCAAACTAGTAGATACCTGTCGCATTAATTCAAGTCTGCTCAGCCCAATAAACACCGTAAATTTGAAATGCCAATGATAGGAGGTCATCTTAAGAAACTCAACGAGTTTCAAAAAACCTATGCTCAGATATTTAAAAGAAAAAAACAGGATTTCTACTCCAGCTTAACCGGCTTCGACTGTCTCAGTTGACAGGGATCATTCTACTTACTCTGATGTGAGTGCCAAAGCTTGGCTGTCATTAGGAAAAAACCACCGGAGATTACTTTTCACAATGGATCCTTGAGATCCGACTGATTAACAATTAGAATGCTACATTAACAATCACAAACGTTTTACTTCATCTCCATATTGTCACGAGAACGGAAGCCTAAAAACTACTGAACAGATTTCATCAATTCTTTCAATATTAGGATGCTACATTATTCATCGATTCCATCCCCATATTCTCACGGGAACGTAAACAGAAAACCTGAAACTTTCAAGCAATCTTTAGCTAAGCTGTATTTCTTTTATAAAACTCCTTCTGCAAAAACAACACTTATACTTTTGTTCCTAATAAACAATGGTGAATGAATTTAAATTTTAAAAACATCAACTTGTCTGTCTTGAACAACTTGTCAAAACTTCTTTTTTTTTAAGGAAAAGCGAAAACATTGATTATGCGCCCTTAGGTAATTTATCATTCGCAGAAACTCAACAATGGAATACTCCACGTGTGAGTTTATTGAGCTTTTTCCATATTTGTATGCTTGCTAACTCAAACTGGAATATTAGACTTCCTTTGATGTTAACCTTGCCGCTGCCCCGTTAGTCGGCCAGAATACAAACAAAATAACGCGAAAGCTTTTGTTTCTTCACTGCAGCATACTCTTATTACCAGTAAACAAAAACAGAAAAGAAATTTGCATACATATGACTGCTGCAACATTCGCACATAACGAAGAACGAACTCACATTCGAGCGTTTAAAAGAGCACTGCATTTGTTTAGGACGTATTGTTTCAGTCAAGCGTATACATTTTGGGGAAGTTCTTTGCTGTTGCCATGGATACGTTTGCGAAACCCCAAAAAAGTTGCTATTGAAACTTGAGCATCCCCCAAAAGCAAGGGATTTTGTCAGACGCACTCAACCGCATTGGAGAGGAAGTACATATTTTCATGAGGATGACGATGTGCTACTGCAGATGAAGTAAGTTTAATCATCATTCACAGGGTGATACGACAAACGGGGTCTCGCATCTATATTTTTGATAATTACACTTTTTAGAATCCTCTGCCAAGTAGCTTGACAGTTGACAGATGATGTAGGCTAATGAGGTATTAGTAACTGTTAGAATAAAATTGAATATATAGAAGCAGCTTCAAAGCTTTCAAGATATGTTACGATGTAAGACATTGAAGACAGCTGGAGTCTTACCATTAGAAGTTACGATATCTCGGTACCTACAGCAAAACGTTCGAAGAAACAAAAAAAAAAAAATACAGAGGAGCTTTTAAAAGTTAAAACGTTAAGGCCCCGGCCAATAGAACGCGGTGCGTGCGTGCGGCACAGCTTTCAACTGACAGCTCGATTAAATACACACGTTCTTATGAGAGGTGACCCATAAGCACCGCGAGCAACGCGCCGCACGCGCCGAGTAGCCGAACTTCTATTTTGCCGCGGCTCTCACGCGGTGACACAAGAGAGACATGCGCAGTCACAACCAATTTAAAGTTTTCTCTTATTTAGAAAAAATGACAATGGGCGCGTTCAAAAACCTATCGGATAGCCTATCTTGGATAGCCGTGTCTAGATACCTTTTTGAACGATCGACAACAGACAACAGCTGTGAAATATTAAAATTCGACTTTTGAAAACAGAAAAACATTCAAAATATCATTGCTAGACGATTATAACTTATTTTTTTCGATTTCCCACACGTAAACAACAACAACAAGCTATCCGGATGCGATTCTTGAACGCCCCCATTTTGACTAAATTTATCTGTCAAAACACCGCAACGGATTCTATGGGTCACCCCTATCAGTTGCGCGCGGCAAAACCCACCGCATCAGTTGCCGCGCCGCTTCTACCGCACGCACCGCGTTCTATGGGCCGGGGCCTTTAGTTATGTCAAACCAGTTTAATAGAGAAGCGAAATGAGTTATCAATCGTTGAATAGGAAGTATCATTGATCTCTTTAAGACTACATGCTTGCATCAGCATTAAGAAACTTTGTGTAGAAATAAAATTGTGCGAAGAAAAATTATGGTTATTAATAAAACAATAATGTGGACAAAGGAAAAGACGAGTAATTCGCTGCGTGTACGCAAAGTTGTATGTGTAGCACCACCAACACAGTTACACAACCCAAAAGTATGGAGAATTGCCTAACTCCTAATGCTGGGTAAGAAAAAAGCTTCTTTTAAGGCATGGCCAAGGGGCCCCTCAAATAATGAAGATGATAAGGTTCGCCCCCAAGTAAAATACAAAATCTGCAAGAAAGAAGCGAAAAAGAAGAATGTCCATTTCTAAGCAAAGAACACGGACTGCATTTATCGAGGCCTGGAAGAAATTTCTGCCCGTCTGCTGATGCAACTTCGATAAATTCCATCTTACATATCTTCATATATCCGCTCAAAGAAGGAGAAACGTTCAGGACATTCGTTCGCCAAAGGTCGCTAACAATGCTCAATTGTCCATCATCCATGATGTGTTCCTCTCCACTACTTGAAATAAATAGACAATGTGATGAAGGAGAAACAGAAAAGAGAACTTTAGAGTTCATTCACCGAAATTATTAAAATTTTTGCTATATCTGTAAGCTGTAACCCTTACGTAACGTTCTCTACCAACAACCTCTCTCACCATTAAATTCGTATGCAGTTGTATCTATGTGTATATTTCTTCATCTTTTGTCAATACCAGAAATTGGAATGTAGACAATTTTTGAAAAACTTGCGTCAATCGAAGTGGACAACATTTGGACACTATACTGAGCTCAGAAATCCTTCATTTATCTCAGTATCACAGTTATCTCAGTATTGCCAACAGATTCAGGTCACACTTTTTTTTGGGTTAAGAAAAAGAGAAAACCGAATCTATTTGAAATTTGTTAATAACTGTGATACTGAGATGAATGAAGACTTTCCGAGGTCAGCATAATGTTATAACCACGGTTCCAACTTCAAATTAGTGCTCAGGTTTCTTCTTATATTTTATTAGATTTTATTTACTTTAATAGTGACTTTATTTTGTTTTTCTTAACATTAATTTAAGTTTGTAAAAAATGAAAAAGAATTTAATCATAGAAAAAACTTGGAAGAGGAATCTTTTGTTGTCAATGCCGGACGTCTGTCTTATTTGGCTTCTCTAATTAAAATGCAGGAAATGGCATGGCGAAAACGTTCTATACAATTTCTTTCTTCAACTACCTTGACGAAACTTTTTGTTGCGAAAGATGAATGAAAGCATTCACTACAAATGTTACAGCGCAGCGTTTTCGTTCTTAGCTTTGACTTCGATTTTCACTTCGCTACCATGTGAATGTAGATCCAATGCAATGTCCATAAGAATGTTGCTTTACGAAAATTTTGATTGAGACAAGTTTTTCGAAAATTTACATGGTTTGTAATGGTCATTTTCAATTATTTCACTTTTCTCAAGAAATTTTCACAAGAAAAAACCAGTTAATTAAATGCTTTAATTTTCAACACAGTTTCTAAAAGAGAAACGAAAACTTAAGTTGGAATATTTTTCATTAAAAAATGCAAAATGCAAATGTTTTGGAAGTTCTCAATAGGCTTCTTCGAATAGCCACGCGCGCTGTGGATGAGTCGCAATAGAAAAATATCAACGAATTGGTCGATTCATTGAAAACTCGTGCGAATAAAACTATCGCTTCCTGGTTCTCCTTCCGTCAAAAAGGAATATCATTCAACGTCAACGTTCAAACACGATCGTGAAGAAAACGGTTCGGAGTACCCCACATGCATGAAATGTGAAGCAGATAAGTCGAAGAGATGCGATGCCTTCGAATTCACGATGGTCGTAACGCCGAAAAAAACGTGCAGTTAAAAAAATAAGAGAACATGTCCAAGTGTTTTAAAGCTGTGTTGGTCCCATTTGTTCCTCAAAAGGTATTGTGAGAGCTGCTTTGGTCCCAGGGCTACCTCACTCTGTTACGCCACCCTATTTATTTTATTTATTACCTTAAGCGGCGTAAACCACAATATGATCAATACTAGAAGCAAAGTAGGAGAGCTCATAATCCCGGAAAAGGAAAGAAGAATTATTTTGAATAGGTTTAAAAAATTTCATATCGTGTGCGAAAATCAGAATTTCACTATACGAAATGCACGAAACAACGTCATTGATTGGGAGAGTGAAAAGCAAAGGCCTAAAGTGAAGACCATTAAAATATTTGTGATGTAAAAAAAAGTTTTGTTATCTTGTAGTGTAATGCCACACTTTTCGTAAAAAATAAGAGACTGTCACAAACAACTTGCGCAGAGAGTTAAGGGATGCAAGTGAGTTTAGATGGGGCTGTAATATTTGATTTCTATCTTTTCACCCTTTTTTTAAACCGAGTGATGAAAGACTTTTTCCAAAGGCTGGGAAATACACTTGATTTGATTGAAAGCTGAAAAAGATACTGAAGTGGAGACGATATTACGGCGGAATTCCATCGGGTCCTGACGAATAGTCATCTTAAAGTAGATCACATCTAGCAAGGAATAGGCAAGTTCTTCAAGAGTAATAACACACTCCCATGAAAAGCGCTTTCTAATAGTCTAAGAGCTGGAAGCAAATTTTTGGAGTGGAGTGATAACCAAAAATATTGCACATGTATGTGTAGATACACGCACCATTATATCAGATTCAACCGTCTGGCAGGTTTCTTTTTCAGCCGGGGGCGGGGGTGGGCGTTCGAAAATGGTAATTTTACAGATTTTGAGGTCGAAGTGATAACCACAAAAATGATACATCAAAAAATCAGAAAAATTCCCCTGATTACAAAAAACTCGGTCCCAGACGATTTCGTTTCAGCCTACTGCTTGCCAGACGCATTTTAACACTTTTCAAGTGCATTTTTCAGCTTAAAGCACTAATAACTTTTTTCCTATTACATTTAACTAGGAAAGTGGTACGCCAAAAAATAAGAAAATTTACCTTGATTTCAAAAAAGTGTGTCTTAGACGATTTGATTTCAGTCTACTGCTTGCCAGACGCACTTTAACACTTTTTTAAACGCATTTTTCAACTTAAAGTACCGATAACTTTTTTCCTATCACATGTAACCAAGAAAATGGTACGCCAAAACATCACAGAAGTTCCACCGACTACAAAAAGTGTGTGTAAAAGGATTTGGTTTCAGCCTTCTGCTTGCCAGACGCATTTCAACATTTTTCAAATGCATTTTTCAATGTAGCTGATAACTTTTTTCTTATCACATTTAACCAAGAAAATAGTACGCCAAAACATCAGAAAAATTCCCTTAATTGCAAAAAATTCGGTCCCAGACGATTTGGTTTCAACCACCTGCTTGCCAGACGCATTTTAACATTTTTAAGTGCATTTTCAGATTAAAGCACTAATAACTTTTTCCCCATTACATATAACCAAGAAATTGGTACACGAAAAAATAAAAAAAGTTACCCTGATTTCAAAAAAGTGTGTCTTAGACGATTTGGTTTCAGTCTACTGCTTGCCAGACGCTCTTTAACATTTTAGTAAAATGCATTTTTCGACTTAAAGTACTGATAACTTTTTTCCTATCACATATAACCAAGAAAATGGTATGCCAAAACATCAGAAAAGTTCCCCTGATCACAAAAAAGTCGGTCCAAGACGATTTGGTTTCAGCCTTCTGCTTGCCAGACGCATTTTAACTTAAGCATGTTTATCAAATTGAATGAAAATCAAAAATTTCATTTAAATGAAATACTACAAGGAATTATTCATTCAATTTGATAAGCATGCTTAAGTTAAAATGCGTCTGGCAAGCAGAAGGCTGAAACCAAATCGTCTTGGACCGACTTTTTTGTGATCAAGGGAACTTTTCTGATGTTTTGGCATACCATTTTCTTGGTTATATGTGATAGGAAAAAAGTTATCAGTACTTTAAGTCGAAAAATGCATTTTACTAAAATGTTAAAGTGCGTCTGGCAAGCAGTAGACTGAAATCAAATCGTCTAAGACACACTTTTTTGAAATCAAGGTAAATTTTCTTATTTTTTGGCGTACCACTTTCCTAGTTAAATGTAATAGGAAAAAAGTTATTAGTGCTTTAAGCTGAAAAATGCACTTGAAAAGTGTTAAAATGCGTCTGGCAAGCAGTAGGCTGAAACGAAATCGTCTGGGACCGAGTTTTTTGTAATCAGGGGAATTTTTCTGATTTTTTGATGTATCATTTTTGTGGTTATCACTTCGACCTCAAAATCTGTAAAATTACCATTTTCGAACGCCCACCCCCGCCCCCGGCTGAAAAAGAAACCTGCCAGACGGTTGAATCTGATATAATGGTGCGTATATCTACACATACATGTGCAATATTTTTGGTTATCACTCCACTCCAAAAATTTGCTTCCAGCTCTTGGTCTATAACGAAGCATTTCGGAATCTGCACAAAAATTTTAAGTCCTTGCGATAGGCATCTAGGTTCGGATAGCTTTCTTGGAAAACCCTATTTGTTTATTTGAAACTATTTACGTTACTTTTCCTTTTACTATATTCACTTTTTTTTTACTGCAAATGAAAAAATTTCCGGTTCTTCTACATATAATCAACCCGGAAAAGTTGCATGTTAAAAGTTCTGGTTCTGAACTTTTTTTTATTTCACTACTATCATCTATATAATCAGTGCGTTTCATGTTTACACAGGTACATAAATCGATTACAAACAAAAACTAATGGCGCAAAATTCTATGCATACTCACATATTGAAATTAATTTTCTAGAAACAGTTTGAAGACGAGAAGACAGTTCTCGCAATTTGAATCGAGACAAAAAGCTTCATTTTTATTTGACAGATATTCAATCAAAACATTCCTACACCCAATTTTACTATTTCAATTCAATTCTGTTTATTGAGTAGCATAATATAATTTGTTAAATTTTCTTAATCGAAAGCTAGTTAGAGATATAGGACAATTTGTTTTCCTTTACAGCTATGATAATTATGGAAATGATATAATGAAATTAAGATTCTATTATAAATTGTTTGTTTCTTTCCCTAAAGATGTCCTCGGTATTCCCTTTTCCCTTAACATTAATTGCCATATTTATGAAAAGAATTTAGAGGCTGAGTAAGCTAGCACATCTTTAAGTGACACATCATTTTTTGCTTTTCTGTCACTTAAAATCTGTGAGTCTATTCATCCTCTAATTTTTTTTTTATGAATACGGCTGTAAGAGCTCAACTTGGAAAGAGGCTAACTTCACATTTCACAACACAATGACCTAAACCTAAACATTCAATCCACATCTGTTTAACATCAACTTTTCAGTAAGAATACCAAAATGTCTACACGGCCACAAAATAATCCAGATTATGTTTTGAGTCAATTTCTTTTTTTAGCAAATTATTTTTATTTTCATTCACCACTTTTTTGCTGCCCTTCTAGCTAGTTCGAAGAAAATTTAAAAATCAACCATACTTTTTATTTAATCGTATCGCAGCTCTAACGAAGCAAGACGATACAATTGAATCTGTTTTTACGTCCGTGAACGCTATTGTAATTAAGTATGTGAGTGTGTGTAATGTATATACATATTGTAGATGATGTTTTATAATATGTAATTTCAGAGATACTATTGGCATGTATTGAAATTCTTTTCTCGGAAGCTTATTCTAGTATATGTATGAAAACTTGACAAGAAGAGACAAAAACAGTCAAAAATATAGATAGGTTTAGGTAGGTCTAACAATGCTTTGTGGTTTCATGAGATATCAATCAACAATATACAACAAACTGATCAACCAAAATTAATTCAGCAAATGCGGCATGAGACTTTCTTTCTTTGGGTAAGCTCTTTCGTATCTAATAGTCACCAGTAAATGATTAGGGTTCAGCAACTTACAGACATCAATAGATATCTATCTGTTTAATGTTCGAATGACTTTATAGAGTCATTGCTGAACAAAACACGTGAAAACTTGAGGAAATGTTAGAAAAAACTTACTTTTATAATATCAAAAAGGTACTTATTGCTCTTATGTACATAATCACCAATGGTATGCTAAGTACTGTACACTCCAAAAATCCATCCTTTTTTTAAAAAGCTTAAGGCAATTAATCCAGCGCCTTTGAAGTAAACCAACCACTTCAATGACATCCAATGGTTTTCAATAAGATCTTTTGAAATTGACAGAAGAATTTCTTTTCACTTCTTCAGTATACATGGTCTTTATTGGAAAGATAAAAGAATTACGAAGATGTCAATGTGTCCTGCTCTGAAGAGGTGAAAAAAATTTGCAGCAAACTTCTATGGTATCGCCGTTCCTTTAACTGGCTCACGGAAAAGAACTGCACAAAGGAAGCATAAATTCTTACCAAAAATAACATCTTAGCATTAAACATAAATTTATATACATACAAATATATTAAAAGTTACAGTCACTACTGAAAATCTGGAAAAAACCAATTCCGCTGACTGGTTCATCGCAATGAAGACACGAGCAAAAAAAAAAGATTGCCGTCCTCTTGACCCAGAAGAAGTTAAATCAGCCATGTGTAAGCTTAAATCTAATAAAACCCCAGGTCCAGATGTCCTTGAGGCCGCCCGCCGCTACGCCGAGATTTTCAAGTTAGCTGAAGTTCACTTGAAAAGGAGCAGTCACCAGTTGCTTTTTATGTTAACATGATATGGTCGCAAAAAAGCATGCCCGAAATCGTTTGTCAGATTTAAAAAATGCACTTGTAGCACTTCGTAGACCGAAACCATAATTCATAATCCAACAGCTTTCAGTACATATTTCAAATAAATGATTTTGTAAGATATTAAGGGTTTGTAACAAAAAATTAGCTAAGATCGAAAGTAAAAATAAAATACAGCTAAAATGATAACGCTGGAAGTTTTCGACTCTCTATATAGTGTGTTTTACAATCAATTTTGTTTTTCTCTTAATAAAATTTCTACAAAATTCTATTCTTCTAAAACAATCAATGCTCTTATTAATTTGATTTTCTGGAAAAAAGGATTTTGCATTTTTTTCAATTTACAAAAAAGGTTGTGTTTGACTCAAAGCTAATAAAAGCATCGATTATTTAAAATAAGGTGACTCTTAATTCAAGATATTGTAAGGAATTTGTTTAAAGAAAAGAAATTATTTTTCAAAATTTTGACTTTGAGATTTGATTGCTCAGTTACCATAAAAATAGACTTACTTAATTACTAACAACCCCCTTGCTTATGGTTTTTTTGATGTCTTGACACAATTTATCCGTCTTAAGCTTTTGTCGCATCTTATGCAAAAAAACCCTGTTGCTTATCTACCTATCACTTCTCAGCTCGAGGTTATAAGAGTACAATGTCTTGTGTTGGAAATTTTACATGGCGCAGGACCCCAAATCCCAGGAACTTAGCACCCAATGAAAAAATTGGGCTTTATATTCCTAAAAAGGAACAAAAAAGTTGATGAATGTTAATTTTGCATAGACCACCAAAGTGATCCTGATGGCATAGGTGCCGAATTCGGTTTTCGGGACTTATGGCCCACTACGGTATGAGGCAATAACAAACAAAACTATATGTGTTGTGTAAATATTAGACTGGCCAAAAAATAATATTTTTTTTGAAAAATAAATTCAAAATATCTTTCGGAATGACAAAAAAAATAAATGAAGTTCTATCAATCGTATTTTATATATCTTAGACGGTTTATCAATCAATAATATATATCTTAGACGGTTAGAATCATTTTAAGCAAAAAAAGATTTGGACAGATTTTGAAGGAAATAAATTTCCATAAAAAAAGTTTAATTAAGATAAAAACGTTTTTAAGTAATCGAGTTATAGAAACTGATATGTGTTTTTTTGATTTCACTTTCTGTTGAATTTTTTAACAAATTATCCTATGTGGAAAGCCAGATTTAATTACTGGGTGACTTCAATTTATCATAGTGGCTACCCTCTGATGATACTTTCCTATTAAAAAACATAATTTCTTCGGACTTACGCCAAGTGAGCTGTATTTGAAACTATCAGAGTCGTGAGCTAGACTTAGACTTTTCTTCGGATGTTGTTTAAAAAATATAAACTCAAGCAAATTGGCGAAGCAGCCACCTGTTTCTACTCTTTCTTAAAAGATTGCATGAATAAAACGATTCCGCAAAGAATACTCAACTATGAAAATTACTGCAAATTCTGTTGAATAAAAGAAACCACTCTTTTTCTGACTGACCACCAAGTGTTCATTAGTCTTTTTGAAGACTTCAGAACGCTTTCTCAAAATCTCTTTTCCTACAAATGACCCAAAAAACTTTGTCCTTTTGTCAACTCTTTAAAGAAATCTGACGGCTGTTCAGCTAATTTTGTTTATAATATCATTTGAAGGATATTTCCGTTACATGCAATGATTTGGAATTCGTACATCATTTCAGCAGTATATTGCTCACTGGTTTCCAAAAACAAAATCCAGAGGAACAGTTGACACTAAACTGTCGAATGACAAAACCTCTCTGGAAGTGGTTTCTTTATCAAAATTTTTCAATATTAAAATCTTTTGTTTTAACGTATGTCAACTTGAGTTTAAATTTCTGTATTTGTTAAATTAAATGTAAGTTAAACAACAAGCCTTATTTGTACAACATGTGTGTACATTATTACCTACTTTCTTTTTTTTTTGTTAATAAATACTCCCCTGAAGAAGATGGCAACTACCATCGAAACGTTGGGAAAAGAATGAAATAGAGTTTTTCTATTCATTATAACATTACGACCAAAAGAGCCGATGAAAAACATTCATAGTTTTCTTTTATAACTACAATTCAACTAGGTCATTAAACATCATTAAAAACTACAGACCAATTGCAAAGCTTCCATGTATTCCTAAGCTGTTTGAACAAGAAGTCTGCGAAAGTTTAACCTTCTTTCGAAGGAATATATTTTGTAAACAGCAACACGGATTTATCCAAAGAAGATCGACGGCTGCTAATCTTCTAGCATTTTAAAATAAATGCTTCTACTGGAAAAGGGGTATGAATTAGACTGCAATTTACACTGAATTCTCTAAGGCCTTTATCATAACACTTAACACATATTATACTATAGTATAAGCTAAAATCATTTGGATTTCTTCCATTACTTATTGTTTGGATAGGTTCCTACTTAAAAAATTGGTCTTATAAAGCCAAATTTCGTAACGTAATGGTCTTTCCGGTGTTCTACAAGAGAGTCACCTGGTTCCTTTGCTTTTCATTGTTGCAATAAATGACGTAATTTCTTGCATTTCATACAGTGACATTTTCAAATTTTATTAAATTTTACATCTATTAAAAATGCTTCAGATCGCAGTTATCGACAGTTTTGTTTTATGGCGTTCTAAAAACGGTCTTTTGAATGAGAACGCCTTACTTTGGCATTTGGAAGGGTTCAACTTCCAAATGTTAAAGTATGGCGTTCTCACTCAAAAGGATTCCCGGAGGTATTGCAAATTATTCAATATCTCAGCCATCATTATCTAAAGTTTCGAATTTCCGTTAACATGGTGTTTTTTTTTAGCATTCACCTGTAGTTCACTTAACACACCAACTTCATTACAAGCAAAGCAAATTCAATGCTTGACTTTATTAACCTTTTGTCCCCCGATTTGCTGGTTTTTTTTTATTTTTGCATAATACATAGTTTGAAAAAATTTTCATCAAGAAGCCACTAGGAATATACCTAGTGAAAATATATTTATTGTCTGTTACTCCGCAAAACCACTAAAAAGCAAAGGATGACATTAGATTCAAGCCAACTTGAGCTTAGGCCATCTTGAGCCAGGGCATCTACTATCATTATCGAAAGATTTAATTCGGGTGGCATTTATTTTTAATTAAATTATTCTGAAAATAGTAACGTCTCAAGCCTGCTCTCAAGCGTCATATCTGATTACCAACATAAAAAAACCACTACTGATTTACTTTTGCTGGTGTTGCAAAACGACAACGAAATTCTTATTATTGGTAGTATAGGAATGATACACACAAACCATCTTACCCTAAGCATCGGTAAAGCTTTGGCTTCACAAGAAAAGATTTCATTTAACCTACCATAAATCTTATTCCATGACTTACCTGAAAAAAAAAATATATGTTAATTTTATATTCAAACTAATGGATTTAAATAAAATATAGTTTCACACTTGAGCCTACAAACCTAAACAGCTCAATCAAAGGCACAAAACACCGAATGAAAAATTAGCACACGAAACACGACTGTTGATTTTGAGACTATTACTATGTATGTACGTTTAGGTTTACTTATTCAAGCTATGGGTAGGTAAATATTACAATCTCCCACACATTAGCACTATGATGGCGCCATTACATCTTTAAACCACCTACGTTGAGTCTTACATCTGTGTCAATGCCTTGTCTTTCTTATCTCAGATGATGATACATCGGAACAGCATCGTCATCCAAAGCAGTTTCATAACCTTTATTATGTTCATATCTCTAATCACCGTGTAGCAAAAATACAAAATTTAGTGTTTTAAGACAAAGTCAGATAAATATACTGTTCAATCACTACTTGAAATGAAAGTGTCTATATGCACCCACGGTGTAGGTAGTGTTAGTTCGTTTAACACCGCATTTTGAGTAATTTGAGTTTAAAAAAAGGTCGTGTAGGCTGGTGGTGGTTCGTTAAGGCCGCATTTCTAATAAGAAAAGGTTTTCCATTGCATGCGTTTCAATTGAAAGTTTCTTAATACATTTAATCCTAACTAATATTATAAATGTGAAAGTCCCTCTGTCTGTCCGACTTTCTATGTTACCATCTCCCGCCCAAATTACTGAACTGATTGATATGAAATTTCGTACAGAGATAGTCTAGAATCTGAGGAGGGACATAGGCTATAGCCTAAATTCCCACGGGAACGGGAACGTATACGGGAACTTAGAAGCTACAGTACCGATTTTTGGGGGATTTTCAACAGGCTGTAACTTATACAAAAATGGCCGTACAGCAAAAAAAAAAAAGCAAATTGTAGTTCTAAGTGTCTGGTTTTCGAATCTGAGTTTAAAATATAAAATAGAAATTTTTTTTTCGAGTAATCATAAGAAAACCACAAAAAAAAATTTTTAATTTTTTTTTTTTAATCTTCAAATAAATATTGGTAATAGGTAGGACTGTGTGAAAAGTCGATATTGGCGCCGACTAATGGGACAGTTAACCATATCAACTAATAAATTATGTTAGACGTATTGGGGGATGTTGTCGAATATCTATCAGAAGACAATATTTTGGACACTGGGCAAGTCACATCATACATTATAGAGTTTCTCAATTCCTTAGAATTATCAGGAGTGGCTGCAAGTTGAATTGTACACAGCTACAAATTACACATCTGGGATGCGGCATTATAAAAGTTTTATTAATGACTGGAACAGCGAATGGAGAAAACTATTGATTCCCCGTATTTCTTTAATTCCCACTGATTTGTCATTTTAGTTTAAAAGAATGTATCAAACTCGCAAAACCTTTTTATTTGACAAAAGATGGAAAAAGAAAGAACGTCGTGTGCAAAAATGTACTTAATTAAAATATAACAATAGTTTACTAATACGTATGAATGTGTCTTATTTGCAAAATAAATAGCCTAAAAATTAAAAATGCTACCGAAAGTCACTATTCCACGCGGACGAAGTCGTGGGCACAGCTAGTAGTAGATAAATCAGAAAAGTGAAGAACTTCCTGAATCGTCATAAGAAACCTAAACAGTCAGCAGCATTTTTGGCGACTTCAAATATGTGGTCATCCCAAGAAGATCATCATTAACACACACACCAAGTATTGACAGCTTTTCGGTTTCGTTGATGCAAATACCATTAATAGATAATGGCAATGGCAATGATAATGGGGAATCTTAAGCTTAAACGACAAGAGACAGCTTTGAGTTTTTGAATCATTAAATTCTACTCGGTTTTATTACCTCATGTAACAATGTTGTTAAGGTCAGAATTCAATGAGCTTATCATACGCAACCATTCTAGTTCCACATCCGAAGAGCAGGGACGTGAATTTGGAAGCGAATATGAAAAGCAGAGGGCTTAGTCACCAGCAAAACAATTGAGTGGATTAGAAATTTCAGACAAGAGATGATTAATGAAGATAAGGAAGAGAGTCGGAGACAAAACGGAGCCCTGGGGCACACCAGCACTTATAAGGTGAGTATCACGCTTGAAACCATCCAACACAACTTGTATTGAACGGTAATTTTTAATCCAACGAAGATAAGACTCATCGACATCAGAAGTACGCATTTTCGATAAGAGAACTCGATGCCAAACTCTATCACATGCTTTAGAAATATCAAGCGCAATAGTCTTACTTTCTCCAAAACAGTGTAAAGATTGGTTCCACTTTTCGGTGAGATATGCCATCAAATCACCAGTAGACTTTTTGCTACAAAAGCCGTACTGTCGGTCATTAAAAAGGTTTCGTTCTTCAAGATATTTCAAAAGTTGACGAATTATCAACGTTTCCATGACCTGTGAAAGAAAGTACGTTAGTGTAATGGGACGGTAATTGGAAGGGGAGGAATATTCGCCTTGTTTGGGGCAAATGACATATGCAGTTTTCCATTTGCTCGGTAAGTGCCCAAAAGAATAGGATAGAAAGCTTAGCTTACGCAGTGGCTTTGCCAGCGCAGAAAAACACCTCTTCAGAATAACGGTAGGTATACCATCTGAACCACCGGATTTATGTCTGTATATTGTGATCTTTTAGGACTATCGCTACCGAGCGAGTTCGAAAAAATATCTGCTTCATCAAAGAATTTTCTTTCGAAGTGTTGAGTTAGCAGCAAATTGGCTTTGTCGATGCAGTTGACATATAGAGAGTCATTGAAGACGAGCGTTGAGGCCGATGACTTTGTCGAGTTCTTAATGTTCTTAACAAAAGACCAAAAGTTTTTGCTTTGAACACAACAGTACCTATTTTTTGCCTTACTTTTTGGTCATGTAAAAACTTAAACTTTTGTATGTGAGCATTACAGATATTTCTAGCCCGTTTGAACAAATTTCGGTTTTCTACAGTAGAATTGTCTTTATTCGAACTAACAGCTTCCTCGTGAGCGCTTTCTAGAAGCTGAAGCAAACTTATCCGAAATACCCAACATCACAGTTAAAAATACAGTGGCAATTAAGAACTCCAAAAAAGCAAAAGTGCTGGGTCAGTTTTTTGGGAAAAGGTGAGATATCGAGATCGAGACCTGTCGATGTCGTAGTCGCTTCGATATATATTCGGCATCATGATACTTTTTCGACCGAAAGATTAAAAATATCTGTTACGAACTTCTGTCAGTTTCATTTTCGTTTTATTTGCTGTCTTCATTTGCTAGCAACGCAAACGGTCTTTAATTGTTATTTGTGACAATTTTTTTTACAAAATGAATAGCGAGGAACATTTTTTAATAGTGAGGATGAAATGGAGATTCGAAGGAAAATAAGAGAAGAATCTGATCCATTCTCTTTACCAGACTCTAAGTAAATTCTAATTGAAAAACATTTTACAGATGTACATTACATACATACATATATTTGAAAACATTTAAGGTCTGTGCAGTTCTTCAGATTAAATAAAGATGCATTTTGATATCTAGGACTAGAAACAGTCAACTGTCTCTAATATATTAAAACAAGTTGATGATTGAATCAAAATTATGCCCAAAATGGGTAAATGTGGATGTGACAGAAACAGAAGAGTCCAAAAGAGAGGCAAAGCTATTATTTTTTGAAAAATTTGTGTTTCCCGGCGTTATTGGATGCATCGATGGAACGCACATTAAAATAATAACCCCTCCAAAAAAATTAACAAACTTTTTGCTAGCCGCCTGCATCTCTACCGGGGGGTCCTACAGAGTTTAATGTGGCAACCGATGTCGATCCAAGAATTTTTTTTAAAACTTCCATGAACTGCTCAAATTGCTTTATCGTTTGTAATTTTCATCTAAACAATTATTAAGTACTACAAGAAGTCAAATGAATTTGATAACAAGTTAAACTTTCATGGTAAGTTGGTATATTTCGTTTCGCTGTCGTCACTTAAAAACAATCGACCAATCTCACTGCTTAGTCACTTCGATTTGTTTTAAGATTATTCAGAATGAGGGACAGAACGTCGATTTGTAGTAGATTTTGACATTTCATCGACTCGTCTGGTCGAAAAACGACTACGATGATTGCAATAAGCTACGAGCAGTATTTTTCGAGACGATTTCGACTTCCATGATTGGGGTGAATCCAAATTTTTTTATTTGTGCCTTAAAATGAGTTTCACCTTATATTAAACTATGTTTTTCTTTAATTTTAATACCATGGATAGATGTTCTCACTATAGACGCACTTTTATCTTCAGCAGTCTGTGTTAGTCTTATTAGAAGTCAGTACGTGTAACGCATTATCGCTTTCACCCAAATTTGCGTTATATTGTAAGATGTGTCAAAATGCCAACGTCTCAAATATTTCATGCATCAAAAGATCCGTTACGGTATTTTAGAAAAAAAAAAACATTGGTACTTGTGTGGGTTCAATTAAAGAGAAAAGCGTGAACAAACAAAACCAATCATTTGTGCTGCCTCTGACTGACTGGCTATAACATGAAATTGACTTAACAGCCACTTCAAAGAGATTTGTTCAACCTACTTTAATATCCGTCTAGCACACTAATGCAAATCGTCACCCGAATTACCTACCAACGAAACTAGTAAGTCCCCCACCGTTTCACGTACCTGCATAAAAAACCTGAATAGGTCCATAAATCTCCATCCCGAACATTAACGATCTTTAACTACAATTATTATCTGCAATCTGTCACCTGTCAGCGCAAAAATAAAAGCCTGTCTGTGAAAGTTTTTCCTTTTGTTCGCGCACAGTAACTTTCGTTTTGTGTTCGATATAAACAAATAGATAACTTTTTGTATACCAAAAAGAAGTTTATATCTTAAATTTTGGGGTCAACAGCCATTGATCGAGATCCGAAATTATACTCTGACATTTATTTTCGGAAGAGTCTTTAAAGTATCTTTTTATAGGTTAAACAGTGACGTACTATATTCAAACATACTTCATCAATCCACCCAACACAGATACTCATCGCCACCACCATCCGTCGCCGTCGGTCGCCGCCATCGGTCGTCGATCGTCGATCGTCGCGTCGGCCGATCGTTCGTCGATGCAGTGGAAGTGTTGATGTTGAGTAGAGAGCGAAAAACATGAGGTATAATCACAAGCACCGCTTTAAACTTGGTTAGGTGCGGCGCGGTCAGCGGTGGGCGGGTGGTGGCGATCGGTACATTTCATTATTATGGAATTCTAGTCGACATTCTTGACATGTTTTTGTCGCATAGGTTGTTACAGAAATATAATAAAAAATCCAACAGCATCCAAGAATAACTTAGTGCAGCACTGATTTGATTCATAATGGTCTTTGTATGTGGCCGCTTCGGCAGTATATTCTTTTTTTTTTTTTAATTTAATTTTTTCCAGTTTCCAGTGATATATCTTCTCTGTTGTGTTGAAACCATAAAGACTGTTGACTTGTATCGTGATATAAGTGACGTCATTTGGCACAGTTTGTTATATGTTTGAATGTGCGTGAGATATTTTTAGCTAAGCGTAGTTGATACATATTGCTATGTTTACTTTAAATATAGGAATCTGTGTGCTACAGTTGTTTTGTTTTTTTCTTCTTCTTCTTTTTTAAGCTACCCTAGTTCTAGTAATACGATTTAGTCCTTTCTTTATTAGATTGAAGTTTTCTATTAACTCTTGATTTTATAAGAAACTTTCGGTAAAAGAAATGCCAGCACATGACTTTGATCCTAACAACCTGTAGCTTAGATATGAGATTTCAGCCAACTAATGCGACTTAAAGTTTTGTTATGATATCTTCGTTACTTTCTTGTGAAGTCATATATGTAATTCGTTATCTTAGATTAAAAAAAAATATCAAAAAGGGAAGTTTTTTTAATTTGGAGACTATTGAAAGCACTATAGTGACTAGTTGGTGCTTATATTGGTGATGGTTTGTGATGATTTGTTATCACAATACGTCCAGCAATAACTCGCTCATTTGTGCTGAGAAGTTAACTCCCACTTGGATTGGCTTAGGGCCTAGAGCATTTTCAAAGTTTAGACTTGGTGGTGCCGGTGCTTAGCATGTCTATCTGTTAAGTTGGAGTTCGAAGTTCTAGTCCCAGAAACATCTAATTATTTTTAAACGAGTATCGCTTTTTGCCAGAAGTTGGCTAGTCTTCCAACAGTGATTTCACTGCCATGAAACACTCTTCCGAATCGGAAAAAAATGTAGGTCTGCTTTATTCCTTCCAATGCATGGTTGAGAGAAATGCACTCTCTTCCGAGGCTCCCCACTCCCTGAAGATTGTAGTTATAGTTCCTTCCCTTTTAAACCTTTAGCTCATTAGGCCGGGTTTTCTTAATCTCCGAACATTGTCTCGCACAATATTAAGACGGTCTCCATTTCTGAGCAAATTGTGTGCTACAACGCCTTGCGCAACCATTTTTGTAACAGTTTTAATTAAATTAAATAAATAGGATCACTATTTGCTATAAACTAAGGCGCATTTATTATTTTATGAACTTTTTTTAGTTTTTGAATGAGTTTAGCCATATTAGATGCCATATGCTTAAGTGGGTTTCAACTTTGACCAAAAAAAAATAGGAGTTTGGTAAAGCATTACACTATGAATCTTTGCACTTCACTGGGCGACCGAAATTAAGTTGAAGGGAGAACTGATACGTATTCCTTGCGAGGCAGGTGTTGCGACTAAATTGTTTCACTGGAAGAATTGTCACCTATCAAATTTGATTCTTTGTTTTGAACAGTGTCAAGCAGGTGCAATAATGTTTGAAGACCCAAACATATTCATTATGTCCTAGTTTGGGACGTATGCAGGCCTTATAAATTGTCGCCAGATCAAAGAGAGTGAAAAATTTTCCACACCGTTTTAAGAATCCTATAAGCATTTTGCAAATTTTTTGAGGATTTTTAATATTTGATCGTTCCAAGTCATACGCAACCGTTCCACATCCGAAGAGAGGGGACATGAATTTGGAAGCGAATATGAGAAAAAAATTAGTTATGTATAAGCAAAACAATTTAGTGGATTAAACCTTTAAGTCGGAGTCGGACACAAAATAGAGCCCTGGGGCACATTAGCATATTTATATGGTGAGTACCAGGCTTAAAAACGTTCAAAAGGTTGTAATGAACGATCGGAAATGTAATTTTAAATCCATCGAAGCAGAGACTAGCCTATACCAAAAACACGCATTTTCGATGAAAAAGCTTGATGATCAAATGCCTTGGAAATATTAAGCGCAATAATCTTTATTTCTCCGAAACAATGTGAAGATTGATTCTACTTTTTATTAAATCAATTAGTCTTTAAGAAGGTTTCGTTCTTCAAGATATTTCATAAGCTGACGGTTAATCAACGTTTCCATGGCATTGGAAAGAAGAGCAGTTAGTGTTTTGATGGCTATTGATAGGGGAAGAAGATTCGCCTTTTTTAGGGACCGTCTGGACAAATGCTGTTTTCCATCTACTCCGAAACAACCCTGAAAAATAGATTAAATAGAAAAGCTTACGCAGTAGTTTCGCCATTTGAACTAGAATCTTATAGGTTAGGTTTGCCAGATTTTCAATATTAAGGTGTTCGAATTTCCTTCCCGCAGCAAAGTTTTAACTTTGATGTCATTTTTTTCATAAAATGCCTGTTAAACATAGTTTCTTTATTTTTACAGATGAACAAAACAATATTAAAAAAAAACTTATTCATATGTGCACTCAAAAACCCATACATTTTGTGATATGTACAGACTTGGAAAAATCTAAAACAGGTAAGAAATCTAATTTAGTGTTTTTTACGAACTCTTATTGCAACAGCTTGCAATGGGAGTAATTTTCCAAGAATTGATTGTTTTAAGGTGTAAGTTTGTATGACTGTGCAGTGTGCACTGATGAAAAGGGTAAAAAGTGTATTTGACCTTTTAACAAAATCCGAATTGGGTTACCTCTTCTCAGGGAGATTTGAGTTTGGAGAATGAATGTTGAATGGGTAAATAAGTCGTATAAAACAATAAGAAAACAAATTTGTTGATCAGTTCATCAAAATAAGTCACGATTGCAGTTTGATCAGAGAGCTTTTTTAAATGACTTCATTTACGAAAGAAGAATACGCAGACAATTTATTCGTACATATATGGGTTTTGAAATGGCAATTCAAGAAGAGCACAAAGAAGATACCAGGTACTTTATCCTAACAGACGACTTCCTTCTCAAAATGTATTTGGAAATACATACGTTTCGAAGTCTCGAGAGACTAGATCAGTATTAACTGCAAGCTAACGCAGGAACTACAACCATAAGAAGATTTTTTTCGATGAAAGAATACTGGCAGCTGTTGAAATCGATCCTTCCATTAGCACAAGGCAATTGGCTCTACAGTTTATGGCATGGCGAAAATATGCATCCATATCATCATACACCTGTGCAGGAACAGGAACTACTTCCGAATGACTTTGAGATGAGAGTCGAATTTTGTAACTGGTTGCTAGATAGAAGCTTGAATGACAACCAGTTTATAAACAGAATACTTTGGACAGACGAATCCGAGTTGACAAGAGATGGTATCACGAATTTCCATAACCTCCATACATAACTACAAGTAAGACAAGAGCTTTCGAGAGCAAACATCCACAATGAAATCTGAAAACGGGCTCTGGCATGCACTTGGAGGGCGCTTTGAGCTTTTGTTAATTGTAATTTTATGTTAATAGTAGTTGTATTTGTATGAAATACAAAAACAATTGCTTAAATTAAACATACATATGTAGGTACTATTGTTTTATTCAAACAAACTTCAGGGCTAACAATCTTTCTTTTTTTCAAAAAAAAAATTTACCCATTTTGTTTTTTTTAAGTATCATAAAATGTATGAGCTTTTGAGTTTACTTATTAATGAGTTTTTTTTATTATTGTTTTGTTCATCTGCAAAAAATAACTTATGTTTAACAGGCATTTTCAGAATAAAATTACCTCAAAGTCAAAACTTTGCTGCGGGAAGAAAACACCATTTAAAATTCATAATATGGCAAATCTAAGCCTATAAGAGTCTAATTTAAATACTGTTTTAAGGATTATTATTTTTACAAAAAGTTAAGTCTAAAATTAGGTCTCTACCATCAGTTTTGACAGAGAAATCGAGTTTAACACAGGTCAGGGTACACCAAAGATAGCAATTTCTTTCTTAGAAAATGATCAAGAATCACATCCCAAAGTATGTAACACAAATTACGGGACACCCTGTATTGCCACGCAGCTCTTTTTGGAACTTTTTCTCTTTTTACTGTGTCCAACGTGCCTAGAGGTAATGACACTTTGACCCTATAGTTTTTAAGGTGAGAAGTGACAAACAAGTCTAGTGTGTTGGCCAATGGCCACAAATATCCGGAACCCGAGTGGGCTCATCAACGAGCTGAGTTAAATAATTCAATCCAGCGAAGATCTCAACATACCAACAATCGAGCGTTGTCTGACCTTAATGTCGAAGCCACCCAGAATTCTGTACATTGAAATCGTCCGCTTCATCGCCGGCTTCAATTTGTTTAGGGGCCAATTATAGCGATGAGGAAAAACCATCAAGAAAAGTTGAAAAAAAATGGAAACATGAATATTTTTCTGATGAGCGTTTATAGCGAACAGTAAAAATAATTATGTCAGTTGCCTGGCTCTCAAGTCTTCGAAGTCACACACCAGCAGCTGGTCCGGAATTAATCTTCTTTATTCTATTATTTTTTCTGACTTTCCAATTGCAGTTTTTCGAAAACATTTAAATAAATAGGGTGGTTCAACAGAGCTTTGGAGCCCAGCGCATTTGTCACAACCATGCCTTGTGAGCAAATGGAGGGCAACTACAATTTTCTGCCGATTCCGAAAGGCTAATCGAGAAAACGCTTTTCATGTCAATCAATTTACTATCAGAGGGACTGCCAATTCCTCTCGAAAGGCGATGGTAGTCTAGTGTTTCTTGGATGATATCTCTTACGAATTAATTAAGCTCGAATTACAAGATAACACGATGCAACACGAACAACACCGTGAGTTAAGTGATTTTAGGTGTTCCATCCATCGCTAGTTTTTGAAAGAAACTTCCTCACTTAGATATTTCTCTTGTTTACCAATCTCTTTTAGGATAAGCTCCAACATTTCTATTGTAAATGTTTATTCACTCTTCTGCACATTTTCATACAATGTGGGAATGGAATCTTTTTTCGATAGTTTTGCTTAGCCGGTTTATTTTTATTTTTTGTTTTCGACCGCCACTTTTTTGATTTCAACTACTGTTTTTATGTTAGTTGAGTTGGTAAACTTGTTCCCTCTTTGGAAACAAAACAAATGCTTCGCGCATTTTTCACAACGATGTCTTGTGGGGAAATGGAGGGGACCTACAATTTCCTGCCGATTACGAACGGAGACAGGGCTTTTCATGGCAATGAATTTACTTTCGGAGCACTTGCCATTGCCAATTCCTCTCGAAAGTCGATCACAATGAAGAAACATTTCTGTTTTCTGTTGGGTTTCGAACCACGAACCTCCCGCGTATCTGGCAGACATGCTAACCTTTACGCCATGGGCACCACTTTAGGCTATATATGAAATGAAAATAAAATTAAATAGCTTTAAAAGACACCTTTACAAAACAAAAGTTATGAGAAAACAAGTTAATTAAAATAACTTATTTGAAAAATAATTAAAAACAATTTTAAAGACAATTTTTTCCCATTGATGAAAAGAAACAAAAAAAATCGAAAAGCTGTGTCACATACGTGTGCCAGTGCCAGATGATTTCATGAGCTTCCATCCGGAGTGTTTCAAGATTGTTGTGTACTGTTGTATTCGGTGTTCAGTTGATCTACATAAAAATATACAAACACCAGGGAGAAACATGCCATTGGACTATAGGCTATAGCATTACATTTCACGAAGCTCAGCAAAACAAGATCATCTTCACTCTACTCACTACTCTATATATGTCCACAATATCATCTGTCAGATATGGTGACTCCTAGCAACGTGAGAGACTTTCAGTGTAAAGCAACAAGTCTAAATGTAGGTTGCATGACTGAAAATGATTACCTGTTGTACTGGTGTATTAAGTGTTATCTTTAACTTGATGTTACTCTGGAGGTGTGTAGGTCAGTGGATGAATACTCAAGTGTTGACTAAATAGTTTCTTTTACTGTCCGAACAAAGTGTATAAGGTTTTAGAAACTTCACAAAAGGAAGTAGAGAAATTTATGTTTGTGAAGAACAAAAAAAAAGAAAAATATCGTCCGCAAGAAGAAACTTTAACTTTTATTGTACACACACTTGTATTCGAACATCCGGTAAACGTGAACTTTATATGTACGATTATTGTAGAAGTCATTTTGCAGACTATTTAGGCAAAATGAATATAGAAATGCATACTGTGCTTTAAAACGTTTCTTATAATTAGCAAATTTTTTTTTTTTTTTTGTCTTGGTTCAAAGAGAGAAAATACGTTAAGCCAAAAATGTACTAGGTCTAATTGTTTTAAGGTGTTGAGCGATATTTTTGATACGCATATCACTTTCAAGTAGGTATTGAAATTATACGTATGTTCTGTTATTCGTGTTCGCAGGAGTATCCTCATGTAAATACAATGCAATTGGCAAAGCATGGTGATATGTCACAAGAAAAAGTGTAGAATGAAGATAACAAAGTTTGCCATTGATACAAACGAAAAAGAAGAAGTTTTTACAAAGGCCAATCAAATTTGTAGAGTTTTTCAATAAAAGGTGTTATTTTGAATATTTCACTTTCCGGTAGATTTCATTTTTGAAGCTGTAATTTAGCATTTGACAAGTAGGAACTACGCCGTTAGTAAAAATGAAACGATACACTCTTCAACAACACATTGAAACTATTGAAAACTACTATAAAAACTCTGGAAATTGTTAAGAGACGGTTCGTAAAACTAAAACATTTTCGAGCCGTAGTGAAGTACCTTTTCGGATCGCAATACAGAAATTATTGGAAAAATTTGAGCTGTTGGGATAAGTTTTGTCCATTCCCCGTCGTTCTTTGGAATTGGGCATTCCGCAAACATCATTCCACCTTATTTTATATATAAAGATTTGGATTTTAAGGCTTGTTAAGTTCAGTTGACACAATAGCTCAAACCGGTCGATCGTCAACAGCGTCGTGTCTTTGCTGATTGGATCCTTGAAATCCATGAAAATGATCCGGAATTTAATCGAAAAGTCATCTTGGCTGATGAGGCCCATTTCCACCTCGATGGCTAGGTAAGGGGCCAGTCGCCAGTTATATAGCCATGATGAAAACAAATCAGGAAAAAAATTTAAATGGAATAACAACTATGATTTCGTTAGAATTGAATAACAAATGTTATATCAATCGACGATAAAAAACCCAGAGAATTTTTCTGGCAACAAAATGTTCAATTGAACTAATATTTTCTGTTAAAATTGTTATTTTCTATTTTCCTGATGCAATTTCATTTTTCGTGTCAGCTTTTCATTTCAGCCAAAATGAAACAAATCGTTCTAATTTTATTTGGATTCCATTTTCCATATACAGGGTGTTCCGTAATTCGTGTTACATACTTTGGGAATTGGGATGTGATTCTTGGTCATATTCTTAGAAAAAAATTGTTTTACAGTAAAGTCCGTTTCTCAACTTTGACATCACTTTTTGGCAATTTAAAAAAAGGTTAACTTTGGTGTACCCTGACCAGTGTTAAATTCTATTAAAATAGTTAAATACTGATGACAGAGACCTAATTTGAGATTTAATTTTTTGTAAAAATAATAATCTTTAAAACTGTATTTAGTATTTAATTGATCCAGTTTCTCGAAGCCTTCGAAAGGTATTTCCAAAACATTTTGAAAAATGTCTGCGTATTCTTCTTTCACTGACACACTCACAGCGGTTTTTTTTTGTGTGAATTGCAAAAGGAAAACCATTTACTGGTTTGTGGCTGCGAAAAGTTGAGAGCCAGACAACTGACATATTTTTCCTATTAATTTAAACAACAACAAAAAATTTTTGTTATAATCTTGCTTTTTTGTCCAAAAACACATGCTGTAAATTTTATTTCCAAATGAATGTACAAGACCTATATCCTAGATTTTTATAAGTTTTTTTGTCAAAATATTTTCTTATAAGATCATAAGATTTTTATACTTGGTTTGTAAGAAACCAGTTTAAGTTTATAAAAAAGTGAAAAATAAAAACCGGTTTTTAAGAAAACTGTTCTAACGATTTTAATTAAATTTGCAACGTTTATATGAATTAGCAAATTCAAAAAAATGGCAGTAAGAAGATTTTGTTTAAAATATTTGGAATATTTAATTTAATTTCTTTAAATTTTTTATGTAATTTTATTCAGTTTTTATAATTAATGTGTAGTTGGCAGCCCTGTACTATCAAATCTATTGTCAAGAGCGAATACCAAAGCCTTGTACATTGTACTCAGCCTTAAGATTTTGATGATGTAATTAGCATCCTATCGCATTTTCGTACATGTTTTTTAATGACATTTTGACCACTAACATAGATTTTTTTTTTAGTTTTCGTATAATTTATTTTTAACGAAACAAAAATTAAAATTTTTCCAAATATCATAAGTTTCCGCTGTGTGTTTAGCTCACATTTTACAAAAGAAAATTAGTTTTTATATTTTTTTGAGACGAACTTGTGGTTCACACGGTACCCGTGGTGTGATGGATAGCATATCCGCCTGTTATTCCAGAGGTTAGAGTTCGAATCCCAACAGAGGCAAAAATGTTTTTTCTACGGGTATCGCCTTTCGCGAGGAATTGGCAAGTCCTCCGTTAGTATTCATTGCCATGAAAAGCGCTTTCTCGATTAGCCGTTCGGAACCGGTAGAAAATTGTAGGTCCCCTCCATTCCCTCACAAGGCATGGTTGTGAGAAATGTGCTAGGGCCAAGGGCTCCTCGCTCTGTTGCGCCACCCTATTTATTTATTTATTTATTTACTTGTGGTTCACATACTTTCAATAAATGTATACAAAAATTACCAAAAAGTACCTCAAAATCAACAAAAATTGCAAAATATCAGTATGAATTCCGAAAAAATTTCGGAATTTTGCAACTCGGGGCTTTGTTTGTTTTCGTATTCGGGATTATGCACCGTTCCCATGAAATATAACTGTAAAATTGTAAACTATGTTTGGTGAAGCAACAATAAATAAAAGATATTAGCTTTGTTAAGAAACGTTTGGAATTACAAATTAGTAAGTTCGTGAAATAGACTGCAGAACAGAATCTAAACTGCGGCCTATGCACTGTTCAGGACGAAGCCATTAAGCCAAGGTAAACCAAACAACCATTTAAATTTGTTGTTTGGTTTACCTTGTCGCCTCATACATGTATGGCAGATTTAACTATCTTCAATTTCCAATTAAGACTCGTATTTTTCAAACAAAAAAAGAATTACAAACAACAATTCTTAATGTGTTTATGTATGTATGTATGCTAGGCCGGTATCGGCATTATATTTAATATGACAGGCACAAAAGAAAAAAATATGAAAAAAAGACGCTTCTGTATAATTCTTTCAAACGCCCATGTTATTATAAATTTAAAAACAAACAATATATAATACGTCATTCATTAGCATATAACAAAGATTTGAATATCTTCTTGTGTGACTTGACATTTAAAAATGTTAGAAAGAGTCATATTGTACGAATTTTTAGATGTAAAGTAGGTATTTTTTTAATTAAAACAAAGTCTTTGCACAAAAAAATCAATTTTAATTGTTTCTAACTTCTATAACCACATGAACTTGACACTGAAAGTCACAACCATTTTATCTTAAGAAAACACATTGAAAGACACAATCAATTTCTCTTAAGACAACATATTGTTTGGTATTTTCTTGTGCGTGCCCTGCTTGCGAATAACAATGATAAATTTTGTAAGAATCTAAATAATTTAAATTTATAAATGCCACAAACTCATAGAAAGGTTAGGATTAACTAGAAAATTGACTCATCAATGAACCTCCCTTGTACTTTTGCTTTAATACCTACCAAAAATGAAACTCGATCAACTCTCGAACGGCTGATTCGATTTTGTTTTTTAAAGGTATTGTTGTGTTGATGGTGACAATATCTTTTTTTAATGTTTTGAGAATTTATAACATCATCGCGTACATGAATGTCCTTGTGTATGCTATATGATAAAAAAAAAACAATGCTTTTCAAACAAAAAATTTCAATTAAAATTTAACAAAGATATTATACTTTTGTATTTGTTTCGATGCCTAACGAATCTGAGAGGATCCAGCTAGTTTTAATATATAGTTGTGGTTTTGTCAGAGGTCCTTCGCGTAACGATAAGGGTCTCGGACTGTTACGATTGAGATCGGAATTTTGAATAGTCAAAGAAATGCATACACAAATTTACCACCAATGCCATTGTGGTATCCGTGGTTTAATGTTAAGCATGTCTGCCTGTTATAGGTACGTCGGAGTTACAGGTTAAGTTAAATATTTTCAGTACAAAAAAAGTTTGTCGAATGCAATGTTAATTTATTTTTTGGTTGAGTTTGGACAGCTGTAGCTTCTTCAATTCACAACATAATTTACCTTAACAATAATGTAATAATGTAAGCTCAGACTCAAATTTAGTGATTAGTAAATTTAGTGATTGGTTCAGATTTTGAATATTTCTTATCCTCGTGAAAAGAACTATTTTTTTAAACATTTTTACATTTTCCAAATTATTTATATGTACTATGTACTTTGTGTTTCCAATTTGACTTTTTTTGTTTAGGTGAGAGGATTAGTTCATAAAGTTTGAAGTTAATTTTCAAAAAGCTTTTGTTTAACACTACAAATAATGCTCTTGCATTTTTTAAATTTCAGTATTTTTTCTATTTTCAAACTCGAAATTTTAATTTTTAACCATTTTTGGATTTTTTGTCTTCAATTTGTGTGATAATACTTTTTTGTAAATGAAAAAACTATAAGACTATTTGAATTTTAAAAAAACAAAACAAAATTTTTTTAGATTTTTTATTTACGGTTCAAGCTACTTTTGCCTAATTTCACAAATTATTTTTACAAGTGCAATTTGCGACGCTTTTCGGACTCAGTCCATCTTCGGGCGCAAGCTCATAAGCTGTTAACATTGTTTTTATTAAATAATTTTTTCAAAAAGTAGTCTGCAGTTCAGCTAAAACACAATGAATGGCGCTTCTCTCCCTCTCCCTCTCCCTCTCCCTCTCCCTCTCCCTCTCCCTCTCCCTCTCCCTCTCCCTCTCCCTCTCCCTCTCCCTCTCCCTCTCCCTCTCCCTCTCCCTCTCCCTCTCCCTCTCCCTCTCCCTCTCCCTCTCCCTCTCCCTCTCCCTCTCCCTCTCCCTCTCCCTCTCCCTCTCCCTCTCCCTCTCCCTCTCCCTCTCCCTCTCCCTCTCCCTCTCCCTCTCCCTCTCCCTCTCCCTCTCCCTCTCCCTCTCCCTCTCCCTCTCCCTCTCCCTCTCCCTCTCCCTCTCCCTCTCCCTCTCCCTCTCCCTCTCCCTCTCCCTCTCCCTCTCCCTCTCCCTCTCCCTCTCCCTCTCCCTCTCCCTCTCCCTCTCCCTCTCCCTCTCCCTCTCCCTCTCCCTCTCCCTCTCCCTCTCCCTCTCCCTCTCCCTCTCCCTCTCCCTCTCCCTCTCCCTCTCCCTCTCCCTCTCCCTCTCCCTCCTCTTCCTCTCGTAGAGTGCTTCAGTTCTTTTATTTGTTAGCTTATCAACTGCAAGAGGCCTTATTTTACGTATCTGCAGGATATGATTTGAAAATGCAGACGCCTTCTGTGACATATATGATGGCTGGGACCAGTTTGCATGGGCAGGTACACTCACCTAGTTAAGCATTACCAAAAGTACATTTTTTTATATATCTATGTACATAAATATATAAACATTCTGTTAGGCTTCCTTAATATTACCAGCACACCCTCTTTTCGAGATCCGATGTCACTCTTCCTTACTCATGATTCCCGAACACCCACGTGCCTATTCTTATGATAGTTGCTCGTGTTCATTTTGTCGAACCGAAACTAGAGCCAACCCACAGAAGATAAAAATGAATGTCAAAACTATTAACGTTGCGTGTCTAAAGGTCATCAAACACATCATTTATTTTTGGTTCATTTAGTTTAGAGCAAAAACCGAACAACCCACCATATTCGAGTATAACAAGTCCAAAGCAAACGAATCAAACAAGCAAAACAACCAGGGTGTAGTTAAACCTAACCTACACAAATGGAAAACTGAATGAAGATGGATGTTATGTTAGCGTGCAATGCAAAGTTGGTCAATTTCAGGCAATAGAACTGGTTCGATGGCACTCGTATATTATTGATTTCAGTGTCAAGGTCAATGCGATTTGTCCACAAGTGATGGTTGTGTTGTGACTGTTTCCACTTTTTACCATTAATCCATTTATGTAATTGTTGAGGCCCAAATTACGGCATTGCTTGATATTAGAATGTGTGTATGTACTTCAAAAGGGATTTTGAAAAAGGCTGTTGTTTACGTGAGCTCTCAAAATTTTCAACAATCAAACGAACAATCAGCAACTATGTTCGTGGTGTAAAAATATTGAATCTCGATGATTGATATGAAAAAAAAATTGATTTTTATAACGTGACAACGTGCAACGGTGAGAACGAACATTCATTTGCTAAGAAAGTCATAAATGTTGGAATTTCACTTGGAACAAACTGTTACTATAAGCAGATTAGGTATGGAGAATATACCGTCATTTTCGTAACACTGAAAAGATATATTCTAGTCGATATTTAACCTTGTTTTATATTATATTTCATATTATTTCTTTCGCGAAAATTCGTAGGTACAAAACTAAATTTCTTTTATAACTAACACGCAAATCAAAAGGCTGTAAAAATCCTCATAAAGTTATAAACACACACGTGGATTTATGGAAATAGAAGAGGATTGAGTGGCAGACAACGATAAACATTGAATTGAAATCCTTAAATCATAAGGCGGAGGAAAGCAAATAAAGCATTCCAAATTGGGATTGAACGGCTAAATAAAGAATCTCTTCACTTAACTAAATAATCGAAGTTGACCGTTGCGGCCAAATGGTTTCCGAGGAGAAATGCAACAAAGTGGGTGCTTTACTTAGAAACTGTTTGTGAAAAAAGCGATACGTTTCGGCAGTGTTTAAGAGAATCAATCGATTCAACAATTGAACTATTATCTATCATAGCGCTCTCTTTCGTATCCTTTGATGCAGGTCCAAAGGTGTTAAGACAAAAGACAGTATTGGAACTTTCGAAGCATTGAACTGAATATGAACTACCCCGTGTAACAATGCTGTCAAGGTGAAAATTTTATGAGCTACTCATACGCAACTCATACGTACCCGTGGTGTGATGGATAGCATGTCCGCCTATTAATCCAGAGGTTCGAGTTCGAATCCCAACAGAGGCAAAAATGTTTTTTCCATGGGTATCGCCTTTCGCGAGGAATTGGCAAGTCCTCCGTTAGTATTCATTGCCATGAAAAGCGCTTTCTCGATTAGCCGTTCGGAACCGGCAGAAAATTGTAGGTCCCCTCCATTTCCTCACAAGGCATGGTTGTGAGAAATGCGCTAGGCCCAAGGGCTCCTCGCTCTGTTGCGCCACCCTATTTATTTATTTTTTACTCATACGCAACTGTACCTGCTCCACTTCTAAAGAGCCGGGACGTGAATTTAGATGATTCGCCTTTTTTAGGGACGGGATCGACAAATGTAGTTTTCTCTCTGATAAGGAAGACCCCAGAAGATTATGGTAGATAGAAAAGCGTATTCGCAGTGGATTTGCCATAGCATAGCGTTATTCTTCAGAACAAGGGCGAGGATACCATCTGGTCCAGTTGATTTATGTATATTGAGATCCTTGAGCACTCTTGTAACCGATCGAGTTCGAAAAATTATCTGCTTCCTCGTAAAATTTTGTCTCAAACTAAGGTGGTGTCAGTAAATGGAAGCGTCGAGTTGTCAGTGAATCGAGTTGCCAGTAGAAGTAAGTTGTCAATGGGGTTTACATACGGTGAATTATTGAAGACGAGCATTGGACCGATGACGTGAGTTCCCAATGTTCTGAACAAGGGACCAAAAACTTTTGCTCGCGTTTAGGCACAAAATTATATTTTGCCTTTTTGGTCATGTAAAATACTTTCTGTAGTTTTTTCAATAACATGGTTGCCGTCTGCCTGATCGACCCGAAATTGAACATTTAATTGCAAGTTTATTGAGTTTCGTTTTGTTAGAATTCTCTTCAATAAACTGATTGTGACATTCTAAGGCATAGATAGATAGATAGATTCCTTATTTCATCAATATACGTTACAATTAGTTTTCTTAAGAATAAGGACATGGCTATACTGCCGTCTGCCTGAAACAACATTCCATTTGATTTCAAAACAGAGAAAAATATAAAAGTGTAAAGCTTTATAGGTAATATTTACATAAAGTCTCATAATAGTTTCAAACAAGTTGAATTACAAATTTAGAAAAAAATTGAGAAAAAATATAAAAGTACAGTAGTGTTTTTAAAATTTAACGAGTTCTTCTATACACAAGTTAAAAATAGAAAGCGTAGTAAGTTATCCATTTTAAAGTGATTGGAAACACAAAAAAGCATTTTGATGGTTTGAACCATAAAGTGTTATACAATTTTCAATTTTAACGTGATTTGAAACACAAAAGAAAAAAAAAGAAATTTAATTGATTTGCAACAAAAAATTGATGAAAAAAGTAAGAACATCGTGTGCAAAAATGTACTTAAGTAAAATTATATAACAATAGGTTACTGAAAAATTAAAAATGCTGCCGAAAGTCACTATTCCACGCGGACGAAGTCGCGGGCACAGCTAGTATTTTATAAATTAAAACCAATTCGCCTTGGAACTTTTGCCATTTTTATATTTATAACGTCCTCATAGTCAACCTCAATACTCCTATAGATGTTCAGCAACATCAAACCGTTCAGTCGCTCCTCGCTGGTTCTTCCTCGCAGATAAGTTTTTAATCTGCGCAGACATGAAAAAGATCGCTCGCTTGAAGCCACGGATACCGGAAGTGTCGCGCTGATCTGCATAAAACGATTAACTGTTTTATATAGGGACGAATCGCAAACATTTAAGGTGTCTATAAAGTTGCTGGGCCGTTTTTCGTTTGGCATACTCAAGCAATGTTCATGGGTATGCAAACGCTTATTCATACATAAGTAGGAACACCCTTTCCTAGTTGCCGTTGTCGATCCCATTCTTATACAGAGCCAGAGCGACTGGCTTTTAGTATGTGTGATGAACATTTTAATTTTCGTAGATGTCGGTCGCGACTGCCGTTAGTTTTGGAGTGACCGATACGATGTGTCTCGGTCGCACCTGCCGTTAGTTTTGAAGCGACCAATGCGATGTGTTTGCAAGTAAGTAGGAAAGTGAATTTTCATATATTTCTATCGCAGGTCCCGTTGTATACGACCCAATACTACCTCCACATCAACATATCAAATTTACTTACACTAGAAAAGGGTGATCATGCTAAAAACATACCAAAACCAAAGTCATTCCAAAACATATGAAATACCTGCAAATTAACTTATCGATAGAAATGGCTTCCGCATTTCAAGGGATTTTTTCGTTGACAAAATGAAATTTTCAGATGAATTTTATGTTTCCATGTTTTATATTTTGGTTTTTGTTTTAAAAAACTAGTGGTTATTTTTTTATTTCACAAATTTCGGGGGGGGGGTTTCAACCCCCAAAACCCCCCCCCCTGCGTTCGCCCCTGGTTAATAGTATTAAAATAATTCTTTTCACATATATTATGATTTAATTTGTTGTACAAATCAACATTGTACACTAATGAAGTTGCCATACTTATACAAACAATCATCACTGTATCCTCGTAAGTCCTTGGAATAATGTTCTTGATAAAATATTTGTTATATATTTATCTTCTTTATATATATAAAATTCTAGTGTTCACAGTGTTAGTTGCCATACTCCTCCGAAACGGCTTGAACGATTTTTATAAAAATTTACATTCAGATTCAGTAGGACTGAGAATCGCCTACTATCTATTTTTCATACCCCTAAATGTCAGCCCAGCAGATTGCGTTGCAGCCGGTATCTACGTTATTTTACGAAACGGCTTGTCTGATTTCGATGAAATTTTATAAATCTATCGAAATGGAAACGGGAACTCTAAAAATTCTGAGCCAATATCAAAAATTCTTATGACATTAGGATCTTACATTATCCCTTAGGTTAGGTTAGGTAGAATGGGCTGACGGTTGATCTTAATTCCGTCACACTTAGATCAATGTAGATCCATTGTGATACCCTGACGTATTGTAACGTCCTTGAAACCTATGAATTTATGTCTGGTCAGTATTTAGCCATTTTGTGGCCTTAGTGAAGTTTAACAGACTGCTTTTTGAAGCGTCTGATAATTCTTCTAGTTCATTTAAAAAGTAATTGCCTAGAAATTTTTCCCTAATATGGCAGAGTGCTGGGCATTGACAAAGGAAGTGAGTTGTATCCTCATGTTCATCTTCGTCATTGCATCCTCTGCATAGGTCATCGGTGCAAAGACCCATTTTCTTTTTGTGATAACCTAGTAGGTTATGTCCAGTTATGATACTGATAAGCATTCGCAATGAAGGTCTATTCAATGATAGCAGCTTTTCAGATTCTTTCTTATTATATTTCGGCCATATTTTCCTGGAAGTAACACAGGAATCTAGGCATACCCATCTTTCATTGGATTTTTGCGTTATTTTGTTACCAATTATCTGTTTAATTTCACAGGGTGGAATCCTGATTGATTGATCAATGAGAGAAGGGTCAAGTGTTGATCCTTTTCTCGCTAGTTCGTCCGCTTTTTCGTTTCCCGGTATACCACTATGACCAGGAACCCAGCAGAGTCTAACGTTATGCTGCGTGCCAAGAACCTTTAGCTCTTCGCAACAGCAAGAAACAAGCTTTGATTTGATAAGAGTGGCAGAAATCGCTTTTATTGCTGCTTGGCTATCAATGAAAAAAACATTATTTATATCCCTTACATAGACTGTATTTCATGACAATATTCCCACGGAAACGGCAAAGTGAAACTAGAAACTTTCCGGTTATCTTCAACTTAGTCGAGCGGGTATTTCTGACAATTTTTTAAATAACTAAGATCCGAGCTACGCCGGGCTGGCCAGCTAGTATTTATATGCATACATATTTAGCGTTATGAATGACTAAACGACTTAAAGACCACCTCTTCTATGTTGCGCATTGGGCATTTTCAGCTTAGATAAGATTTCAGGGTCAGCTAGTTGTAAATATAACGTATAATATTTACAAACTCGATAAGATTCTTTTATAAGTTTTTCAATTTCGATTGTTTTGTATTCGACCATTGACCGCAAGTCGAGAGATTAGTCTGTACGCAATTGCATTCACTTATTTTCACAATAATTTAGATAGAAGCAGAAATGATCTAATGTCTTCTATTGCAGCAATTCTTAAATGAGTAACGAATGGACGTGTGGCCCGGGTTAGAAATTCAAAAATAATTTTGCCTTTAAATATTCGAATGCCTTTTAACAACGGCGGCGAATAGCAGAGGTTGGGCTTATTCATCAGCTTTTAGTCGGTAATGTTGATTTTCCTTTTTCTTCAAAATATTTATTTCCTTGCAACCTAACTTTTATCTATTTTCCAAATTAGCTTGCACAGAATGAACTATGGCGGTAGTGAACCTATCCCGTATGCTACTTCTTCGATCACGGTCTTGGAAAAGATAGTCTCGAATTCTTTCTTCACAAATCCTTCTAACCTACTCAAATTTTTCCATAAACCTTTGTCTCTAGTTTTAAGATCACCAATGCTAGCCTTACGCTAAATTTAAGGACTGTAACTGGGAGGGGGTGCTCCCCTCAATCTTTTTATCGGTTGTGATTGCTAAATATGTAAAGTATGCGAATTCAAGTGTCAAATTGAGTTTTATACAATAGTGCACATTTATCTATTTTCAACAATTATCTTTTTTAAACAATTCATTAATTTTTTTTCTTTTTGTTATTTTCCACAATGCTCATCGGAATGGCCCAATACTTTAAGCAAACACATTAAACACGAATTTCGCTATTCAAATCATATCTCACCATAAATGTGGGAACTCTGAAAAGGTTGAACCACATTTTCTCTCACAATCATGAAAATTCATCAATTGACCTTGATTTTTGATAAGTTTTGCATTTTTTCGTTCGGTTGTCACAGTTTTGTTTATGTTTCTTTTCTTATATACGCAAAATGTGTAACTTCAATTTGGAATCGCAAATTTCATTTTTAAACTTGAATTTTGGTTTCTCATTGATAAGTACGGCAATATTAAAATATGTTCAAACCTAAATACATATATACAACTTTGATATGCAAAATACAAAAATTATCTATGCACACATCGCTCCATAACGCTTTATGGTAAAAACAAAATCTATTTAAAACCACGATAAAAATTTAATGAAAAAAAGTCTACTGTCAGCTCTAGCAACGCATAAGGCAGTTTCGTAAACCGCATTTTGTTCTTACTCACATCCAAGTTTACAAAAAAAAAAAATTGAAAGAGACAGCTATGAAAGCACACCATGGAGCTTAAGCGATAAGGAAAATTTTATATCATGGGGTTGCTGAGGCATTAGAAAACAGTCGTTAAATTTATAAATGTGCGTTTACTTAGTGAATGCTTAACTAAACGTTGCCTCTAAGTCTATATGAAATAGTGCAGACCTTGAGGTGATAACATTAAATATGTGTTTGTGTACACTTGAGTAGTTTTATACTATATACAGAAAAACACACATATTAAAACAAAGCGGTAAAAATGTAGAGCAAAATATAAACATTTATGAAATACAAAAAAGAGTATGCCGCTATCTCTGCTCAGTTGATTCTTCTTTTGAAATAGGCAAATATAAAAAAAGAGTAGATTGAGGTCAAAATACGCAAGACATCTTTAAACTAAAGTATTGACATTTGCTTTTGGTTTGATGAAACAGGATCATCTTAGATAAGTTTATGTAAGAGAAGGGCAGTGACTTTACAGGTGGATCAGGACTATGATATGTATGTATGCTATAGGTTAGTTGTGTATGCTATAGGTTAGCTATAGCGAACCAAGCGCATGCGTGATGCGTGCAATACAGGAAGACCACGATAGGAAGTTGCAATATATTCTTTCGACTTAGTATTATTCATGTCTCACCAAGCAATAGCCCAGAGCAACAACCAGCGCAGAGTCTCAAAACTGCAGCACAAGAGAAAATTGAGGTTGAGGAAGTTTGTTAAGGAGAATAGTTTCAAGAAAGAGTATTTTGATATGAAAAACGAGTTGTTTGAGAAGCACCTGCCCAAATATGGGAATTATACTCTAGCTTGGGACGTACGCTTTATAAATCGTAGTCTGATCAGAGGGGGTTAAAAATTTCCTGAATCGTTTTAAGAATCCTAAGCAGCATTTTTGGCGATTTCAACTATGTGGTCGTTCCAACGATAACGTATCTCGTGAGAGCTTATTGTCAAAGACAGACAAAGGCTTCCTTACATTGTCAGTGAACTGACAGCGTCTTAGGAGGTTTCAACTCGACCTTATAAACTAGGATTACTCCAAGAAGTTAATTTCTTTTGAAAAGAGAATGTTGACGCCTTCAAGAGAAAATTGGATCAGACGAGTAAATTTTCTGCGTCTCTCGAGACACACCAGGCTTCAACTAGTAAAGTAACTCAGCATGCTTAGTCAATATACCTTCATTACGTACAACCCATTTTCGAAACTCTTGCACTCTTGTTGTCGATTGCAAATTATTTAATACACTGCCTTTAAACTTAAGGCTCCTAAGAAACACATTTCCTTTTCTAAAGCAAGTTAAGCTCTGGCTTCTAAATTTTAACCACGATGAAATTGTAAATGGCCCTTTATACCTTTCATAAATGTAGTTTGAACATCGAAAATAATATAAATCATTTGTTTTTTTTTTCGGATTGATGCTTCTTATGAAATTTATTAAAGAACTAATTCTGTTTACAGATAAAATTAAAAAACACTGTTCACCCCACAGTAATACTTAAAACTTATTATAATATTAAACAAAAACATATTTGACTGTATTTTCAACTAAGTTATACATACTTTGATGTGATATTCATACTTTTTTTTTTTTTAATTAATTATATCGCTACTTATTCACTGTACATTTATTTTAGTTTAACTTCATATTTTTGTATAAATTTGAATAAAGAATTACCTACTACTAATACTACTACTAAGTTTAGCGTAGCCTGTGTTATGCAACAAACCGCTTTGAGGCTGGATCCAACCGAGAGAACGGCGACTACGCCGGCCGATGTCGTCCATTCTTTCTACGAAGTTTCAGTTTGGCTCAGTTTCACAGCGGAGCCTTAGATCAACTAGACATTAGGCTAGCAATGCATACCAGCCAGTTTATAGCTTCTTGTATGGGCACAGTTTACGTTAAGAACTGCTTCCTGAACTTTCTGCTTTCTGGAGTGCCTAGGTAGAGATTTATTAGAATTACCAAGCTCACCATTGAAAACAGTAAAACCTAATTCATTTATTACATGCGGAAATGAATGTATGTAAGGTTTCAAAGAAAAGAAATCTGAATTTTGCTCGTCTCGCCGCAAAACAAGTCTTAACCGTTGAAAATTGTTGTTAAGTTTAGTTCCTGAAAAGGAACTCAGTATGATAGGACAAGTCTGAAGTAATTTAGACCGCTGATCATAGAACATACTAAACCCTCGCAAACCCTTCAAGACTAGAAGTCAGCCTTTCCAGGCCCATGGTTTATGGATTGCTAAAAGGTGAAAAAGAAGTTTAAAAATCTAGAAGTCAGATTGCATGGTTTTGTTATACAGGGTTGCCAGCTACACATTACTTATAAAAATTTAATTAAATCACGCAAAATAATGAAAAAATTTAATTAAATATTAAAAAGGTTTCACGAAAAAATCTAAAAACACCATTCTTTTGCAATTGCTAATACATACTTATGCATGATGAAAATTTAATCAAAATCGTTGGACTCGTTTTTTCAAAAAACAGTTTTTTATTTTTCACTTTTTTTGAAAAACTGTTTTTAAAAAGTCAAGTATGCAAAGTTCTAGATCTCGCAAGAAGTTGTTTTGACAAAAAATTTGAAATAAATCAAAGTTATAGTTTTGAAGTAATTTCCAAAAATCAAAATTTTTTTTAAAAATTTATAAAAATTTCCAAAATTAAATTTTTTTAATACTTATATGCAGTCTTTCTTAAACAGTTTACTCCTTTTTAAATCTAAAATTTTGTCAAGATCGTGTCAGACATTAACGAGAAAGTCGGTTTTGAAAAAAACGGTAGTATGGGAAGTATAGTTTCAAGGCTTTTTCCAAAAATATTTTTTACATCATAAGAAAGACAATCTTAAATTAATCCTTCATGCAAAATTTTATCGAAATCGTTGGAGCCGTTTTCGAGAAAAACAAGTATTATCATATCGGTTGTATGGCAGGTACCGTTATTTCAAGACCTAGAAACTCAATTCCAAAAACCCCTCTGTAGGCTGCCCCACAGACCCTCACATCATTTTGAAGAAAATCGGTCCATTGGCTCAGGCTGCAGATCCATATACAGACTGACAGACAGACAGACAGACATAATTGCAGGACCCAATTTTTTCGTATTCTCTATCATCGCATTGTCATGTTTAATTGTTATCTCAAAATTTTTTTTCTGCACGATTGCAAGATTTTCCTTATGATACCTATAATCGCATGTAAAAAGTATCCAATGGATGCGGAATTGGAACTGATTTATTAAATTAAATTAAAAACTTTTGTGAAGACTCTATTTGACACTATCTAACATCGCCCCAAAATAATCTTACCGCCACATAAAATAACACTGGTGAACAAAACTGCACTATTTGTATGATGCTGGACATATTTGTTTTGATTTACAGTAGATTGGTAAAGGTTCAGTTTTGTTGTTCCCATTTCCTTACTCGCTTGACATTTCGAGGATACGTTATTTTATTCCTAGAAACTAATAAAATGAGAAGTAATTGTAGGAAATTTGAGCGTGATGTTTTCAGACCTTTTATAAAAAAAAATATTTACACGTAACAACGACAATAACCACAAACCCAGCCTTAAAAAGTTTCATTAAAATCGTTGCAGGTGTTTCCGAGACAAGCAATTTTTATCACACCCGTTTAATGGAAGGTAATGTTAAATCAATACCAAGAAATCTAAATTTTATAGCCCCGCAGTAAGGCACTAATCTTGAAGCAAATCAGCCAAAATGTTTAGAAACACAGCCAGACATATTTGACTGTTATTTTTCTGCACAAATGCGTAACTTGAATAATCGTGTATATTATCTCAAGTTAGAAAATCGTCTTATAGTGCTGTAGTTCTGTCTTTGCAAAAAAGACAAATATGATTCCAATAACTGTGTTGTGAAATCCACTACCACCAATTAACTGAAAGAAAGTCTACGATAGTCAAACGAAAACAATACTTCTGCTGTGAAGGATAAAACATAAATTACTTTGTAATAAAAATATTTTTTTAATGATTCGAAAACTACTTTCAGCTGTATTTTACATGTCTCTCTTTTTATTTGTTTTGTTAATTTGGGATTTTGCTCTTTTTTTCATTGAACTATTAGAAAATCTTTTTTCTATTCGTACTTGTGAACTCTTTCTTGCAAATTTTGTTTGTGAATGCCTTTTAGCAACCTAGCTGTTTCCCAAACAAGAAGTTATTCGTGTTGCTAAGTGCCAAACAATAAGTAGTTTCTTTGCCGTTGATGACGCATCCTAGAAAAGACTGAATGTTCAGATATGTACGTGGTAACAGGTAGGATACGGATTTGCAAAGAAAACACATTGTTTTTATTTTTGAAACTTTGCTTTGGTTTACAGAACTGATACAGAGGTTTATAATTGAAGCAGGCAGTCGTTGTAATTTAAAATATGAACCAGCTCAAACCTTGCTCCGATCGGAACAAATTTACTCCACCTGTGTGAACTTGGCACCCGAGTTTCGAAAAAATTACTTTTTTTTTTGTTTCTGGTAGGTTTTGGATTGTAGTAAATTGTAGTGAAAAAATTTTTGTTTGTAGTAGAGTAGAAGTCAGAAAAAATTTCGGTCAAAAAAAAACTTCAGCAAACCAAATGCGAAAATTCAAAATTTTTTAATTGAATACGGAAGAAAAGGGTTTGTAGATCATTGTAGTGAATTTTTTTTTTTTTGTAGTAGAAGAAATATTTTTTTTTTTTGGTCAAAAAAAATTTTTTTTTCCCAATACAAATTTTTTTTGTTGCTGGCTATTGGACTACTACAAACAATGTTTCATTCACTGGCTATTCGACTACTACAAACGATTAAACCACTTCAAATCACTTAAATATGTTCCTAAAGGTTTGTAGTACAAACATTTTTGTTTGTAGTAGAACTAAAAAATAGTTACAGCTCTTTAATTAGACCATATCATTCGTATGCAACTTTATTCAAAATGTTCACTCTTTCGCTGGCTATTCGACTACTACAAACGATTAAACCACTTAAAATCACTTAAATATGTTCCTAAAGGTTTGTAGTACAAACATTTTCGTTTGTAGTAGAACCAAAAAATAGTTACAGCTCATTAATTAGACCATATCATTCGTATGCAACTTTCTTCAAAATTTTCACTCTTTCGCTGGCTATTCGACTACTACAAACGATTAAACCACTTAAAATCACTTAAATATGTTCCTAAAGGTTTGTAGTACAAACATTTTCGTTTGTAGTAGAACCAAAAAATAGTAACAGCTCATTAATTAGACCATATCATTCGTATGCAACTTTCTTCAAAATTTTCACTCTTTCGCTGGCTATTCGACTACTACAAGCGATTAAACCACTTAAAATCACTTAAATATGTTCCTAAAGGTTTGTAGTACTAACATTTTTGTTTGTAGTAGAACCAAAAAATAGTTACAGCTCATTAATTAGACCATATCATTCGTATGCAACTTTCTTCAAAATTTTCACTCTTTCGCTGGCTATTCGACTACTACAAACGATTAAACCACTTAAAATCACTTAAATATGTTTCTAAAGGTTTGTAGTACAAACATTTTCGTTTGTAGTAGAACCAAAAAATAGTAACAGCTCATTAATTAGACCATATCATTCGTATGCAACTTTCTTCAAAATTTTCACTCTTTCGCTGGCTATTCGACTACTACAAACGATTAAACCACTTCAAATCACTTAAATATGTTCCTAAAGGTTTGTAGTACAAACATTTTCATTTGTAGTAGAACCAAAAAATAGTAACAGCTCATTAATTAGACCATATCATTCGTATGCAACTTTCTTCAAAATTTTCACTCTTTCGCTGGCTATTCGACTACTACAAACGATTAAACCACTTAAAATCACTTAAATATGTTCCTAAAGGTTTGTAGTACAAACATTTTCGTTTGTAGTAGAACCAAAAAATAGTTACAGCTCATTAATTAAACCATATCATTCGTATGCAACTTTCTTCAAAATTTTCACTCATTCGCTGGCTATTCGACTACTACAAACGATTAAACCACTTAAAATCGCTTAAATATGTTCCTAAAGGTTTGTAGTACAAACATTTTTGTTTGTAGTAGAACCAAAAAATAGTTACAGCTCATTAATTAGACCATATCATTCGTATGCAACTTTCTTCAAAATGTTCACTCTTTCGCTGGCTATTCGACTACTACAAACGATTAAACCACTTAAAATCACTTAAATATGTAATGTTAATATGTAAATACATACTACAAGCAAATATTCATTCAATTTGATAAACATGCTTAAGCTAAAATGCGTCTGACAAGCAGAAGGCTGAAACCAAATCCTTTTGGACACACTTTTTTGTAGTCGGGGGAACTTTTGTGATGTTTTGGTGTACCATTTTCTTGGTTACATGTGATAAGAAAAAAGTTATCAGTACTTTAAGTTGAAAAATGCGTTTAAGAAAATGTTAAAGTGCGTCTGGCAAGCAGTAGGCTGAAACCAAATCGTCTAGGACCAAGTTTTTTGTAATCAGGAGAATTTTTCTGATTTTTTCATGTATCATTTATGTGGTTATCACTTCGACTTCGACCTCAAAATCTGTAAAATTACCATTTTCGACGGTTGAATCTGATATAATGGTGCGTGTATCTACACATACATGTGCATTATTTTTGGTTATCACTCCAAAAATTTGATCCCAGCTCTTAGACAATCAGGGCTATCGTGAATCGCATTTCCCAAGAAATTTTTCCCTTATTCGAAAAAGAGGTATCGTGAACTAATTTCGAAATTGGGGAAAAATTCCGCGAGAAATGTTTACCTATCATGAACTATTTTTTTATGGGAAATTTTCTTCTCTTTCTCGTTGAATATTCTTTTACAGTTTTGCAAGGGGAATCACAAAAGTTATCAACAAAGTAAGTTATTTCTAGAAAAAATAAATAAATAATTAAAGATAGCTATTAAAACTAACTAAAATGGTTGGTTTTTAAGGTCTAATTCTTCAAATTCCAAGCAAATCGAACATTTAATTTCCTTAATGAAAAAAAACCAGGACATTGCAAATGGCTTTGTCACAAATAAAAGCAAGGATGATGTCCAAAAATTTTGGAAACAGCTTGAGCAAAACCTCAACTGTATTGGGCCCCTTATGAAATCAATTGTCGAGTGGAAAAAAGTAAGCGGTTAATGATTTCAATGATGTTATTGATTGAATAGCTATTTCAACATACAGTGCTTGAGGTAACTTTAAAAGATCTGAATGATTTCTTAAACAATGTAGTATGGCTCTCGACTCATTTCGCCTTCTTTGTTCTTCTTATTATGATAACAATAACGCTGATAATCTTTGCATTTTTTAACTGAAACTTTTTATACAAACCTAACTTCTTTGTTTTCTTCTTTAAAATCAAATGTCAAAATATTCGAAAACTGTGTTCGAATATTTTTTCCTCATTTTTATGTTGGTAAAACTTGTTCCCAAAGAAAAGCATTCCACGAGGAATTCCCGATAGGAGGAATGCATTCTCGAGAATAGTAAAATTCCGCGGGAGAAATATTTCCCAAGGAATGCCCGATAGAGCTGTATAGCTCTTTATCACAAAACATCAGTGTGCTGTTTTTTTATCGACTTCATTTTGTTCAAATACTGTTTAAATAATGTCAAATTGTAATACTAAAGTGAACGATAACGTGAGGAATAATGCCAAAACCACACAATTCAGTCACGAATATACTCGAACACGTGTTATTCGGCCCTCGGTCGCACTCTCGCTACAATAGGAAATTTTGCATTTACTTACTTCCCTTTTTTTTAATTTGCTCCCAAATTTAATGACTGAGATTTGAACCCTGATACGTATGTACCCATATACCTACAGTTGCTGTAAAAAAAAAATAGCACCACAACGAGAAATTAATTTCTTTTAAAAATAAAGCTTATGCTAATATTTAAAGGGAAAATGTGAATATGGTAAAAGCTGACATTAAATGAAAACATCACATTTAAAAAATTTTAACTTTTATTCATCAACTTAAAGAAAAAAAATTTTTCTCTTCAAAAACTCAAATAAAAAAGCGGTAAAAAATAGCACCACTGCTTCATCATACCAATTTAAACTAAAATATCGTAAATATTGAAAGAAATTCATAATGATTTTATTATTTGGAGGTAGTCCACCAAGCTGTAATATTCAGTTCTTTTTTGAGCTCAGTTGCAGGTTTAAAGGGATTTTTATGGCTTTCTCGGACAAGGCGCCTGGTGACAGATGTCGTCATAACGGAGCTTCGTCCGAATTTCGGTTTTAGGTGTGAATACTGAATATTAATGCATTTCTAATCATTTTGTTGGAGCAGCCAACAATACGCCGAACTTCTGCATAAGTTTTACCTTCCGCGATCATATTTTTAATAATTTCACCTTTTTCGTTGAAAAACTGTAAATTTTGTGGTTTAATTGAAGAAACCAATTAAACATAAACAAATCTACACACTTCCCCGCATTACGTTGAAACATCCGCAGCAAAAAGATTTTTTTTTTCAATAAAATCTGAAATCGGTGCTATTATTTTTACAGTCCAAAAGAGGCAAATGTTTCCAATATGGCCTCGTAAAAATAAAAGCGTTATCATTTTGATGCCAGAGATACACAAAAGAAAGAGATGACAGTTCAAGCAATAATATATTACAGAAGAGGCTGTAAATACTTTTCTCTGCTCTCATACAAAGAAGTTAAAATGAAACTTGTACCAGTGGTGCTATTTTTATTACCGGCACTGTATGTAGTAACAACGAGATTTGATTGTTGGATTCACTTGAAAAGATCAAAAGGAGAAAAATATGAAATGTCTGTAGAACTGACAAATTTAATTGATATAAGTTTTCCTGTCATACTATTTTACAGAAGAAATGATAAGTTACAACCATGAGTTACAGCGTCTACCCGTTTGTGCCGGCTAAAGGTGGAATCACATGTAGACAGTTAACACCAAAGTTAGTCTAGCGACACTCGTAACATCACCTTAAAACTTTACCACAAGTTTCCATGCAGATCTTTGTTGTTGATCGCAGGCTTACACGAGTGGAAATCCGTGGTGTAGTAAAAAATAATTATTTTATTATAAAAGTAACATAGTTTCAGCCTTATTCATAATCGCATTTTAAAGATAATCAGATGATAAAACAGAAATTCTTATTCATAATAGATAATCAACCTGATAATATGGCAAATAAAGATAATCAACGGTTGAAGGTTGATTATCCTCTGAGTAACGGTTTTTGAAGAAAATTTTGAATTGTCATTTTGGCATCTGAATGGATAGATAAAATTAAATTTTAAATTCAAAATTTCTTTCGAAAATTCAAATACCATAGGAAAAATCAAAATGCCATTTTCTTTTTCCACTTTCGTTTCTGACCTGAATGCTATAAATGCATTCAATGGAATACCAAGGAGGAGAAAAGTATATAAGTCCAGAATCAAAACAGTTTTTTTCTTTTTTTTCAAGCAGCTGAGTTGTGCTGTGTCAAAAAAATGGAATAGATTTACAATTTTCGGTACTTTTCTGACACAGGTATGTGCCAACTATTTCGGAGGGGAAAAAGCAATATGAATAGGAAGCTGATTAAAAAGATAGTCAGTGTGTATCTAGTCAGCCGATCATCAGTGTATTATCTTTTTATTATGAATAAGGCTGTTTATGTTTAGAAGGATTTAGTTGTTGAAGGTTTGAAGTTGTTGGCAGTTCCGGCAGACATTTAACACATAAGGTTCTAGTGTGGCAAGGGCAACAACATCTGCCACAGGTGGTTCTGGTTTTCTTGTCGTCTGCTCTAGGGCAAAGGTGACATCTGCCCTTTTACAAGAGACCCTTTCGGGGACTGTTGGTAATACTTCCTGAACTCTCCCCAAAATTCAGAGAGTATCCAATGCAGGTTTTCCAAGGCCAGATTGTGTTGCAGGTTGTGAACGGTCTATTCTGACTCCATCAGTTCCTCCGCTAGTTCGATAAGCTTATGACTTCTGAACAAATTTTTGTTTCTTCTAGCTGGATTGAAGTGTCGGAAGAAGATGACAGTTGCTAGGGCTGCTACGTCCAGTAAGTTGTAGAATACAACCATCGGCCAGCGATTAGTTTGACGTGTACATGAATATATTGAGATCATTTGGTCGAATACATCGACTCCACCTCTGGTGCGGTTAAAATCCAGTATCATTGCAGGTTTACTTTGATGACCGGAAGTGGATTTCTTGCAGTCATGTTGTTTTGATAGCAATACTACTTGTTTGTTTGGCTTCGGAACATAACTCACCAACGCCATTTTTTCAGAAAATCCAAAGATGTATAAGTGGACTGGACGATACTGCTTTTTGTTATTGACCTTTACAGGCTCATTCTGGTCACCAAGAACCTCTTTCGCAACAAAAGCTTTAGGCAAATCTCTTTTGTTTTTCCAAATCGTGCCAAGAATAGTGATCTTTTTATTCAGCAACCTCAGTGCCAAATCCACCGACGACGTAATGAAATTATCAACAGTGAGGTTGCATCCAGAATTGAAATATGATGGCATCAACGACATCACCACATCATATCCACGACCAAGTCCTGTACTTTGGTCAGAGTAACCAGTGTAGATAGAAAACTTCAGTGTACAGCCCGTTGAGCTTTCATTCAGCCACCTAAACTTCAAGCCATATTTGGCAGGCTTGCATGACATGTATTGGGGAAATTCAATCCTTTTTGAGGTCATAAAATTGTTTGATGACCTGAACAAACTGAAACAATGACTATTTTTTCTTTTACCTGACAGGAACAATTGATATGGATGAATTTTACCATCAGTGATTACGTAAAACAGACATATCGAAAGGGATAAGTAAGAATCCCAGATTTGCGAAATTAGGCAATTTCCATCGATTTTGAAATTGAAAAATTTTATTGATGAACTCCTTCATACCTGCATAATGACATCTCTGCTTAAATTTCTTTATCACTGCTGTATAAAATACTTATAAACAATTCATACAATAGCCAGAAGTACTATAATTGAACAATATATGTAAGTCACAAATGAAAAACATTTCGAAGAAAAAATCGTGGGGTCCATTTGGACCCCAGTTCGGGTGGACACGACTTTTGCCGGTTCGTAAAGGAGGGTTAATGAAAATTCGAAAAAAGTAAATTTTTTAAATATTGATATGCAATCTTTCTTAAAAAACCTAGGACTTCTAAAATATGAAATTTTGTCGAAATCATGCTGGTCATTAGCGAGAAAGTCGGTTTTCAAAAAAACCGTACTATGGGGGTACCGTTTTTAAAATTTTTCCAAAAAAAAATCATAAGAATAGCTATTCATAAATAATCCCTCACGTAAAATTTTATCAAAATCGTTGGAGCCGTTTTCCGTTACTTCAAGACATAGAGACCCAATTCCAAAAACCCCTCTGTAGGCTGCCCCACAGACCGTAACTGTAAATTTTGAAGAAAATCGGTCAAGCGGTTCAGGCTGTAGATCCAGACAGAATTGCAGGACCCACTTTTTTCGTATTTTCTATCATCGTAATGTTATGTTTAATTGTTGTAAAAGTTGGTATAGTTATGATTCGAAATTTTGTATGGATCATGAGTGAACTACTTAATTTTGAAATATTTTCCATAATCGACGTTTACGACATTAATGGTAAAGTAGTATAATTAACAAGACATTTTGTCAAAATATGATCGAATTGAACCCAAATAGTACATTCTTTACAAGGCCACATCTATGGTTTGTTTAACAACAAAAAACTAATGCAACAATTTTAATGACACCTGCTTAATAAAAACTGAAACTCGTCATGCTTGATCAAATAGAGCGTTGCTTCTGGTACTTTTTTAAAAGTGTTGGTGTCTTATGCCGTTTTCGTTTGGGAAAAAAGAGTACTCTAAGGGTTCTGCTGCAGAAATTACCCTCAGACCAAATTTTGCTACTCTAGAAAATTTTTCAGAGTAAAAATCAGAGTATGTACTCTAAATAAAAAGGGTACTCTAGTTTTACCAAACGAAAACGGCATTATTATAACGAAAACCTACGTAAAACTACCTACCTACTTGTTTGTTATCGTATCTCATAACAAGAGGTACTTCTGAATAGATGAATCCAATGGTTTTTATTTATGTACTTATTTGTTTTAAGCACTAGAACACTTCTATTTCCACACTATACTACAGAATTTTTTTTTTTGAGACTTGACTGCTCCCAAGTTTTGCTAAGTTTATTTAAAAACTAATTAAGATTCTTAACACACACCTCTATTCATGGCTGATTACAATTTGAATTCAACTCATCTTCATCCCTCAGTGCCTACAAACACAAATTAACAAAAGGGTCAAAGACTTGTGCAGAATATACTGGAACCTCATTAAGATGCACAGTTTTCAACAAAAAAACAACAACAACACAAGCCTTTAACACCCAATGGTTGGAATAAACAAACGAAACGAAAAAACACGGAAAAGATTATGAAAACTCCCCAAGCCTGCAATTCCCACACCACATACACTTGAACCAAAAAATCCTACAAAAATATGCAGCGCAGCATCCAACACACACACACTCACAAAACCAGTATAAAATCTGTACTAACAAATTCGCTCAACTTACCACAAACATCTAACCACCCCTCAACACGGCAGGGGTAGTTTATAGCGCAAACTCGATTGAATGGTCTTCGTCCCATTTTGCTTATTTTCCTCGCTCGTTCTACTCCAAAAGGAAAAATATGTAAGACGTCCTCTAAAAAAAATTATAGCCTGTTCAGGAAAATCTCCTTACTACAGGAAGCTGCTCTTCGATGCTCAAGCAATATTCCGGCCAAAAATGATGCTATCTCTGTTCGATCATTCACTTATCTATTTCAATTTTCTATGCTGCGTCATTTGATGCGATGCTAATTGGAGATTCTTATCCTAAGATTACTGCAATGACCAAATCCAACTTTATACATACACATACATACATATGTGCATCTTTACGTAGAACTTATTTCACATGAATTTCTTTCACAATTTCACAAGGACTTTCATATCTTCTTTTTCTCGGATGTCCTTTTTAAACTTTTTTACTTTTTTTCTTTCTTTTTTTCTCACTTTATCAAAACTAGAGTGGTTTTGTTTATTTTCCACTGATTGATGGAAAACATCGCATAAACAACAACCACTCCGTGAAAATTCGTTCACAAAATTTTGTAAAAAAAAACCAATTTTATTTTGCATTCAATGATTATTTTATCGATGTTTTCACGATAAAAAAATAAACATGTTGAAACGAGTAAGCACTGATTTCCTATGCACAAATGTAATCACTCAGAAACAATTTTACACACTTTTCGAATTCGTGAGTTTACAATAGACTCGGATCGCGGTTATCAAAATAATTTTCATTTGAATTTACGTACATAATTGTTAAGGAGAATATACCTCACTTCACTCGGACATTTGAATCAATTGCCCAATGGAATTTTCACCTGGGGCCGAATCACAGCTCACGATATCGAGTGAGTGAGTGGCATTAGAGATCGAGTGAGTTAGTAACCATTTTGGAATTACAGCATACGTGACCTCTCGTATCGTATTCTCTTTAAAATTGTACTAGTATCATCGAATATTCACTAGTAAATTTCGAGTTTCTATTAATTCATAGATGTCGCTGGTGTCGCTTTAAACTTATTTCATTATTTTTTGGTAGGTAAAATTCATGCCTTTGTAAAAAAAAGACAATATTTAGTAAGAACTTCGGAAAATTTAAACATAAAATACACTCGGATGGTGTTATTAAATGAAATATTGATAATAGATGGTTTCGATAGTCTTTCATGTATGAATTAGAGAGCACTTTATGCATCGAATGAAATTCCGATCGATTACTGATGAGAGAATGCCGAATTGTGGTACTAGATGACTCGATATCGTGAGCGGTAATACCAAATTCCCATAATTCCGATACGATTTATTCGATAGCGTGTGCCGTAATTCGGCCCCTGTTTTCCTTAAAACGAAAAGTGTACACAAGTCACATCGTCCCAAACAAGAAAGACAGAGACAGAACAATTCTCAGGTATCCTTTTAAGTCCCTGCAACAAAATTGACGGAATACACCTGACTGTTTGATTCTGTTTCCTTTCGACGGACACACACTTGACTCTCCTTATCCGTTGTAATTTACCGTACCGACTACTGACTACCGACACTCGCCGCAGTTCCGTGGAAACTAGTGTAGTGCTACATAAACAAAATAAACGCGACAGACAGTCGATTTGTCGATTTGAGTCGAAGTCGTGCGTGGTTCGCTGTAAATACGCGTTTGAAGTGTTTGGACGATTTGTATGATGTTGTATCTTCCATGTTCCATGTTCCATCAACAAAAAGAGGTTTGGGTAGGTTTTGGTTCATGCATTATGCGGATTCTACTTTCTACACTTCGGTAGTAGGATTACTGTAGAGATTTTTTAATGTATTTATAGACCGATAGGTGCGCTGTTGTCGTGTATAGAAAATTACACAGAGAAGAGAGAAATGTCTGCTTCAGCGGTTAAGCCTTAAAATTTAACAAGTGTAAAGAAAATCGAAATCAGTATAATTATAATAGTATAGTAGGTTCATAATACAGGGTTGTGAGCTGTGACTTTACTGCAAATGCAATAGATATACTGCATTTTTGTTCCAAAAATTATTATCATACTGCCTTCAAAAATTACTAATTGAATTTTCAGTATTCAATTGTGTATTTATACTAGCAAAACCCGGTGCACTTCGTTACACCGAAAAAAATTGTGAAAGTAAACTGTTTCGGTTACAAAAAGATAATATGAAAGCTCTACTGCCCGCATTATGATCCAATGAGAAAAAAAATATTTGTCGTCGTTTTTGTTTTTCGATTACAGTGGTGGTCCAGTATAACGAACGATATAATGTCCGGAGTCAATAGCGAAAATTCGTTGTATCGAAACCTTTTTGTCATACAAATCTTTAGGTAAATAGACTCAATTTGTAAAAGAATCGTTAATATGCATTTGTTTTTCGGGGGTTGAATATTATTGTTGAATACTTCTTCCCGTAAACTTTTTAGAACTAAGACTTTAGAGTTTTCAGTGCTATTTTGTCTGAAATTCGTTATTTGTTCGTTAAATAGAATACCTAATGGACTTGAAAAAAGTGTTCGTAATATCGATCATTCGTTATATCGGCATTCGTTATACTGGGCCACCACTGTAGTTCAATTAAGAGAATGTAACAGAAAAAAATTGTTTAAACAAATTTAATTAAAAGTTAATAACTTTCACCACACATGGTTCCTTGTGCATTTACGCATTTTTCAAAAAAAATACTGAACTCCGTTCATTGACTTAGCAACAACAAATATTTCTTAAATATAGTTATAAACAAAAGAGTTATAGCCTTAACTTCATTATAGGCGTGTTTTTTTTTTATGCTAGTATATAGTACAGTAAAAATTTCCCTTGGGGAACAACAACAAATCATTTTACTGTCGTAATTTTCCACAGTGAAAACAGGGATGGCATTGCTGTGGATTGATAGTTTCCAGCTTTGAAAATAAGATGGCACCACCAATGATTTGAGTTCATCAAGGGCGTGTTCAAAAAAAAAGTGGTATTTGCAAAGAAATTTTTTCTCTCGATTAAAAATTAAAAAAATAAAAACTATATTCATATTGAATTTTCGCCCTGTTTCTTACCTGGTGGTGTATATAATACAGGATTTTGCACTAGTTTTTTTTTCTGAAGCTAAAAGCTTTTCTCATGGAATTATTTGACTAAAAAATATAGCCCAATGCAAGAAAAAAACAAATCAAACAAACAAACAGTTTGGGACTAGCAGTACTTGTTTCAACTTAATTTAATTTGGGTTGTGCTTATTTGTGCGGTAGTATTATAGTTCAATTTCACGGTTTTGTAAATAGAATCAACTTATTTTCTTTCTAAACCTATCGAAAAGACTGGTCAATAGTGTAAATATGCTTTACCACAGGTTTGGATAAAAAATAAATTGATTCTGTTTGCCAATGGAAAATCTCATCAAAGATTGGTTTTTAATATCTTTTTACATACTCTCCGAACATACCCGAAAGTTTTTTTCAACAAAACAGCTGACTTTGACATAGAGCTTTCTTCACTGCTGGACGATGCCTCCAAAAATAGTAAAAAAGAGCTGTAAGAGAGAATCTGATGTATGGAAAATAAGAAAAAAAAATAAATACAAATTCATACCTGGCTTTGTATCGTGATTCATTTGATAGAATAATTAACGAAACAAACCTGGGGCCTGTTTCACAGATCATACAACACTACATTTCATACAACATACAACAATTTCAAAATCATACATCACTTACAATTTTCTGTTTCACAGATTTCATTGGAAAGATTGTATGATATTCAAATTTGTTGTATGATTTGACAGCGAAAATTATTGAAAAAAACAAAATTCAATTTAGCAAAAAGTCAAAATTTATGAAATTAATCTAAGAAAAGAAGTTTTTTTGAATATATCCATGCGTGTGCTTCTTATATCTAGCAAAAGATACTTTGTCAGTGATAAAAAAAATCGGTCTACAATAGACTGTTAGTAATTTTAGCTTATTAGAATTCAAGAGGGGAATGCATATGTATGTACATACATTGTACATATACATACATATGTAGGAAGAGGTTGAAATTTTTTAGAGACGTTGAAATTATTGGCCTTAGGCCTTAGCTCAAATGGGTCTAATCAATCCACAGGCTGAATGTGTTCCATGGGATACTTGGGGAAGTGCAAAATAACAGAAGTGCATATGTACCTATATTAGCAAATTTTTTAAATAAAATGACAGTTCTAACTCTCTTTTTTTTGCGCTTTTGAAGCCACTTTTGGGATAGATTTAAGTTGATACCTAAGACAATGGACCGACAAGGACACTCTCCGACTTATAAATGCTATTATACCGTATACTTACATACATACATAACTAAATGGAAGTAGAATTATCAATTTTCTTTCAATCTTGGTCTTTCAATCTTCTTCTCATACTATTCTAGACTCATAAAATCTCGCTTTCAATTCCAAAGACCAATAGTTTGGATGCCTTTAGGAAAAAAGCGATTGATACATCAATATTTTTTGCTGTATCAAATGTAAGAAAATTTATCATACATTGTATACACATAATGTATGACAAAATTCTGTGAAACAGAATTTATACTGGAAATATTCCAGTCTAATTAATCAATCAATGACAGCAGTCATACAACATTTCTGTGAAACAGTATTTTGTAGAATAAATTTTAAAATCATACATTGTATGTGATGTATGATCTGTGAAATAGGCCCCTGGTATGAATTTGATTTTGTTTCATCTTGAATTTCACAGAGAGCTTTGAAAAATAGCAACAAGCTTTGACGTTGAGCTCCATCTTGTTGCTGAAAATAGAACTGAAAATACTGTGGACAGATCGTTTTTTTTTAACTCGAATGCTGTACTATATACTAGCTTAAAAAAAACACGCCTATAATGAATAATATTTACAGTAAATTTATTAAGTATGGAACGATGCGAAACAAGAACAAGGACAGAAATATCCTTGTTCTGGTACAGACTAAGATCCGGTTTGTTCAGAGCATAGTATAAAGAATCTATAGTAGCACCATGGCGGGGAAAGCGATGGTGTCGCCGCCTTTAGTTCCCATTAAACGTTTTATCGGTTCAAAAAATTTGGCTGTGGTTGTTCACTTAGGCATGTGGATGGTATTTTTTCGGATGCTTTAATGGTTGTGGATGTTATTTTCATCAATTAATAAATGTGTTTAAATGATTTTCAAACAATGTCATGACACGCCAAATGCAAAACAACAAACTTTTTATCATTTAGAATCAAAAAGCACATCACTCTTTTATATTGCTAACACATTTACGAAGCAAAGCTGCCCTAACAAAAAACAGTAATATATGACGTATTGACAGCATGTTGGCAGGGTTCTACGACAAACTTGTTCCGATTGAGAAGGTAAGTACGTTTAATGGGAACTAAAGGCGGTGACACCATCGCTTTCCCCGCCATGGTGCTACTATAGATTCTTTATACTATGGTTCAGAGCGGGTTAAATAAGCAATTTGGCTATCAAGGATTCTTCTTAATCCATCATTAAGAATCTGTGATCACCAAAGAGTGTTTGTTCTCATTTTTCATAGCTTGGTTAGGAAATGGTTATTCAAAAACCGTTCCATTTTCCAGTCTTTATGTCAAAATTTAATCAGGGAAATCTATTGAAAATAAATACATTTTTTCATGATAGAGTCAGTTTTTTTTTTGCTGTCAAAACTATCGAGATTTGAATTTAATTTCATTTTAGTTTCAAATATGTATATGTATACATAAGTATGCCGACTCAGAAAAGCTAAATTAAGAGCCCCAAACTAATTGCCAATCTAACAGAGCTCTGAGTGGGTCATCAAAGCAAAAAGCATCTATCATAGCTCTCAAACCCGCACAAGAGGCAAAAGCAGCATCAAATGCTCAAACCGCAGCCGGACAACAGGGTTATCATCAGGTTTAAGCTCAGTTGACTGAAAAGGCTTTGTAAGCTGCTCGTGCTACAGAAGCTGCATTGGTTGGATAACAGGGAATTGTCGAACAACTTGAAAAAGAAGTTCGCTAAGCTGAAGCTGTTTAGTACAAGAAGAAACTGCTTCCATACAAAACACCCAAAACAATGTAAATAATGCCATGCAAGCTGCTCAACAAGCAACCACACAACTGAGGACATTGATTCAAACATTCAATATGAAGAAACTGTAAGTTTTAAAAAAGAAATACTACGGCAGCAGCACAAAATAAGGAAGCGCATTAAACAAAAAGCTAAACACGCTGCTGAAATTCTCCAAGCTGAGTTAAGACTCAAAGAAAATTCTGCCATTTATGAGTAAATAAAATATCACTTCAGCCAAGCCTGCACTTTTTTTAATTTTGTTTTTATTACTTTACTTATAAAAAAAACTATATGCCTCATTCAAGGTGATATGTCAGCCTGACAATTTTTTATTTTGAAGGAATAGCTGTGATTTGAACAAAAATCAAGCTTGAACAAAATGAATTTCGGTTAATCGTTGTTTAAATGGAGCTAACCCAGAAATATTTACTGGTTAGCAAAATCTTTGATTAAAAGCTCTGGTCAGAGAATCCTTGATTAAAAATTTCGTTAAAAAACCGAATCTATGATTATCGTCTGGAATAATCATTGATTAGAAATAATCAAGCTTGAACAAACTGGCCCTAATAGGGTACCTACACTACGCAAACACGTTTGTACAAACGAGCAATGAGCGATTTCGCAAGTGCTGCTTTAATTATTGCCTTAGTAACGAAAAAAATTCATCCGTACTTCTTGAAAATTGACATCTGTTTGAGCAAAATTCAACACACACGACTCAAACATGTTTGTGCAAACACGGAAAATTCAAAATTTTTTGAATTTCTTCAAACCGTTTGCGCAAACACTCAGCATCGCTACAAATTACTCAAACAGTTTTGCACACACATTTTTACAAAAGCAAAATACATATGTTTGCGCAAACGGTTTGTGTAGTGTAGGGGCCCTATAAGTCTACATTATTTACACATATTGAAAGACCTGTATTTGCAAATATTTTTGCATTGTTGTCTTGTGTTTTGCCAATCAGGAAGATGATCTACAGAGTCCAGGCAAACGGAATTCAGCGGAAAATCTTGACGTCATCCTATTTTCTTTGAAGAACCCGGTGAGGCAACAGGAGTTGAAGGATTTGAGTTACTATTGATTTGTTGGCGCTTTGGAGTGTTTGAAGTACTTGAAGTTGAGACAAGTCACCCTCTATTCAAAGGCTTTTAACTCCAAGCAACCATCCATAAAAACATTTGTTAGTGGATAAGGAGCAAAAACACGTCGTATCTCGAAGCTTGCGAACATAATTGAAAATTTTACACTTGAATTCGACTTACCAATATTGAAACACTTTTTAAAATAATAAAATTACCTTCTAGCATTGAAAAATTATATTGTAACGCGAACCCAACGTTACGTTCAACCGAAAACACAAGCGGCAACACTAGTGTAAGTGTAGAAATATACCATGAGGGAAAAATGTTTGACAGGAGTGGAGAGTGGAGACCATGTGGAAAATACTGGAGAGTTCTGGATATAATAGGTTTGTTCGTTGAAGCCATGGGGTCGCCCTGGGGTCGCCACAAAGCGTTTTTATAGAAAACCTAAATTCGCCCTGAATGTCAAATTGAGTGTTTTTTGAGCCATAGGTTTGCCATAGGTTTTCCCCAAACTCGGCCTAGCTTTTTGCTGTGGCGATTTGAGGGCTGTCAAATGGCATGTGTTTTTATTTAAATGACAGGGATGTGTGGCGATTTGTGGTTTAGCGTTTTTTGAGGACTGGAAAACCCAGTTTTTTTTGACAACTCATGGGGTTGTCAAGAAAACCTGGGTCAACCCTGGGGAAAGTTCAACGAACAGACCTAATGTCATTCGATATAAATAGGCCGCCGAGGCAACCAGATGTCAGTTTTGATTATAGAGTGATAAAGTTAAGAAGAGTGAATTGTTATTTACAAGTGATAGTCCAAAAGTCGAGTTGAGATCGAATAAAGTATAGATACTGAATAAAAGTGGTAAAATTTAAATTGAAAGGTAAAGTTTTATTTTTTTTGCGAACTAAGCGCACGTTACATTGGTGTCAGAAGTGTAAATAAAACTTATTTGACTAGTAAAGTGTAAAAAAAAAAGTTAATACAGTGAAAATGGGTAAGTTGTTGGAAGAGCTCAACTGCATTGAGCTTAAAAGTGAGTTAGGTAAGCGAAATCTTTCTAGAGCGGGATCGAAAAATGAGCTCGTCCTGCGATTGCGCAACTATTTGGAACAGCAAGGGGAAGACGTAAACACTTTTGTTTTTGAAACAGAAGTGGAGGAAGAGGACGTAAGTGAAAGTGTAGATTTTTCTAGTATGATGAAACTTTTGTTAGAACAGCGAAATGAGCAAAAGAAGGAACAGTAGAATGTTCTGGAACAACTTGAAGCACAAAGAAACGAGCAAAAGAAGGAACAGCAGAATGTTCTCGAACGACTCGAAGTACAACAAAAGAATCTGGAAGAGCAACGAAATGAGCAAAAGAAGGAACAACAGAATATTCTTGAAAGACTTGAGGTGCAACAGAATGTTTTGGAAGGTCAGAAAAACATTCTAGAAGGCAAATTGGGCAACATTGAGAAAAATGTATATGCCCTAGACGAACGCGTTGAAGGTATGGAAAAACAGCTTTCTGTTGTAGAGAATCGTTTGGAAAGCAGATGCGATAAACAGTTCTCCGATCTATCCAAGGAATTAGACCAGATCCGTAAAATCAAAATTCGAGAATCTGCTGGAGAATTTGCAAAGAAAAAGGAGATGAAACCGCCGACATTTGATGGACAGTCTTCTTGGCCAGTCTACAAGAAACAATTTGAGGCAGCCGCGACAACAAATGGCTGGGATGACGAAGACAAGTACCTACATAGCACTGAATCTTGCTCTTAGAAGACCAGCAGCTGAATTACTTCAAACAGTTCCAGCTGGTAAGAGCGAAGATTTCAGTTCTCTCGTGGCAGCTATAGATAAACGCTTTGGAGATAGCCACTTGAAAGAAGTCTTCCGAGTCCAACTCAATAACAGAGTCCAGAAAAGAGGTGAAAGTCTACAGCAGCTCCAAGCAGATGTCGAAAGACTGGTTCACCTGGCATACCCGGATGCTGGAGAAGAAATCATCAACCAGCTTGCTGTTGAGTCCTTCGTTCGTGCCATTTCCGATATAAATCTTCAGAGGTCTGTGCGAACTGCTAGAACACGTACTCTTTCTGAAACTTTAGCATTCGCATTGACAATTGAAGCAGCAGAACAGGCTTCTCATGGAGTACATCGACTTAGAGAAGCGATAGTCGAAGAATGATCGTGCCAAAGAGCTGAAATACAAAAGAACCAGCGGAGCGGACTAGCAAGATGTTGGAACTGCAACAAGACCAGGCACTTACAGCGTCAATGCCGACTACCACCAAATAAAGCCGCTTGTCAACATTGTGGAAGCAAGAGATCCAACCCAGAGGAAGGTAACAACAACACCAGCGCTGCTTATCAATCCGTTTCCCATCAGGGAAACGAGTAAGAACCAACTTCAATTGGCAGAGGCTGGTTTCTTGTATCTATGGCCCCAGAACCACCATCCAGGTCTCACAGACCAAACGAGACAACAAAAGTCTGACTGTGGAGACTACTATTAACGGGAACAAACATGTGGCTACCATCGACACCGGTGCCACAGCATCCATAGTACGTCGAGACCTGATAAAGATGACGTGGCTTCATAACACCAATAGCTACCGTCTAAGAACCGCAACGGGAGAAACAGCAAGAGTATATGGAGAAGTGTGTCTTAAGATCCGACTGGCCGATCTAGTGTTTACTCATCAATTCCTGGTGGCAGATATATGTGACGAGTGCATCATTGGAATCGACTTTATGAAACAGCACGGAGTTATTTTGGACATAGGTAATCAAATTTTGAAGTACCAAAATAAGGAACTTCCAATGACCTATTCTAACGAAAGTACGTCGACACTGAGGACTGTCATCACAGAAGATCTGATTCTGCCTCCTTCTGAAATGTTCGTTTGGACAAAACTGGAAGGTGAGTTTCGAAGCCTTCGATACCTCATGGTAGAACCAGACCCAGAGTGTTCCTCCCAAAGCGTCATCATTGGGAAAACACTGGTAGAAAAGCAAAATGGTCCCCGTACGATTACTAAACACCAGACCGTACGATGTAAGGTTGAAGAAAGGAGAAGTCGTTGGACGTTGCGAATCGGTTGCAGCAATTACGAAGATCACTGATGAAGCCCCGAGAAAAACTATAACTCCGGAGGAGCTCAAGACCATCAGAGCTAGAATATTGAATTCATCCAACCTTGATCACCAACAAACAAGGATGGCTGAAAATCTCCTACAAGAATACACTGACATCTTCGCAACGTCAAAAGGGCAATATGGTAGGACACAGTTGGTGCAGCATCGCATCAACACAGGAGATGCAAGACCGATTCGTCAACCAGCAAGACACCTTCCACTGGCCAAACAAGGTGAGGTTGAGGAAATGATAACAACAATGAAGAAGGACGGTCTTATCGAAAATTCCAAAAGTCCTTGGGCGTCACCAGTGGTGCTAGTGAAAAAGAAAGACGGAAGCACTCGTTTCTGTGTGGACTACCGAAGGCTGAATGATATGACTAAGAAGAACAGCTATCCCCTGCCCAGAATCAGTGATACCCTGGATGCCATGGAGGGAGCCCAGTGGTTCTCGACGCTGGACTTGAAAAGTGGATACTGGCAAGTTGACATCCACCCAGATGATCTGGAAAAGACGGCGTTTTCTACAGGTAATGTACTCTGGCAGTTCAAAGTTATGCCGTTTGGGCAATGCAACGCTCCGGCAACATTCGAGCGTTTGATGGAGTGCGTTCTTCAAGGACTGACGTGGAAAGCTTGCCTAGTCTACTTGGACGATGTCATTGTTTACGGGAAAACATTTGACCAACATTGCAAGAACCTAAAAGCCGTGTTTCAGAGACTTCGAGAGGCTAACCTTAAACTGAATCCGGAAAAATGTGCACTATTAAAAACCGAAGTTAAGTATTTGGGACACATCATCTCTTCCCAAGGAGTGAAGACTGATCCTGAAAAAGTTGATTCCGTCAAAAATTGGCCAACACCACAGGACAAACATCAACTCCGAAGCTTTCTTGGTCTTGCCACATATTACCGACGTTTCGTTAAGAACTTTGCTGGAGTTGCAAAGAGTTTGCATCAGCTCACCGAAAAAGGGAAGCAGTTTAAATGGTCAGGTGAGTGTGAGAAATCTTTTCAGGAACTCAAATACCGCCTCTGTAACGCTCCAGTGCTGGCACATCCAACACCTGGCAAAACATTCATCATCGACGCAGATGAAAGCAACGTTGGAATCGGGGCGGTACTATCCCAAGTGCATGATGGCGAAGAGAAAGTGGTGGCATATTACATTAAGGTCCTCTCGAAGCCTGAAAGAAACTACTGCGTGACCAGAATGGAACTTCTAGCTCTTATCTTGGCAACAAAGCACTTCCATAAGTACATCTATGTACAGAAATTCCTTCTGCAGACAGACCATGGTGCTCTGAACTGGCTGTTGAACTTCAAAAATCCAGAAGGTCAAGTCGCAAGGTGGATAGAAAGACTGCAGACTTATGATTACCAGATTCAACACCGCAGAGGAAAGTTGCACTCAAACGCCGACGCATCCCGAAGACCCTGCAAAGTGGATTGTAAGCATTGTAGGCGGCAAGAAGACAAAGAAAATATTACCGCTCAGCGACTAAGAGCTGACCCAATATGCGGATGGAGCAACGAGGAAGTTAGGACTGCTCAACAGGAGGATTCAGATATCGAACCCATTCTCGCATGGAAAGAAAATGAAGAGAAACCTGAATGGGGAGACATTTCTGCCAGGAGTCCAGTTCTCAAAGCCTATTGGGCACAGTGGGACTAACTATATGTGCAAGAAGGTGTCCTCAGGCGAAGATGGGAATCCGCTGACGGTAAATCATATGTGATGCAGCTGATCGTACCGCAATCGAAAGTCAGTGAAGTTCTTCGGGAGATGCACGACGGACCTTCTGGAGGCCACCTGGGAGTTAACAAAACACTGGAGAAGGTGCGACATCGGTTCTACTGGTTACATGCTAGAGATGACGTGGAGAAGTGGTGCCGAACATGTGACAAGTGTGCTGCAACCAAAGGACCTGGTAGGAAGATTCAAGGTAAGATGCATCAGTACAACTTTGGATCACCTTTTGAGAGGATTGCAGTAGATGTGGCTGGGCCTTTTCCAGAGACCAACGCTGGAAACAAGTACATTCTGGTTGTAATGAACTATTTTAGCAAATGGCCTGAGGCGTATGCCATCCCAAATCAAGAAGCCAAAACGGTGGTCGACCAGATTGTGTTTAACTGGGTAAGTAGGTTTGGCGTACCTATGGAACTCCAGTCAAACATCTTCCAAGGAGTGTGCGGACTACTTGGCATCAAGAAAACCAGAACCACACCGCCTCATCCACAATCTGATGGGATGGTTGAAAGATTCAACCGAACCTTGAAAGAACACCTCACCAAGGTCGTAGGCGACTACCAAAGAGACTGGGATAGGCACGTACCGCTATTCCTGATGGCCCATAGAAGTGCAGTACATAGCTCGACAGGACAAACACCATCTGACATCCTGTTCGGGAAAACCATGCGGCTGCCCAGCGAACTTAAATTTGGATGCCCCACAGAGGAGCCACAGGACACGAACGAGTATGTGGATGACCTCAAGGAGAGACTCGCTGACATCCATAAAAGAACAAGGGAACGGATGAAAACCTTCAGCGACCGGATGAAGACACGGTACGACACAAAAGCGACAACGGCAGGATTCCAAGCAGGAGATCGTGTGTGGCTTTATAATCCTCATCGTCAAAAGGGATTGTCACCGAAACTTCAGCAGAACTGGGAAGGTCTTTATACTGTTGTCCCGAGGATTAACGACGTGGTTTACCGCATCCAAAGAGGACTAAGAGGCAAGTTAAAAGTAGTTCATTGTGACCGGCTGCATCGATATAGTGGCGAGGCTGCAGATGGAATTATTCGGGACGAACAATCTTAAGGAGGGGGCAGTGTAACGCGAACCCAACATTTAATACCAATTTCCTAATCGAAAACGTTCAACCGAAAACACAAGCGGCAACACTAGTGTAAGTGTAGAAATATACCATGAGGGAAAAATGTTTGACAGGAGTGGAGAGTGGAGACCATGTGGAAAATACTGGAGAGTTCTGGATATAATGATATTCGATATAAATAGGCCGCCGAGGCAACCAGATGTCAGTTTTGATTATAGAGTGATAAAGTTAAGAAGAGTGAATTGTTATTTACAAGTGATAGTCCAAAAGTCGAGTTGAGATCGAATAAAGTATAGATACTGAATAAAAGTGGTAAAATTTAAATTGAAAGGTAAAGTTTTATTTTTTTTTGCGAACTAAGCACACGTTACAATATATAGAAACTGACACCCGACCGATGCGACACTCTCAAACACGGCATAAGAAGCTTGTTACCTTAGAGGAATAAAGAACAAGACGGAAAACCACACTAACACATTGATACCTCCCCACAAGCTGGTGCATGCACTCATTCACAAAATTTCACTAACGCCACTTTATATTCGGATCTCAACACTGGGCTTACACAAAATCGTACCAATACTACTTTATTCTCGTCTTGGAACCGGTTTTTTTTTTTTTTTACTTTTAGTTACCTTAAGGCTACGCCTGGCAGAATTTTTGTAATTAAAACTATTTTTTGGTTTGTAAATAAAATTTATTTCTCAATATTTGTGATTATATACTTTTTTAAGGATTTGGAAGTAAAAATTTAAGCATCAAAATATTAAAATATTTTCTTTTTTGTTAAAGATTTCTCTGAGTACTATCCTCCCTTCTATTTCTTTTCTTTTAACGTTTCTTAAGAGAAATAGACAGAAAAGTATGAATGCTTAAAAATATGTACTAAAACAAAACAGTGACAAATAAATATGAATTCATTTTGCATTTGTTTGATGAATGAGATTCCAACTTAAGTTTTCGATTCTCTTCTTAAAGCTGTGTTGAAAATTTAAGCTTAATTAATTAATAATTAAAATAAAATTAATAATTCAATCTAATTAATTGAATTTAAAAAATTAAATCAAAAGTATAATAATTGAAAGCGGATATCAAACTATTTAGACATTTTTTGAAAAACTTATCTCAGTCAAAATATTGAAATGCAGCAATCTTGTAGATATTATGCAGAGGTCAGAAAGCTTTCATTCATTTTTATACCACAATTACTTACAAAGCGTCAACACTTTCCGCCGTATTAATAAATGCGGAATAGCTGGGTTAAGCCTTATTCCATGGATTAAGTTACCATTATACCATTTTCCATTTAATTAAAGTTACCATTATACCATTTTCCACTTAATCCATGGAATAAGGTTTAACCCAGCTATTCCGCGTTTATTAATACGGCGGTTTAAGTTTTGAATTTTTGTTTTTATTAAAAGCTTGGGAGAAAATTTTTGAAAAACTTGTCTCAATCAAAATCTTTAAATGTACATCTGGCCATTGAACATCCATCCATCAACGAAGTCTGTCCAATTATTTGTACAATGTGAACTCCGCTATGGATGTTGGATAAAAATTTAAAAAAATATTTGAAAACCATCCTATCCAACATTGGTCGTTCAAACCAAAGTCTGTCCAACTAATTCTACAGTGTGAACTTCGCTTATAGCGGAATGTATAAACAGCAATATCTACCGTAGATCATTGATAAACTTGCAGTCTTGCAGACAAGCAATGGACTTGGACTAAGAAGTGATCTCTCAAAATCTTTTTACAGATACTTTTACTTTTCCTTTTTTTTTTAATAAAAATACATATCTTTTGTTATTTATAACACTTTCCGTCTTCATTTCCGTAGAACACGTAAATATCAAGACCTGGCCCTTGCCCTGTTGTAAAAATTTGAAAACTAATAAAAAAATAATGTTTCTCAACTAAAAATAACATATAATGCATCTGAAAGATGTCGCATAAAAAATCTAAATGAGATATTTTTAGCTAAGCGGCTATATCAACGAATGTTTTACTTCGTATCTTGGAAAATGCATATCTGAGACGTGAGAAGAGACATTCTACTTCTACCATCATCATCATTGCCGATATTTTCCCTGGAACAATATTACTATACACATAAACATTTATATTTCTATGTATACCAAGCAAAAAGTGACCTGATTCGACTGTACATACATTCGTTTCTTTTTTAGGGAAACGACAAATCAAAATGGAGCAACTTCATCAACAGCTCACCATTAGGGGGAAAAACACTGTTGGTCACACATTGAAATATTGTCAAAATCATAGAATTTTTTGTCATTAAGTGTAGTAGAGAAACATTTGGAATTGATTGCATTTTCTTAGGTGACTCGTGACTGGTAAGTTGATTGTGAGTGATATTTACATTTAGTATGATGTGATTATGACGTAAGGAAAATTGATACGGGCTGTAAATTTTTTTGACAGTGTTTAATTAGAAGGAAGTGGTAAGAGCGATAATGCTGTTCGAGGATAGGAAAAAAATATTTACCTCCACTGCTTTTTGACATAGACCGATCTTAACAAAAATTGGATCTATTAATTTCTTGACTTAATCGGGGTTTAAACTCGATGTCTGGCATAAGCTATTTAACCACTCAACCTTTAGGCTAGGCCAAAGGTATCAAAATTTTGATATATTTAGGTACTCACAGTCGAGCGATTCTTGGTGTTTGGTGTAGTTTAATCATATTTATTGTATACGCACCATCAACACTTTTTTTTAATCATTTTTGTTTTCTTAATTTTATACCGAATTTATCGTTCTTGCAGTGTGACAATGGAATTATCTATTCCGTTGAATATGAGCCGTGTTGTAAAGGACCTCTCAGGATAGTAATTTTTTCACTCCGAATCTGGTGTTCTGTGCAATCCAAGAAAGGAACTATCTCTCAAACACCCGAATCTTTTCCATTTCAGACGCTGTAATTTTTAACCACATGGAACACTCATAGACAATCATATACAGGGTGTCCCGTAGTTCGTGTAACATACTTCGGGATGTGATTCTTGGTCATATTCTAAGAAAAAAATTATTATACAGTAAAGTCGGTTTCTCAACTTTGACATCACTTTTTGAAAATTTAAAAAAAGGCTTAAAATTTTTAAAATTGCATTTAAATTGAACTCCTATAGTCTAAGGGCTGCCAGATTTTCAATTTTAAATGGTGTGCAAGTTTTCTTCCCCAAGCAAAGTTTTGACTTTGAGCTCAATTTTTTCAGAAAATGCCTGGTAAACATTTTTCACAGATGAACAAAATAATAATAAAAAAAAAAAACTCGTTAACAAGTGCACTCAAAAACCCATACATTTTTATGATGCTTGAAAAAATACAAAATGGGTAAAATAAAAAAAAAATAATAAAAAAGATTTTTAGCTTTGAGGTTTGTTTGAACATAACAATAATATGGGCACTTCTAGTAGTTTTTTATGTAATCTATACAAATACAATTATAACAAATGCTCAAAGTGCCCTCCTTCGTTTTTAATGCATGCCAGAGCTCGTTTTTGGATTTCATTGTGTATGTTTGCTCTCGATAACTCTTGTCTTACTTGTAGTCTTGTAATCTTTGAAACTGTATTTAAATTGGACTCCTACAGGCTTAGGAATGCCAGATTTTCAGTAAGGATAAAGATTCTAGTATCTCCGTTGTGCTCTTCTTGAATCTCCATTGCAAAACTCATATAAGAAAAAAATGTCTGCTAAGGCACTTTGAGCACTTGTTATGATTGTATTTGTATAAAATGCACAAAAAACTATTAAAATTGCCCATATTATTGTTTTATTCAAACAAACCTCAAAGCTAAAAATTTTTTTTATTTTTTTTTTAAATTTTACCCGTTTTGTATTTTTTGAAGTATCATAAAATGTATGAGTTTTTTAGTGCACTTATTTATGAGTTTTTTTTTTTATTATTGTTTTGTTCATCTGTAAAAAATAAAAAAACTTATATGTTTATCAGGCATTTTTTGCAAAAAAATGACCTCAAAGTCAAAACTTTGTTTCGGGAAGAAAATTTGAACACCACTTAAAATTTAAACTCTGGCAACTCTAAACCTGTGAAAGCTCAACTCAAATAGAGTCTTAAAGGTTGTTATTTCTTCAAAAAATTAAGTCTAAGATTAGGTCTTTATCATCAGTATTGACAAAGATATCGGATTTAACACAGGTCAGGGTACACCAAAGTTCACCATTTTTTAAATTGTCAAAAAGTGATGTCAAAGTTGAGAAACGAGCTTTACTGCAGAACAATTTTTTCTTAGAATATGACCAAAAATCACACCCCAAAGGATAATACACGAAGTACGGAACACCCTGTATATAGGGTTAGGTATACAGCAAATACCTTTCGCCCAGCTTTCAAGTTATCTGCTAAGAAACAGTCACCTTGTCAGTCAGTCACTGACAATGTCAGAGGTTTTGTTAAAATATAAATACTGAACAAGCCAGATGCCGAGGTACTTTGACTACTTCTTTGCTTGGCAGTGGGTTGCTATGCAGATCAACGAACACCAGCTTCCGTCAGTTCTTTCTCTTGTCCCATGAGACCCGAGCTAACGGAGTTCTAAACACAAATCTTTCCTATTTCTGGAAGTAGATTTTCAGCTACAATAGGCTAAAAATTAGCTCTTACGCAAGGATGATACCGATTCCGTTCTTACCCTGATTTTGACGACTTTTGTTTTTACATACGAAAACGGGCTTTTCTGTTTTTTTTTTTTTTTGTTCCTTCATTTCGTTTCTTAGACACCCAAACCCAAGATGTGTACTCGCCTCCTTCTAATCATTTCTTCCAGGTCGAAAACGCGAAAAGTCATTCTTCCAACGTTAAATTTAATTTCGTCCAATCCGACACATAAATTTTCAAGCTTACTTATTTTCATTTTTCTACAAGTTTTCAGTCTTATCTCTCGTTTTTATCTGCATGAACTTGAACATATTAGTTAAAATGCTGGGCCTTGTAAGTATTTTAAGGTGTGTTTAATGACCTGCTCTAGATCGATCTAGAGTAGAAAAAAGCAGCTTTTTGGTGTTTAATGACAATTTTTCTACTCCGAGCAAGAACTTTTTGCGTTTAATGACCTGCTCTAGATCACTTTAGAGCAGCATTTTCTGCTCTTAGAGCGGATTGGAGCAAAGTGTCAAAATCAGGTGTTGACATTTGATTCAAATATTTTTATTTTTATTTTGCGTTTTGCAATCTATTTGAAATCGAGTTTAACTTAAAACACGCCACGGGTACTCAAGTTCTCAAGTGAGAATATGGTGATAAAGTATAGGTTACTCAGGGATGACGTGGCATTATAATGAATTTTTGAAATTAGCTTATAAGTTTCCGTTCCCGTAGAAATACGGCAGTTAAATATTGCCTTAGTTACTATAAGCTACAGTATAACTATCCATTGGAGAACAAATTTAAAATCAGTTTAATGGTTTAGGCATGTAAATGTAACAAACAAAATAATAAACACACTCGTTTTTACATTTTATAATGGGGGGTAATGACTGTATTATTGGAGTTGAGGAGCTTCGCTAAACCAATTGAAACGCTGGATGAATTTCAGGATTAGGTTCAGTGTAGAGTAGGTTTGAGATGTCGCGTAGAAGTTAAGTTCTCTTCATCATTTGCCGTACTAAAATAGGTACTTGTTTGAGTTCTGTTGGCTGATATCTGTCAAGTTTTCACTATTTTGGAGTTTCTCTAGAGTCTTTTGTTGCAGACGTGCTTCCTCCTTATATATTGTCGAATTGTAGTTCCAGTGCAACGTGCAAGTTCTCAAAATCTTCCTCCAAAAACCGGAAGCTTGTAGATACATGTGGGTTTTTTCGATGTATACCAAATAAGGAAACAGAAGGAGATCACACGCTGGATGAACTGCTTGTAATAAAGTAGTTGAGTCATCTAGCTTAGTCTGTCATGCTTTTGCATTAAAGAATTGATACGGTAAAAAGCAAAATTAGCTTTCGTTAGTACAGCAACTGCATTGGGGTTGAAGTTGAACCTGTACCTGTGTAGCTCTTTGAACGCTGTTTACACTGTTAACTGCGTTCAATCGAAACACTCCTGGCGCCCTACTCTGTAATTTGTTTCGAAAGCAAAAATTTCCGAAAACCAATATTTCGTACTCTTTATTTCTAAACCGGATTTGAATCTAACTACTACTTTCGGAAAGGCAAATCCGAAAACAATTTTTTTTATTTTATTTATTTATTTCTTATACTACGTTTTCACTGGGACATAATTATGTAATTTGCAAATTTCTTAAAAAAGTGTTCTCATTAGAGGTTCGTAATTTTGTTTGACATCTGGCATCACTTTGACAGGAAATTTGTTTTTTATTTTTCAAATTCCAAACTTCAGATTTGTTTTTATTATTTCTTTTCATTTCTGTTTTTCCTCTCTTGCGTTTCAAAATCTATTGGTTTTGTTTTGTCTAAAATTGGCTTTACGTTCTAGTCAATGCAATAAAATGACCCAGTTAGGAGTAAGCCTTAAATCGATTTGGGATATTCTCAGGGCCCTAGAATTCCTCGAACCTCAAGGAATGTTTGTGATGAGCACTCATGCACGAGGCTTTTCGAAAGGATTTGACTGCAGCGACTTGCGGCAATCTTCAATAAAAATTGATAAAAGTCAAGCTACCATCAAGGCATTGATAAGGAACAACGCCAAAGCTGCCGCACCGAAGTCGTCAATCAATCACCAATAACTGTCTTTGAAAGACGGAACTGCATTAGGAAGGACCAAAAGACGGGTGGATCGGAATAGAGAATATTGCTTTTCATTTTACCTTTTATTGTTGTTCTTTATTTGTGTATAATAAAAAAAAATTAATGCATAGAAACTTGCGTTTTGAAGGCATCATGTCCCGCAGCGCCTTCGACTCGAGTCCAATTCTTAGTGAACAGAGACCGAAACTTGCCATACGCGAATGGTGTTGTCTGAGTAACCAGCAAATAAGGTTTGTCCAAATGTGGACCAGGCCAGCGATAAGCACACTGTAGTGGGTCAGCCGCTGTTAGAGAAACAACTTCTGGATGGAGTTCTTCAACAGTCTTTTTGCATGCCAAATATCCTACCTTGATAGATGGGCCATAGGCAGCGCAGTCAATAACCTTTGAGTGAGATTCACAAGGTGTACAAGTTCTTGCCTTCACTAAGATCCCACAATCAAGCCTTGGCGTCTTTACGACCGGATGTGCAGAGAGAACCATCGGGTGAAACTGTCACTGTCTTCAAGTCGACACTGTATGTGGTCAACTATTGTCAATGACTTTTTGTTCAGCTGCTTTGTTTGTCCACTTTGTCCTTCAAGCATTCCAATAGAGTAAAGATCATTCCGCAACCCACATATTGTTTCGATTCTTTAAATACTATTGATGAGATTTTTTGCTTCGGAGTGGCCAAGTTCTAAGGAAAAGTGATTTGAAAAAAGTGTTTATTTAAAGTAGGACACTACAATAATGATTAAGACTACCCAACTCCTGTTATAAAACGCATCCATGTTTACCGCACCATCATTGGGATAGTTACTGCCTCGTTGTATTTCAAGAAATTTTTTATATCGTCATCTTTGCCATACTAGAAGAGGATTTGAGATGTTTTAGGAAACGCGATCCAACTTAATTAATTTCATTAATTTCTTAACAATTACGTTGGCCTCCTCTAGGTGCAGTTCCTCTTTATGCACTACACCCACGGCGCGCCGGCGCACAGTGTGGCATTTCACTGATTTAGCGGGATTAAATTAATAACACTGAGAACTGTATGTATTTTTTCATGTTTTTTGCGTTACCGTTATTAGAATTTTCCAAAGAATACAAAAAAAATATGTTATTTGGACATATCATTAAAAGTTTCGACGCAAATCAACAGAAATAACCAACAGCTATATTTTTTTTTTTTTGATTATTTGGGATATCTGATAATTGCAGTACCTCATTTTCAATCACTTTTGTTTTTCTTTTCGGTATGCATCTTAAACTTGCCAAATATGGATCCGACGATATTAACAACCTATTCAAAAATTCGATGTCCGTGTCAAGTCACGAAGTTTTCCTTGTAAACAGTTCCCGAGCGCATCCGAGCGCTTTTCTTTAGATATCCAAACTTCGTAAAATTCTTTTTTCATAGTATAGTCTATTGATTGTCGTTTCAAGGAACTCGAAAAATGTTTTGAGAATGTAAAAAAGTGCACATACAGCATTTTGAAATGCAGTATTTTGAGATACAGTATTATGACCCATAGAGTATTTTGACCCTAACCCGGAAAAAGTTCACGCATCGCGTGTTGGTGGTATTTGTGCCAGCGAAAAATTTGTGCTTTTTGATAATTTGCAAAATTATTGGAAACTACAGTTGCTTAGGTCTGGTTCAACTTTGCTACATATAAAGAAACTGCAGTCAGTATAAAAAAGATGAAAAACGACGATAAATGTTTATGTTCAAGTGACAATATTTCGGTGAATTTTAAACAAAGAAAGTTTTCTGATAAAGCATTTTAAAGAAAATTTTATTTACTTTCTTTTTTATAAATCATTGCCTATACCTATCTGCAACCAGAAAGAAATGCCATTAAAAATACTGACAAAACTCAAAAATTGGAAAAAATTGTCTTTTTTTTTGTCGGGAATTTTATTATTTTGGATGAAAAATACTTTTTAATAATTTTTTAAAAGATACATTTCGATGAGAAAATTTGATTTCTACAAAAAACGTCCTTGGAATTACATCAAAATTTTGCTTCGTTTTCGAGATATATTGAAAATACGAATGAAGATGGTTTAGAACCCATATCTCCGAATCGCACCCTCTAATTTAATAGCGCTATCGGTTTTTTCTCTAAAATTAACCAATTAATCGATTCATTCAATAAAAGTCCATTCAATGTCCAGTTCCTTTATATGCCCTCTTTTACGATATAATCAATAGACTAGAAGTTTGGTTATCATCCTAAAAAGTGAAAAATTTAGTATGGGTGTCGCACCTGTGCGCAAAAAGTTACAACGCATTTTTGTTCCTGGTTTACTAAGCTTTTAAAAAAATAAGGCCTTCAACATGAACAACACTGATAAACTATACTGTTCTTCTAATGAACTCTTAAAATGCATTTTTTTTCGTGTTTTAGTTTACCTTACGAGCTTTGTTTGAACAAAAATATATTATATATCACAAAAACTTATTTTTATAATTTGTAAGATAATATCTATTTAAAAAAATTTAACTTCCAATTTAAATCACAGTAACCACTTTAATAATCAAAAAAACACTTGCTCTATAAACTGACCTTCCGTATCAACAACTGCAGCTAATGTGAAGTTTGAGGTCATTTTTTGCTGTTGTGATTGACTTTTTCATAATTTTTTTTTTTAGAGTTGTTTAGTGGGAGAATGAGTTGTAAGAAATACCAGTTATTGTTTGTATTGGCACATGTCGATTTTTGAATTAAATCCCGCTAATTATGCGAATTGTCACACTGTGCGGCGGCGTCCTTTTCCACGCAAAGTTGCACGACCACGTTTGTAGGCGCAGCGCCACCAGATCTTGGCTGGTGCATTGTTCCTCTGTTGTTGCTTAATCTATTTTGTACATCCTAAAACTGCACGCGAACGGAAAAAAAAGTTTATTGGTTATTTTAATATTACCAAAAAGACAATAAATTAAAAAAGCTTACCAAAATTCCAATGAACCAACAGCGACCGCGAAATGAAAATAGAAAAAAGACTTTTGTTGTGACAGCGTATTCTGTCAAGTTGTCACTTTTTCCCCGGTTAGTTCACAATAGGTAGTGTTTTAGTACTGTTTGGTTAATTTTCTTCAATTTTCCCACGTTGTTAGCTCATAATTACCGCCCAATCACCTCAAGTTGAGGTAATTTTGATGAAAGATTTTGTATGGGTAACGAAGTCAATTATGACCTAATTTTGAAAATTTGGTCATAATCATTTCATTTGCCCAAGTGAAAACGTGGTATTAACAGGTCTGTCAAGTGTCAAACGCCATGTTGAAATAACACTTTTCTTGAAATAACAAGGATGTGTGGTGATTTCGTGGTTTACTTTTGCAGAATGCTTAACTGCGATGAAGATATAAACTCCGCTCTCGTGTAGAGCTTTCTCGATTAGCCATTCGAACCGGCAGCAAATTGTAGGTTCCCTCCATTCCCTGACAAGTCATGCTTGTGAGAAATGCACTAGGCTCCTCGCTCTGTTGCGCCACCATCACTTCAATAGAGTTGGTCTACTACATATCATCGTTCGATTAAATAATCCGTAGTAAATTAATGTCAAAGGATTAATTATATTTTATACTAGGTGACTTCGTCCGCATGAATTGGCATAACTTTTTTATTTATCAACCGATTGACATGAAATAAAAACTAAATGTTAAGTGAAGCTTACCACAATATATAATACAAACAAACAAACTGTTACGTTTTTATTATATGTATAGATATAGATATAGATTTTAATGAAACATATATATTTTTGTCAAAAATAATATCCTGGGGCCCTACTCTGTATTTCGTTTCGAAAAGCTAGTCTATTCGAAAGTGATTTTCAATCCGATTATGAATTCGTACTCTGTATTTCGTTTTCGAATCGAAAAAAAGTACTTGTTAATATTTTCATTAACGGAATATTTTCAAAGTCTTGAAATATTTCTCAAGATATCTGTCAAATCAAGCAAAAAAATAATATCAAAGCAAATTACAAACAAGTTGAAATAAAAAAATCGTTTTCGGATTTGCCTTTCCGAAAGTGGCAGATTCAAATCCGCTTTAGAAATAAAGAGTACAAAATATTCGTTTTCGGAAATTTTTGCTTTCGAAACGAATTACAGAGTAGGCACCAGGGTTGCCAATCTTTCCAACGGTTACTGTCTATGTTTGTTGCATCTTTTACAACATGACCAAAGTCGAAGTCGTGACTCTTAAATTGGATTCAGTGAAACAAATTTGTACACTGCATTTAAGATCGGATCAGCGCACGAATACGGATCTTTCGAAAAAATTAGTTGAATACTGTAGCTCTCCAAAAATAGTAGCCACTAGACGTAGCTAAATGTAGCTAAAACTGTAGTCCAACGGAAAGAACATTGAAATATTTATTCGAATGCACTCAGTCCTAACACAACTAAATGACGAAAAAAAAAAATTTTTTTACAAATTTTTTTTTTGTTCGAGCATGTACATATGTATTTATTTAAAAAAAATTAGTTTTAACAGACAGCCACTAAAATGCTATTCTTCATCAAAAAGAAGTTAATGCAAGAAATTACATACATTTCAAAACCTAAGGACAGTGGAACTTAAGAGCGCTGTGCCTCGCATATTTCTTGTTATGTCCCAAATTTGGGAAAACACACATTGGTTATATTTCTATGAAAATATAAATTAAAAAAAATCCATATTCCAAATTTCATTTTTGGCATTTATTTCAGCAGAAGCACCACTGTGCGTCGTAACAATTTCGGACTACCAATGCCAAATAGAAAGGACTAAAAATATTTTCGTAATGAATGTTTTGCAACATATATTTATAGTATTGATTGATAGTATTGATTTTAGGCCCGAATTATGAGTAGCGAATAGAACTTTCGCTTCTAGTCGAACTGTTCAGCGAACTACAAGCTTCGTGGTATTATGAGGTTTGTTCGTTGAAGCCCTGGGGTTGCCCTAGGGTCACCACAAAGCGTTTTTTGAGAAATCTAAATTCGCCCTGAATGTCAAATTGAGTGTTTTTTGAGCCATAGGTTTGCCATAGGTATTCCCCAAACTCGCCCTAGCTTTTTGCTGTGGCGATTTGAGGGCTGTCAAATGGCATGTGTTTTTATTTAAATGACAGGGATGTGTGGCGATTTGTGGTTTAGCGTTTTTTGAGGACTGGAAAACCCAGGTTTTTTTGACAACTCATGGGGTTGTCAAGAAAATCTGGGTCAACCCTGGGGAAAGTTCAACGAACAGGCCTATGAGTAGCGAACGCTTTTGATGTGACAGTACCAACATAAAAAAGTCAATATTTCAATATAAAATATTATGTTATACTAAATATTTAAAAAAATAGTTCATTACAAGTGTGATTAGTAGTGTTGATTTGTTTTTTGAAGATGTGGAAGAAAATGAGAGCGCACGGAACAAATTAGTGTGTTAGTTTGGCCTTTTAAAAATTTCATATTTGCATTTTCTCTTTCATTTAAACTGTTCTCCCCTCTTTTATGAGCTGGCAGGGATTGCTGCTGACCAGATGATGATGGTTCTTGAACATGCTGGGAGCTGGGTTCTTCATCTTGCAGAACTTAGGCATCGTAATTATTACTGCATAATTTTTCCTGCAGAATTGCTTCTTATATTCTGCAGGGGATCTTTGTGTATTCATTCTTCATTAGAAGATACAGCCAGATGAATTTACTGCATACTAAGGGCTGAATAAGTAGTCAACTACCTGTTGGCAACAAAGATAGTGGCGTATATTGTCCCTCTCCAGTAGCTACAATCACTTTTTTGTTTGCTGAATTTTTTTTTTTTAAGTTTCAATTTGAAATCTAACCAAAACTAGAAACGATCGAATTCGCTTAGATTTTAGTTCGATTCGCTACCCATAATGAGCGCCTTAATTTTATAAGCACAATACTGAACAAAGTTTTACAGCTAGGTTCTACATTTCACTTTCACGCGAAATGAAATCGAAATCAATCGATTAAGATTGGGTGTTCTGCATTTCACTTTTATCGATATCGATTTTTTGAAATCGGAGTGAAACGAAATCGTTGTGTTCCACAATTCGATTTCGCCAGTTTCCAAGTGATTTGAAATCGCCCTAATATATCTGTGTGGAATGGTAGAAGAAAACAGACGCGTTTAAAAATGTAAGTAAAAAAACTCCGTTGCAATTGCAACCACACAAAATTTGTTTATTTTACTAGAAATTTGTTTTAAACAAGGGAAAGAATAAAAATACTGCACAGGAGGAAATATTCATAAACTTTATGAACCAACATAAAGAGTGTTCAATGACCTGTTCTAGAACAGTTTCAGACAGAAAAGATCAGCCTTTTGGTGTTCAATGAGAAATTTTCTGTTCTTTTCTGATCTTTTTTGTGTTCAATGAGCTGTTCTAGAACAGTTTAGCACAGCATTTTCTGCACCTCCTCTTGAGCAAGTGCAAGTTTGGTGAAAACTGTCAAAAGCAGCTGTTGACTTTTTGTTCATAGTATTTTAAGCGCATTGTAATTTTAAAGGCCCCGGCCCATAGAACGCGGTGCGTGCGTGCGGCGCCGCTTTCAACTGACAGCTCGATTAAATACACACGTTCTTATGAGAGGTGACCCATAAGCACCGCGAGCAACGCGCCGCACGCGCCGAGTAGCCAAACTTCTATTTTGCCGCGGCTCTCACGCGGTGACAGAACCAATTTGAAATTTTCTCTCTGCCCAATCAACAGTTTGTAACCTGCGTTTCAAAATTACCGCGGTAATAATATTACTTTAAATAACTTTGGTTATAAATGGGTTTGTAATTGGTTAATTTATGAGCTTTAGTTGTTTACCAGTAAAAAAAAGTCTTATCTTCAACTTTAGGTTAATTCAGGTAAGAATTTATCTCTAAAACCTGGTTATTTGTGAGCTTCAGTTAGATTTTGGTTATAAAAAAACTTTTTTTGACCGCGTGGTTCAAATTTAGATTATTTTTAACTGCAATGTAACTTTTAATGAATTTTTGTTAAACAATAACCTTGTATAAGTGGTTAAAAACAAACCACGTTAGAAGTTGGTCTCAAAATAACTTGTTTTTTTAGTTGCAAAATAACCAGATCTGTTGTTTTGACAGCGTGGTTCAAATTTAGGTTATTTTTTAACCGCAATGTAACTTTTAATTAATTTTCGGTTAAACAATAACCAGGTATAAGTGGTTAAAAACCAACCACGTTAGAAATTGGTCTCAAAATAAATTATTTTTTTAGTTGCAAAATAACCAGATCTGTTGTTTTAACAGCGTGGTTCAAATTTAAGTTATTTTTTAACCGCAATGTAACTTTTAATTAATTTTCGGTTAAACAATAACCAGGTATAGTGGTTGAAACGTTAGAAATTGGTTTCAAAATAACTTCTATATTTGGCTTCAAAATAACTATGTTCTCAGTTTCCATTTCTTTATTTCATTGAAAATCAGTATTACCACCGTTTCATTTTGAATGAGCCCCAAATGCTTAAAAACTGCAATTAATTGAATCCAAACCTTTGTATGTCTAAATTATAGTACGTGCATGAAGTACTAAATATTGGATATTACCTGACGAAAGCTTCTTTCACATAAAATATTCCACACGATATCAATAAAACAACAAAATGTCACATTAAGCGAGTATTATAAATATTAGACATACAAAAATCCAAATAGAAACATTTCTTTTGCAGGGGTAACACTGATCGCAGTTGTCTGTTTTGTTTCTCTCTTTTCATATTTTTTGGTATTTGCATTACCAGTTTCGTTTAAGTTCAGTTTTCAGTTGAGAGTTGAGCGCGTTGCTTGCGGTTGCATTTCGGTGGTGGTTCGTGGATCGTGGTTCTATATCGTCGTGTGGTAATAAAAAGTGAAGTTTTCAAATCGAGAAAATAAATAAATTGAGGAATAATAATAATAAAATAAGGTAAGCAATTTTTCATTGTTTTCATTTTTGTTCATAGGAAGCTGTGTTGTTTGAGTTATTTTTTTACTTGTGTTCTTAGGTAGCAAGTAGAAAAATAACCACAGCTGTGTTTTTTCAGTAATTTTTTTACTTGTGTTCATATGAAGTGAGTAGTAAAGTAACTTGAGCGTGGTTTTTTTTAGTTATTTTTTTACTTGCGTTCATATGTAGCAAGTAGAAAAGTAACTACAGCTGTGTTTGTTCAGTAATTTTTATTTATTTATTAACTTGCGTTCATAAGGAATAACTAGTGAAATAATATACTTTGAGGTGTTTAACAATAATGAAAATCCGATTTTGATATGGTTGGTGTCTTTTTTTTGGTAACTTTTTGGTATGGTGGTGTTTTTTTACTTCCCTTAAACCATTTTTTTTTTTGGTAACGTTTTTACTTGTGTTCATATGGAGTGAGTAGAAAAATTACCACAGCTGTGTTGTTTGAGTTATTTTTTTACTTGTTTGCTTATGGCACTTTCCATTGGTTTCACTCGGGGAAGCACTCATTTTAAAAACCAATGGAACACCCAAAATAATTTCTGTTCAGTTTATCGTAATTGCCTTTGTGTGAGTGAAACACCTATGGCTCTTAAAAAATATTCCTTGAAGAAAATTTTCTTTTTGACTTTTGAGTAACATGTGTTAGTGCTTCTTGAGTCGATTCTCATTTCAAATCGAGAAGCGGCTGTCACTCCTCAGAATCATGAGAAGCGATCTTTTTGCACCAATGGAACGGTTTGAGAATGCTTCTGGACGCTCCTGGACGGTTCTTTTCGTCCAATGGAAAGTGCCATTAGGTAGCAAGTAGAAAAATAACCACAGCTGTGTTTTTTCAGTAATTTTTTTACTTTTGTTCTTAGGTAGCAAGTAGAAAAGTAACCACAGATATCCACGCAAGAAGCGTTGGAGGAAGTAGAGGAGAGGATTAGGCCGACCCTATTTTCAAACGATCAGTCGTAAGCTTTTTTTTTTTTTAATTATTATTGAACAGTTAAAGAAATTTGATATATTTTCTAAATGCTAATATTTTTCTTTTCATTTAAACAGATTCGAAAATTGGGCACATTTGGTGGCATGAACGCCAACAAAACCATAAGAACCATTGCAAAGCTGTTGTTGGATGACAAGCTATTGTCAGAGTATTCTTGGCTGGGCACGTCAAACAAAAAAAATTTTTTGTCTACAAAAATTTATTTGGAGCTGTTGTTGAGGCGGTTAGGGACCGGTTCGCCAGCTTCTCGGACATCGATGCCGCAAATTTTCTTAAAACGTACATCAAGCAGGCTCGTTTTCGCTTGAAACTTTTGTAAGTACATTTCTGCAAAACTTATAAAAATATTATACTCTTATTATGAGGCGTTTGTTTTTATAAGGGTAAAAGTACTCTTTTGCATGTTTGACTTTTTTTTCAGGTGGAATCAAAGACCTTTCAAGATCAACCTCATTGACCTAACCTAATGATTATTCTTTAACCAAGTTTTTGTTTTATTTAGATTCTTTTAGTTACATGTACTTGTACTCTTGTGCATATTTTAATAAAAACATAAATTTTTCTTCTTTTCCACAGGGATGAAAATGACACACCAACAACACCAAGAGCAACACCAACAACAAGAGCAATACCAACAGCAACAGCAACAACAACAGCAACAATAGCAATAACACAAGCAGGACCAAAAACATCAGCAATAGCGATGGCACCAGCAGGATCACCAGCAGGAGCATCAGCAACAGCAACAACAGTGTTTTTGATATAGTAAATATTATTATTATTATTTATATTAATATTTATACCCCTATTATGGATGACAACTCAACTATTATTGGGTATATATATAACACGGGCACACAACCCAGTTTTCAGTTGGGTTGTCATCTGCAATAGGGGTGTAGGAGGTAAGGGTTTATTTCAATTTAAAATTCTAATTTTAAGTTATATTAAAATTGTTTAGAGTAAGTTATTTTTTAACTCTAAATACTGTACAAAAAGTTTTTAATTCAATTTAAAAATCTAATTTTAAGTAATATTAAAACTGTTTAGAGTAAGTTATTTTTTAACTCTAAATAAATACTGTTCAAAACGTAATTTCAAAACCATATTCTTTTTATTTACAAGGCTATTTACTTTCAGTTGGAAAACGGTTATTTATAAACCAATTTTGGAACCAAATACAGGGTTTTTTCCGAACCCAGTAAAAACCCTACTTTAAAATAAAACTGGTTATTTCAAAACCTAAAATATAGGTTACATGGAAACCAAAATAAAAAGGTTATTTAAAAGCGTCAAAATAACGCCCGGAAAAAACGTTTTAGTAGCGTTAAATGCGTACCATATAAAAACGGTTAGTTTTTAACTCAAAAAAGTAGTTTTAAACTAACTGCTTTTAACCGGCTTTTAAATTACCACTCCAGAACTCAGGTTACAAAGTTACTGCCCAAATCGGGTAATGGGAACGTCTCTGGAACGTTTCTGAGACGTCTTTCGAACCGATTTCTAACTTTTACGGTAAATAACCTCGGGTTATAATCCGGTTAATAAACCGTTTTTTAACCAAAAATTGTTTATTGGGTGATGACATGCGCAGTAAGAACCAATTTGAAATTTTCTCTTCTGTTAACATGAGTGGCCTTGTTGAGTTGAGACACCGCAACGGATTCTATGGGTCACCCCTATCAGTTGCGTGCGGCAAAACCCACCGCATCAGTTGCCGCGCCGCTCCTACCGCGCGCAACGCGTTCTATGGGCCGGGGCCTTAATTTGTTGTAAAAAGTCCAAAAAAATTTTAAAAAATCAGGAAAATAACACCTAACTTTGTGCTGAAAATAAAATTACTTATTCGTGACGCTTTCGTACGCTAAATTAAATTGGTATCAGAAAAAGAAAAATTGGTGGTTGTTTTTTTTTTCGTTTTTGTTGTTGCTTTTTTTGACAACTTTGCTTGTTCTAACTTGCCTGACGTTTTTCACTGCTTCTGTGCTGTGCTGTGCTGTTCTGATCTAAAAAAAAAGCCATTGAACACATCTTATAGATGATGATAGATGATAAAGTTCTTGCCCAAGGATTCATGATAGGAGATCGTGTCGTCGCAGGTTCTTTGTGGGTAAGACAGAAAGATACAACTGTGTGGAAAAAAGTCAATAATAATAAAAAGAATCATTTGAAACAAATTTATCAATAAAAACATGAAAATACTTCAATTTCAATTGCCACATATCAATACACACGTTGCATCTGCAATTTTTAATGGATTAGAAATGTCTCTCAATCTATGTCCCCGATTGCGGTTGTCGATTGACTAATCGATACTCGACTTTTGTCGATTTCGATCGACAACTTTCGTTCATAATTTTCTGGTCGACTGTTGCGTTAGGAAATCATTTTATGATTTATGAACAAATTCATATTTTGATATAATACTCGTATTATATCAAAATATGAATTTGTTCAATAAAATACTTACATTTTCCCACAAAATGATTTCCTAACGCAACAGTCGACCAGAAAATTATGAACGAAAGCTGTCGACCGTCAAATCGAAGAATGTCGATCGAAATCGACAAAAGTCGAGTATCGATTAGTCAATCGACAACCGCAATCGGGGCCTATGTCTTTTTATTTTCTCTGTCGCATATCTTTCCTTTTTGATTTCCAAAACCAAAGCAATAAGAACAGCACTCATATTTAGGCCCGTATTATGAGTAGCGAATCGAACGTTCGCTTCTGGTCGAACTGTTCAGCGAACTACAAGCTTCGTGGTGTTATGAGTAGCGAACTACAACATTTGCTTTTGATGTGATAGGTACCAACATAAAAAAGGGAATATTTCATAAAGTCTTATGTCAAATTGCTTTATAATTGTTGTTGATCTGTTAATAGAACATCTTTCTCAATATTAAGAAAATAATTCATTAGAAGTATGATTAGTAGTGCTGATTTGTATTTTGAAGATGTGGAGGAAAATGAGAGTGCACGGAACAAATTAGTGTTAGTTTCGTCTTTTAAAAATTTCATATGTGCATTTTCCCCTTCATTTAAACTGTTCTCCCCTCTTTTATAAGCTAGCAAGGATCGCCGCTGACCAGATGATGATGGTCCTTGAACATACTGGCTGTCTTCATCATGCAGAACTTGGGCATCTTCATTATTACTGCATAATTTTTCCTTCAGAATTGCTTCTTCCATTCTACAGGGGATCCTTGTGTATTCATTCTTCATTAGAAGATACAGCGATGGATTTACTGCATGTTAAGGGCTGAATAAGTAGTCAACTGCCTGTTCTAAAGATAACAAAGACAGTGGCGTATATTGTCTCCTTCCAGTAGCTACAATCACTTTTTGTTATCTAAAATTTTTTTTTGAGTTTCAATTTGAAATCCAACCAAAACTAGAAACCTATATGCAAACCTTATGCCATTTTTTTCTCTCACGAGAAGGAGGGCCAAGTGAGTTGAGGTAAATTGAAAAACAATTGCTCAATTGCTTTGCGAACTGACTGCTTAATGAATCGAAAAAAATTTGCATCTTTTTTTTATAGTACATTAAAATATAAGAACAAAAAAAAAACTAAACCCTTCGTTTGCTTCCTTTATCACCAATAACTTTCGTTCGACCGATTTTGACGCGCTGGCTGGGCGAATACAATATCGAACGTTCGCTACTCATAATTGGTCGATAGCTCTAGTCGATAATTTTTTGACATTTGAAGCGAACTTCATTTAAGCGAGTCGCTACTCATAATACGAAATTATCGAATTCGCTGGGATTTTAGTTCGATTCGCTACTCATAATAAGGGCCTTAATTTTCTGATCAGGAAACTCAAGAAACTATTGAAATCAAATATTGAGTATCAGATTAGATGACAAGCATCAGCTGTTTTGAATTTCACCTGAAGTGATTTCGAAAAGTTTTCGAGCTGTTAAAATCGATCGAACACTGAAAATAAATTCACTCGATTTGCAAGTTCGGTTTCGGTTTCATTTCACTCGATTTCTGAAACCTAGTTGTTAATGTTTGGGCGAATTCCTAAACGCAAGTCTTGCACAAATTATGCAAAGCAATCAGTTCCTAAATGCCGACAAAAAAATCCCTTCAAAGCAGAATGTAAAACGTAGTACAGTGGTGGTCCAGTATAACGAACGATATAATGTCCAGAGTCAATTCGTTATATCGAAGATTCGTTGTATTGAAACGTTTTTGTCATACAAATCTTTAGGTAAATAGACTCAATTTGTACTCAAATTAAAGAAAAAAATCGTTAATGTGCATTTGTGTTGAATGGCTCTTCCCGTCAACTTTTTAGAACTAAGACTTTAGAGTTTTCAGTGCCATTTTGTCTGAAATTCGCTATTTGTTCCTCATATAGAATACCGAATGGACTTGAAAAAAGTGTTCGTAATATCGATCATTCGTTATATCGGCATTCGTTATACTGGACCACCACTGTATATTGCTTTTTTTCCGCAATTGTAAGTGAATTTGTGCAGCTATCAAAAAACACTTGCATACTTTTAATTGCATTGCAAATTTTATTTGGGATTATTTTTGCTTAGCATTAGACTTGCTTGGCAAAGCTTGCGTTTAGGAATTCGCCCTTTTACTGCGTACGTTGTAGAAAAAAAGAACGTACATAATTACGTCAAAACAATTCTTAAAGAAAAAAATCTACAAATTTTGGCGTTGGCCCCAAACAAAGGAATCAGTCTTAATGAATTTGATTAATTACACCAAAACCATTTATCATATATCTAAGCAGTGGAAAAAGGTAAAGGAAAACGGATGAAAGATTTAGAAAAAGCTTCCTTCTCATGTTTCTAAATAAAAATAAAACAAAACTTTCCTTTTGTTCTGGATAGAAGTGTAAATTATATTTCTGTTTTTCTTTTTGCATTTTTTTATTTCTTTTCCTTTTACAATTAAATAATATTGTTTAAATATTATACCGATTTGTTTACATTTTTTTATTCATTCATTTTCCAGTTAGCTTTTTCTCTTTTTTTTATTTATGACAGCAATTTCCTTCTAGAATATTTGTTATCTTTTTATGTTTATTTTTTTTTTTTTTTTTAATTGAAAGTAAAAATGTTTTCTTTTTTATTAAATTTAATATTTATATCATATTTTCTATATAACGACGGTTAAGTCTGTTATCAATTTTGTTTCAGTTTAGTTCATATATTGGCTTCTATTATATTTTTTGCATATATTATTATTAAGTTCATTTTAAATTGTTATTATTTTAAAAGGGAGAAGGAGAGTTGAGTAATAGATTTGTTTTCTTAAAATAATATTTAAAACAAAAAAAGATATAAAATAAAATAGTAGATAACATTATTATTTCATAATAATTATTTTCTAAATGTAATGTTTTCGAAAATTCTTTGCAGGTTTCTTGTAATTTTCATTTAAAATAAATTAATCAAAGGTATCTTCCTTTTCTTGTCAAAGCAAACAAAATAAAAATTGTTTGATTTTATTCGTATTTTTAAAATATATGTAATTGTTTTTAAATAATAATTGTAATGAAAGAAACTATATAATAAAAAGTAGTTCTCACATATATTGCAATAATTGTTTTACTTTTGTTTACATATTTTGAAAGTCTCTAGTTTGCAAATATATAAAACATTTTATTCATTTTTTTATATTATTATGCATTTTGTGTTATAGGGATAAGTTAAATATTTTTCTTTAGCATTTTTGTTTGCTCTTTTATTATGCTAAAAACTCACTTTTTCTTGGTTTATTATGTATGGAGAATAAAAATGATATAAATAAGCAGTATTTAAGAATATTTTTCATATTGGTTTTTTTTTTTTAAATAGTTTTCATGTAAAATATTGGTTTGATGCCATATAGTTAATTCAAATTGTTTTTATGTATATGAACTTTTTGTTATATTTTTGACAGAATAAAGGAGGCATTGTTATGCAACCTAACAGTTAAATAATGTAAACATTTAGTTTGTATATATTTTCTTGCAATTTTTTTTTTTTTTTTAGTCTCAATTAATGCTACGAGAGAAAGCCAAACAATACAGCGATATTGTTGAGTCTTGAATGAACTGTTCGTTCAGGGTATATTTCCACTTAAACTTATGTTCAGCGAGTAAATTCAATTTTACAATCCACAAATTTTTTTAGTGTATCTCTATCCTGTCGATCCCTTTTGGTTTTATTTTTTAACTTCTTAGTCAAATGAAAAATTTAGATGAAAAATAATGTCATGTTTTTTTCGAATGAAAGCATTTCAACGATTTAGGCCCAGATCTCTAGTAGAAAATCATTCTAATAACAAGATCAAACCAAAGGCAACTCACCGAATTCGCCTAGCTAACTCTAGATAGATGATCTCTAGATGATCCTTTACTGAAAAACTAGCCCTTAATGACAAAAATATACTTTTAAACCTATTTTTAAATAAAAGCAATTCAAATGGTATACTTTTCACTTTTTTATTTTGTATTATTTTTGCTTTTTTAATTATAAAATATTTAGAGTTATGGAAATAATCATAATTTTATTTAAAAATATACTTGTCTATATAAAAAAAGATTGAATAAGAGCAAATAATACAATTTAGTTGCCCTATTTTTACACAATAAGTTGATTTATTTAAATTCTAGGCGATTAACGAAAAAAGAAAAATATAAATCTAAATAAACACTCTTCCGCGAAGATTTTTTAATTTAAAGTTATAAATAAATTTTAATATACATTACGTAGAATTATTTTGAGGGACTTCTTTTTTTTACGAACTGGTTGAACTAAAGTTATGAATATTTTATTTTTATTATTTCGTATTTTTTCATGTTCTCCATTGTGTTGCTTACGAATGATTTGCTGCAAAAATTAGATTAGATTAGAAGAGACTAGAAACAGATGAAAATGTTTTTGTTTTTATTTCTATTTTTTTCGGCATATTCCAACTATTCTTGTGTCATAACCAAAAGTTTTAGTTGAAGGCGTGATTTAATAGACTTAAAGTTTTTGATGCTACCTTTTAAGCACTAAGCCCGAACTACATTCTAACACAATATAAAAATTTGTTTAAAAGATTTGAATAGTTTCGCACATTGCTTTGTATCCCTACTTCCCAAATTTTAAAAGTGTGTTTGAAAAAAGCTAGTACATATCGAAGCTTTTACCTTATGCAATTTTTAAAAAACCAGCAAATTGGTTTGTTTTTTCTAAAAGGTAGAGCATTTATTATCAAATTACTGTCGTTTTCAGAACAAAAGACCTTTTAAAATGTCAAATAAATTCTGAAAATTGAAAACGAAAACAATGTTCAAAGTAAATTGAAGCATAACCAATTAAATTTATTGTACATTTACCATTATCAACTTAGGAAATTTCACAGAAAGTGGCCGTTATTGTGAGTGTCGTTTGGCTGTCGATACACGACGGTTGTCGATAGTCGAATATCGAAAATGAAATTTGGTATTGCGTATTCTTATTGTTCGATACCTTCAATTTTGAATTCGGTCGTTATCGTCTGTATTTTTGCGTTCGACTACCACTGAATAAATAAAAAATAAACAAATAGGGTGGCGCAACAGAGCGAGGAGCCCCTGGGCCAAGCGCATTTCTCACAACCATGCCTTGTGAGGGAATGGAGGGACCTACAATTTTCTGCCGGTTCCGAACGGCTAATTGAGAAAGCGCTTTTCATGGCAATGAATTTACTAACGGAGGACTTTCCAGTTTCTCGCGAAAGGCGATACCCGTGAAAAAAAAATGTTTGCCTCTGCTGGGATTCGAACCTCTGGGTTAGCAGGTGGGCATGCTAACCATCACGCCACGGGTACCACTATCACTGAAGCTAACTCAAATGTCAAATTATAGGATTTATTCACAATGACTACTTTCATTATTCACAGTAACAGAAATCCTTGTCGATAGAGATAGCAATACCAAAAAGAAAATTTATCGAAGCTTTCGACTCTTGTCGCATCGAATGTTAGGCGACACTCGCAATGAGGGCCAGTGTTATTAGTAAAACAATAAAATTAACCAATAAAAAAGCTTTTGAGACACTCTTATTCAAACAGGCATTTTAGTAGAACGCCAATAAAATGATATAGCTCTAGCTCTCGGTGCTACAATTTATGGTTAAGTAAGGTCCCTATTATGAGTAGCGAATCGAACGTTCGATTGGAAGCGAATGTTTTTGCCAGCTTCTTTTATAGCGGTATTATAGGTTGTAGAAACATGAACTTTGTAGAAAACTTTTTTCGATGTTTAAGGTATGTCAGATAAGAGAATGGACGAAGTTTAATGATAATAATCCAATAAATGAGTTTCTCTAAAACATTCGCTTCCAGTCGAACGTTCGATTCGCTACTCATAATACGGACCTAAAATTACTTTCAAAATAATGGTTAGAACAATGAAGAGCAGAAAATGGCTTCATATTAAAACACAAACCGTAGCGTCTGGAGCTCCGTCATTTTTCAGGGGTCTACCCTCTTCAGGATTTTCAAATAAGCTATTTCTTTTTTTAGTGTATTTTATAAAAGAATGAACTACATCGAAACCTTAGAGGAATAAAGAACAAGAGGGAAAACCAAACACACACCACGTCATCTGCCCTCGAACTGACTTCACAAAAAAACACCACTTTATTTTCGGATTCCGAAACTGTTTTCGGGATCCCAAAATAAAGTGGTGTTAGTAAATTCACTTAAAACGTGTATCACAGATGGATCTCGTGTTACAAAAACAACAATGTAAACAAATGGAAGTTGCGGGGCAAGAGAGGTAATGGTTTTCCCTCTTGTTCTTTATTCCTCTAAGATCGAAACACAAAGTAAAAAGTATCCTAAAAAAGTGAAATAATATTCCCTACTGTTTTTTTAAAAACAAATTTTTATCTATGCCTCTCAGTTTTAAAAGGTATAGTTGAAAAAGTTAGCTCACTTAAATTTTTGGTAAACAAGCTCAATCAAACAATATTGTTTATTTTTTCTTAAAGGAAGCGGTTTCATCACGAAATTCCTGCCGTTAAGCTATTCAAAGTGACAAGCAATTCCTAAACATATCAAAATAAAATAAATGTCAAATTTTTGTTATTAATTTTCAAAGTAAACTGAAGTATGTATATTCAATTGAATTTATTGAATATTAACCATTACTGTCTCCCGAAAACTTCACAAAAAATTTTGTTTTTATTTTACACAAAAATCTAAAGAGAGTTCTTCTGATGTTGCCAATAGGTGTCGCGCAGTAATATGTGTGTACCTTGAAAGCTTTCACTTTTTTAATTTATTTACTTTTTTTTTCGATGTAGATAAGACTTAATACTATAATTTTTTAAAGATCCGAGCAGTCTAACTGTACTTTGAAGTGACGCTTACTTAGCTACCTGAGATTCTTAATATGACTATTTTTCGTTAAAGGAAGCTTTAAACGAGTTTTTCGCGGAATTACCTTTTTCGACGGCTTGTTGATAAAATCTCCGAAACTATTCAACCGAATCTTACCAAAATTTAACATGTTCCTTAGAACTATAGCTATAGCGCATATCATACGAATTTTAAAACAATGAAAAAACACGTCGTTTTTGTCCATTTTGTCATTTTTAAAAACAGAAATATATATGGTATGCACTATAGCTCTACTCCTAAGGAAAATGTGGTTAAATTTTGGTAAGGTTCTGATTATCCATTTCAGATATTTCATCAACAGCGCACACCCACTTTTTTTGGAAGTCTTATCGTAATCGAATCGAATTCAAATGAAATCGAAGAGTGTACACAGTATGCATGTAAGTGTGTTTAAATAAAAAAAAAAAAAAACCAACACACTCGTTTAACCGATTACTCGGTCTAGGTTTTTTTTTGGACAAAAACTGAATAAAAAAAATCGCTAGTGTTTTTTTCTAATACATATTCATATTTCTGATTTACACCGGTGAAAAAATTTGTGAAAAAAGCCTTTTCCGCCTGTCCAAAGAGATAGACAATGAAGTGTAACCGCCTATTGTAATAGAGTTGAAAGTTTATCTGATGCTTCCAATAGGTGTCACAGTAATATTTTGAATTCGTTCACTTTGTTTTACTATGTACTTCAGGCAATTTTAACTTTCCAAGCTGATTAAAATATTTACCAAGTGTGGTGATAATATGTAAAAAAACATCTGATAGCAAAACAGCAACTTATTCTAAAAATTTACTCGGCGATTGTTTTAAAGTGTTTTCAACAATTAAAACGCATTTGTGTGGGTGGGTGAATTTCTTTAGACGCAAAAACCACTCAATCAATATTTCCTTTTACTTCAAGAGAGGAAAATTACTTTTGGTAAACAACGAAAATGTTTTTAATGAACCGTTATGTTCACTATGTAAAAATTTAATGACAAAACTTTGCACCCTTAAAACTTTGAGCTGAGATATGCACCCTTATTGCGATAGGCGTTTCACTAACGTTCGGTTTGTGGGATACGCCGCGTTTGCTCACATTTTTTGTCTGTACCAATAGTCTTCCCCTCAGCTAAGGGGCAACTTATCATCACCAAAAATTGAAAAGTTTTCTCGCCACTAAATCCACCCTACGCTTACTCGATGATTAATGTTGTCATCACAAGTTGCTTAGCTATTGGTCATATATCTCAGATATTAAAAATTTTCACACTTGGGAAGAACATTTCCATTAAATAGAAATACGGTCCCTACTACCTTCTTAAGCCCTTACCCATACGGTAAGTGCTTCTTGCAGGCATGTAGGATCTTCACTTAAGATGGCTCCAATCCATCGTCAGCAAATAATAGTTGATGTACTTTGGTATTCTGTACTTTATCTTCCAGCAAGTAGTGGTTTGCGGTTTTCATTCTAAGTCATTTTTCGCAATCGGCAACCAAATACCCGCTCAATGATCTTCAAAATGTATGGTTGAGCTTGCGCAGCTCTGGGCACTGCGGTGTCTGAATGAAACCTATTGTGCCAACTATTCAAAATGTAAGACATCGACTTGATCAAACCGTAGTTATCGCAACTTTGTGTGTCCTCTTTTCCTTTCTATTCTCTCTCCATTGCTTAGGCAATAGGCACCTCTTACAAGTTGAGATGAAAAATTTAAAAATTGAAAGCTAAAAAATAATCCTTATGCTGAACTTATTAAATTTTATACAGCCCTATATCGTTGTCGAATATCAATACGTTACTGGATAACAGCCCAATTATGGTTGAACCGAGTTGGACTACTGTTCGGTTTTTTCATTGTCGTCTGTTAATAGGTAGACGGTTTGAATGTTTTGGGTAATACATACTGCTACTCTTGTTAGAAATTAAATTTCTGTAAAATATCCCGAGTCAAGTCAAACCGAGTTGGACTGCGCATTGCGTATCGGCTCGGTTCTTTCTTGTGTTATTAATTAGTAGGTAGGACCTACCCTTATTGTTTTTGGTTTTTTTTTATAAATCCATTTTGACTAAATCCATTTATTTTGATTAAAAAATTTGCTTTGTTTCTAATTTTCAAAACATAGTAATGAAGGAAAAAGCGCAAATTTTTGTTAATCAAAATCTAACTCGAATCACTACTTTTGATCAGTTCTGAATGAATAGCTATTTTTTGATCTATTGTGAACGTCTCTAGTTTCTTTTTCGGTATTATGGTTATCAACATTTTTGATATCTATCAATTTTTCAGTCAATAGCAAAATCTTCGTTGATAAACATCTTTTTGGTTTATTTTACTGTGATTGTGTAATCAATACACAGCTACGTGGTTGACTAGCATAAGGGCTATACTGTGAAGTGTTGGTTTGATTTTTTTGTGCCGCATAGCAAAAATTAATTTCAAATTGAATTTTGAAGCTAAATGTGCTCAGGATTGAATGCAAGAAATTAAAATGGCCGCTTCGTACCTATAAATGGGGTATGTCAACGCTAAGCCCGAGCATATTGTTCACAATGGAAGAAAATTTATCAATTGACATACATAATACCAATTTAGTAATTGATTGATAGCATTTATCGTGTATCGATTGATAGATAATAGACAACCATAATAGGGCTGGTAGAGAATAATCTACCGAATAATGGAAAAAAGTATTTTAAAGACTTTTGACGATGACTATAGTGAATTCATACATCATTTAATTCCTACTCACACAAGTCATTCGATTTCGTGGGCGTTTAGGAGAAGACCTTATATCCGAAGAAAAACTATGAACCCTGTTCTGATTTTCGTTCGGATACCATATCCTCCCGTTTTAAAATTTTTGCGGTTCTCAATTACGAAGCGTACGTTTTCAATTCGTTTGTTAGTGGAATTGATTCTGGTTGATGAATTCTTTTGTTGCTAAAAATGAAAAATAATAAACTACATTAGCATTAACATGAGCGGTACCCGTGGCGTGATGGTAAGCTTGTCCTTCTGCTAACCCAGAGGTTCGAGGTTCGAATCGCAGCAGAGGCAAAAATGTTTTTCCACGGGTTTCATCAATTAGCCGTTCGGAACCGGCAGAAATTTGTAGGTCCCCTCCATTCCCTCACAAGGCATGGTTGTGAGAAATGCGCTAGGCCCAGGGGCTCCTCGCTCTGTTGAGCCACACCATTTTTTTTTTTATTAACATGTACTAAAGTTGTAAACAGTTCTAATGAACACAAAAAATTTAATTCCCAAAACGTTTTTGTGACATAAAATCAGTTGTGAATCCGTTCGGAAATAAGAACACACTTTTTAAATCCGTATGGATTTAATTTCGGTTTCAGTTTTAAATCCGGTCGAAAATCAGAACTGCCATGCATCTGCCAAGATTCATCGATCACCTAGATCTGGGTGAAGGCGAAAACGCAGGTCCACCATCCTGCAGAGGAAGCAGCAAGAAGATGTTGCAGTAACTGCAGTGCAAATACACGAGAACGGAACACAAAAACAATGAGCGGAGTATTTCAAATTCCAGCTTTCGAAAGCAAAAATTTCCGAAAACGAATATTTCGTACTCTTCATTTCTAAAGCGGATTCGAATACACTACTTTCGGAAAGGCAAATCCGAAAACGAATTTTTTAATTTTGTTTATTTACTTGTTTGTAATTTGCTTTGATATTAATTTTTTGCTTGATTTGACAGATCTCTTGAGAAATATTCCAATTTTCGACAAATCGATTCCGTAAATGAAAATAAAAACAAGTACTTTTTTCCGATTCGAAAGCTTTACAGAGTTCGAATTCATAAACGGATTGAAAATCATTTTCGAATAGAATTCCCTTTCGAAACGTATGCGCTAATTACACTGTGCTTTTGTTCTCGACAGACACTACATACAGCTACTGAATATAGTTTGAGGGTGCTGATGACGATGATATTATTCTTTTCTCAAAACATCGGAGTAACACAGACGCACAAAATTGCTTTTACTGGGCGCACTTTGTCGCATCTCAAATCGCTTGTCGCATCGCTTTCTCATACTACTATACGCACCTTACCTTTTTACTGTTCAAACTAGCACAGTTGTTTTACATTAAAATTACAAAATTTTGAAACCTTTCTGCAGTAGATGTCTTAAAAAAGTATTCGATAATAGTTCAGTCAATTTTTTCATAAAAGTTTATTAACGAAATTCGGGTCCGAAAGAGTTTAAGTAATTTTTCCGTTTTAATCAGACGTTTAAAACAATAAAATTTATTTTAAAATTGGTAGCTTGGACAGTTAAGCAGATTAGACTAACCAAACACCAAACAATGAATAAATCACAAAAAAAAAATAAACACCAAACAAAACAAAGCAAAAAAACACAGTAATGAAATAAAAAGAAATAGTTTTTGTTCAGACGGAATCAGTTCTGTTTCATTCTTTGACAATTATTTCGTTTATTGTTCATTACATTATTATAACCTTATTTTCGACTGGTATCGAATGGATTAAATGCGTAACATTTCGAAATTCCAACACACAATTCTTACTTTAAAATAACTTTTAAAGCTTTTTCCAGCGTTTTAGTTTTAAATAATACATGTAAAGAATTTCCAAGTAAAAAATAAAAATATATATATTTAAATAAATAACGAAATATGTATGTTTAATTTAAAGGAGAAAAAATATTACTTTTCTGTAGTTACGATTTTTTTTTAGGTTTTTCTGGATAACTGTTATGAATAGACTATTGTACTAATTTTATATAGTAAAAAAATATTTTTAACATAATTTTGATTGGTAAAGCATTATGTTTGTATATTTGTATATCTTTAATCTTTTTTATAATTATGCTCGTTTAGTAGTTTAGTTAGTATTTCAATTCATTGAAATATGCCGACAGATAAGTTTATCTAGATAACGATATGAAGTAATCATTTTAGGATATTTCTCTATTTTCTTTTTTATGAGTATGAGAAACAAAGAGTTGCTGGGGTAGCATAGTAATAGAACTCAATTACCTCTACTTCCACCGGCGTTATTAGCATAATACGGTTTATTCATTTGTGGGCCACCAGCTGGATTACCAGCACCTCCTGGGCCTGGTACACCGCCGGCTCCGCCCTGTCCACTTTGTGGTGGACCTCCACCACCACCGCCACCAGCATGGCCTTGTCGCAATGGTCGTTGTGATTGCGGTGGTGGTTGAGATGGTTGCATGTGCTGTGGATAGTTATTCGGTCTTTGGATGGGTGCCGGATATCTTCCCTGGCCACCAGCTCCACGACCGCCAGGGTTCATGTTATTTTGTGGATTGCCACCGCGAGCATTTTGCTGTTGAGATACTTGCTGTTGTTGCTGTTGCTGCTGTTGCATTACTTGATTCTGCAAGTCCCACTAAAATTTAAAAAAAAAAATATATAATCAATTCCTGATGTTCAGCTCTACTATTTGATTATCGTAGAAATATTATAATTAAAACTTACGAACAGCCAAATTAAATTACAAGCCAATGTTAAAATAATCTGCTCTCTTGAGATTTAAATAAAACGCTTAAATTTTCTGAAGAGGGGAGTTTTGCAAAGGGACGTACATCAATAGAGCAACACTATAATGCTCTGCGAGTAATGAATGACTGTCCGAATATCATTGGTTAGCCATAGCTTATGGGGAATGACACAGCGGATGAATTCGTTACAAAACCACAACGGTGCACTTCAGCAGTCAAAAAGCAGACACTGAATGAGCTTCTCTGTCTCTATATTTGGTTAAAAGGTCATTAAGAAGTTTTTCAGTACTAAAATAGTATTGAAATAAAGACGGTGGCAAATGAGGTCCTAGTGAGCCAATGGCAGTGCTCAAACCTCTACAGCACAGTTAGAGGTTATGTGTCAAGTCAACTACATGACCACGCAAAAACCAAGACACTCGTCCAGTTTTGTGGATGAGCTCACTCAGGGATTATTTGACTCGGAGTCAAACCACTACCAGGAGATTTACAAGGAGAAAAGAAGAGTTCTGCTCGAGTTGTCAAAAATAAAAAGAGGTGTCATGAGCAGCGCTCGTTTGATTCTAAAGTTTTATAAAAGTTTTAACTATGCTAAGCTGGAAAACCTCGAACTCAAGACTGTAAGGACACACAAGAAAATATAGTGATAGAACCGCAGACCGCTACTGAATATCTGGAGACTACTATTGCGATGAATACACGAATCTAGCTCTCAGGCAGAATGTGCCGTCTTCCTGACATAGAAGAAGTTAAGCTTGCCGTATGTCACAATTATAAAGAAATAAGCCTTATCAAAGTCGCATATAAGGTTTTGTCTCTTGTAATATATGAACTCCTGAAGCTCACGACAACAATTTGATAGGTCCTCATCAATGCGGTTTTAAACCAGAAAAGTACAATATCGATATACACTATCATTTTTACGTCCGCTCCGTCAAGGTCTTTGGCAATGACACACTGTCGAGCGACATTTTAAACATCATATTTGAAATGATTTTCCAAAAAGCCATAAGCGCTTTGCAAGCATTGATACAGAAGCGGTAATAATGAGCTTAATAGTTAATGAGGGTAAAATGAAACATATGCTGTCATTCAACAACGACTGAGATCATCGTCGAATTGGACATAACTTCACAATTGACAGACATACCTTCGAGTTTGTATAGGACTTCGACTCTTGGTATACGCTAGCACGGAAAAAACACCAGTGGGTAGATCAAACCGAGAATTATCTTGCCAATCGCTGCTTCTTTGGGCAAAAAAAGCAATTGAGACATAGCTGAGACATGTAGAGCGGATGGACATTAAATCTCCGGCTCGGCGGGTTTCGAAAGCAAATTACAAAGAAGTTGCGGATGGGGAAGACCTTATCTTAGGTGGCGCAATTAAGTGAAAGAGGACCTCATTCGACTAAGAGTATAAGTAAGTAAGTAAAGTGTTCTAGGATCTAGAATATTCCGCAAGCTTATATTGGCGTTGCATTGTTTACTAATTAAGTTTGTTAGCTTCTGCAAACCATAAAAAATGCTTAGCAACTTATCTTTTCAAGAATTTTAGACAAATATAAGATAAGCTTGATGGAGCGATAACGGTCTAAAGTATTGATGGTCTTTCCATGGCCTGCTTTCTCGTTTATTGGATTATCATCCAATTAATTCAATTAAATCAGCTATACTAGTTATAGTTATAGAGTCTGAAATAAGTGCCAAATTCGTCTTCCATACCTAAAATTGTTTAATGGACTACCAAATGAGACGAATAGGAACTTTTGTATGACTTTTTATTATGTTTAATTTTATTATATTATTATAAATAAATATGTATGTATGTAGTTAAATTTCTGCTTAGTAAACAAATGTTATCAAATAAATTGAAAAACGTGTTTATACACGGATAATTCAATTGCATAGGTGTAATACCCCTAATACATGTGTATTTCCTTCCGTAAATGTGCATTGGGGGATCTCATCCTAACCCAATATGATCAAAAACGAAATGACAGAATTTAACCAGCTTAATATGATGTGAAAAGATGAAAAGAAAAACCATTACAAATTTCAACTCAAGCCCTACTATGTACTCGATTTTATATTAAAAGTTTTCAAAAGTTTTCAGTTAGAAATACATAGTAAAGCATAAAAAATAACTTTTAAAATAAAATAAATAGATTTGAAAGTTTTAAATCATCTGTACGGTCACTTTAACCTATTATCATACTGAATTCAAATTAAGTTTCTAAACTTTTGCACTTATCTCTTTTGTTTATAGTATAACAAAAAAAAATGAACATAATTATTACTTACACTCTGATAATTTTTATGATGCGGTGGGCTTGGCTGGGATTGCACTTGTTTAGCAAGATTCAGACTCACATCAGCACCCAATGGGCTTTTTAATTGCCGACCCATCTGAAAATTATTTGAAAATTAAGCAGATCAAAAAATTTTGCTTAGAAATAAAAATGCTTTTCGTAACTTACTGAATCTTGCATGTGATTCTGGCCTTGGTTTGATTTCATGTACGCCTGCGCTGCACTCTGTTGCTGGGTTGGGCCACTACGATACTGATTTATCGCTGCCGCTGCCAACAACGGTGAGTTCATAAACTGTGTATTAAAGTTCGCTATTTGTTGCGCCGATTGCGGAGGAGGCCCTGTCGAAGGGCCCCCAGGCCCAGCATGCCCTCCAAACATTCCTGCTGCAGTTTGAAGACCATAACTTTGTGCTGCACCTGCGGCGGCTGGCCCTCCATAAAAAGGACCCTGCCCGCCTGCTGAGTTAGAGTAATAGCTATTAGACTGGAGAGGCGGTGGTGGTGCTTGTTGCGGTGGATATAGACCCATATACTGTTGTCCATATGGACCAGATGCAGCTGCAACAGCTACCGCCCCCGCGTTGTTCTTTGAACCAATGGTGCCAAGCTGTTGAGAAGTTGGTTTTACCGAGGCTGACATAAGAGAATTTGAACTTGATGATATCAATACCGTATTTGGGTTACTCATGGGTTGGTTCTGATTAAAGGGCGATTGTACAGCTCCACTCATTCGAAACTGTGAAGGGATATTTGAATACATTTCTGGAGCCGGCGCTGTAGGCATATTTGGCGGCGTTTGCATATATGCATTATATGGTCCACTGCCAGTTGTGCCGTAGTGTGGGGTAGGAGGGAATTGCGAAAACTGTGATCGACCCTGATCGATTTGGAATGGAGCATAGAGACCGCTTTGTGACGGCATTGTACCTGAGTTAAATAATACAGCTGGTGGACTTGGAATAGTCGGGATCCCAGTGAATTGAGAGGCTT